>SKCR01010137.1:0-466021 GCA_019454045.1 Zanthoxylum bungeanum
ATTAATCTTTTTTGTACTATTAGCCTTTTCTATTATTATAATAATTTTATATATTTTCTCTTAATTTATTAGCCAATTTATTTTTTCCTTACTAAAGATTGCCCATGAACAATATTTTCATAAGCTGACTAGAGGGAAGAGCGACCTGGAGCCATCCTACTGACTTAGATGGGTAGTGCTACGACATTATATTTGGAAGCTAATCAGTTATACATCTTCTTGTATTTGAAATCCAAGCTTGCATTACATTATATTAATAACATATGGTGTTACATTCAAATTTATTATCCTACATGAAAAATGAATTTTAAAAATCTGAAAAAGTTTGTAGTTACATTTTGATATATACATATTTAAAGATAATTAATTTGTATTAACTATTGAATTTAATATCAGGTCGTGGTAATTGAAACATCTATTTAATGACATCATTTTTAATTATTATCTTGTTCTGCAATAATTTATATTTTTTCTCTTTCTTTATTAGCCAAGTTTTATTCTTCTATTTTAAAGGTTGCCATGAACTATATGCTCTTACAAAATTAGACAAAATTTATATATACTGCGACAAGTTTTAGATAATTTTATGTCTTTCATAAGCTGACTAGCAAGAAGAGAGTTAGTAATATCCTATTGACTCAGATGGACAATGTTATGGCATGTGACTTTTTATTATTAATGTCACACTAATCAAATAAGTATGTGATTTTTTTGGAGTAAGTCCCATTTGATGCCTTGGAATTAGTGTGGTAGAATGACTCTTACTTTATGATTTGAATTTGCTTTGATTAAAATGTGACAAATTGAACAAATAACGTGCATTTACGTAAGTAGTGGTTTGAAAGTTGATTATAAAAATAAATAATATAGAGTCGGATATAAGGTTTGAAACAAATTCCTTAATGTTCCATTTGGTATTAATGCTCTATGGCGTTTTAGCCTACAGATGTGATGAAATTAAAATTTGTACAGTTTATTTCTCTTTTAATTTTAGTTATTTTGTCTTTATTTTTTATTTTATTTTTTGAATAATTATTCCGCAACAAGCTAATGTCCTGAAGTTTTGAATGATGAAAGTGGCATAATAATCTACACATCAATTGAAATGTGAAAAGAATATTATGAGTGCCTTCATTTTAGGCTGATTCTTTTTTAACCTGCAGTTTTGAAGTTGTAATATTTGAGGAATTATTATCTCTTGCTATTATATTTTGTAAAAATTAAGTTTATTTTTTGATAATCTATGGAGAGTAAGCAAATATTGGAATTAAGTGATGATGAACGTAACAATGTAATTAAAGTACTCATAAATTAAAATTTCAATTCGTTCTCCATGTCTTATCAATGCCTTCTTCCTTAATTGCACTAATTAATGGGGATGGTTATGATTTACATTTTTCCTTCCCATAATAGTGCAATAACCATTAGTGGGTATGATGTATATAGTTTTTGACATTTTAATAAGCTATTGCAATTTTGCTAAAGTCTGAACTAGTATTCTTTCAAAAGAACAAAAATATTGCTTCTTTTATATGGCTAATCAATAATATTAAAAACAAAACAACAAAAGATAATATTTAACTATATGTAATATTATATTATCAATCATTATAAGAAGTATTTATTTCTAAATATAGTTTTGATATCTAAAACTGATGATTGTTGTCAAACTCGGGTGAAAGAGGAGAAATCGATAACGATCCAAAACATTGACCAGGAATGCATGGGTGATCATAAAAATAGTCTGTGTCAGCAACTCCAGACTTCTCAGTCACACTTGCTTCCTAATCAATAAATTATACAAACATAAGTGTTTCACGACAATCAATAAATAATGAAACCAACACCAATATGTCAATAAAGCGTAAAAAACAAACACTTACGGGTATTGATGATGGTTTGGCATAAATTGATGAAGCAATTGGCTTCTATTCTTCCATAATTGTGCTTGAAATAAGCATGCTTTCACTGCATACTTGCATAAGTAAAGCCATAATGAAAAAATTAAGACTCTTTGACATTTTTAAATTCAAAACTTACAGAAGATCTTAGATAAAAATAGAAAGATAAAAGCTATAAATATAGAAAATAACAATAAAGGATGAAAACTATGAAATAAAATGTAGCGGGTAAACAATAGTTAAATATTCCATGAATGGGCATTGAATGAAACATGCTAGTTACTAAATTTCAAATGTTACAAATACTTACTCATTTGATCAAATACAAAATATAGGTATGCAAGCGTTTTTACATTGGTATGTTAATTAATTTTACTTCTTGATGTACGATGAAACATGAGCTTGCATTATAGACATATAGTGCTACATTCAAACATCTTATTCCAGATGATAATGAAATATAAAAAATCTAAAAAAATTAGTTGTTATGTTTTGATATACATATTTAGCGATATTTAATTAAATTCAGTATTTGCTTTTAATATCATGTCGTGTTAATCGTAATATCTAACTTATTTAATCTTTTTTAACTATTAGCCTTTTCTATTATTATAATAATTTTATATATTTTCTCTTAATTTATTAGCCAATTTATATTTTTCTTTACTAAAGATTGCCATGAACTATATTTTTCATAAGCTGACTAGAGGGAAGCGACTTGGAACCATCCTACTGACTTAGATGGATAGTGCTAACATTATATTTGGAAGCTAATCAGTTATACCTCTTCTTGTATTGTGAAATCCAAGCTTGCATTACATTATATTTAATAACATATGGTGTTACATTCAAATTATTATCCTACATGAAAAATGAATTTTAAAAATCTGAAAAAGTTTGTTTACATTTTGATATACATATTTAAAGATAATTAATTTGTATTAACTATTGAATTTAATATCAGGTCGTGGTAATTGAAACATCTATTTAATGACATCATTTTTAATTATTATCTTGTTCTGCAATAATTTTATATTTTTTATCTTTCTTTATTAGCCAAGTTTTATTCTTCTATTTTAAAGGTTGCCATGAACTATATGCTCTTACAAAATTAGACAAAATTTATATATACTGCGACAAGTTTTAGATAATTTTATGTCTTTCATAAGCTGACTAGCAGGAAGAGATTTAGTAATATCCTATTGACTCGGATGGACAATGTTATGGCATGTGACTTTTTATTATTAATGTCACACTAATCAAATAAGTATGTGATTTTTTTGGAGTAAGTCTCATTTGATGCTTTGGAATTAGTGTGGCAGAATGTGTAACATCCCAGGTCATTTTAACGTGTTTGCATGAATTTTATTTTCACGCGTGAGGCCGCGTCTAAACGCAGGTTTTTTTTTAGTAAAATGATAGCATTTTCATGAAATTAATTATAATTTTATATTGGATTAATTTGAGGGGTGAAATAATAAATTACCACATTACTAATAATAATTAATTAAATCAAGATATTTATATTGCAGAAACTTACATCTTCTAGATATATACATATATGTGGATTATATTACTCACACATGTGGAACACACACGTGTATTACTTCTTCAACACACACAACTAATTAAATTATATCACACACACACGTGTTCCATATTTTTAATTTACACACACAGGACACACGCAAAAAAAAAAAAAAAACCAGAAAAGAAGCAGGATGAAAATAGGGAAAAAAGTGAAAGATCAAGGGAGGGAACCGAATCAGTGAAGGAAAGAAAGATAGGCAGTGCGCAAGAAAGAGAGGGACGTCCGACTATGGTTTTGGTTGCCGGTGAGGCTCCGGCGTGTTCACGTCGCCAGATTCAGAAAGAGAAGTGTAAGTATAATGTGTAATGATATTCCTTGAATTCGAATATTATAAGAAATTAATTGATTAGAGGTTAGGACAATTAAAAACAGGTTATATTGAATTAAATTTTTGGTTGTACGTAATTGGAAGAAACATTTGTTTAAGAATCTAAGTTTGAGGGGGAGAAATGAGGGAAACCCTAGAAATTGGGGGGAAAATATGGTGGTGATTAAGTTGGGTATTCAAAGATAATTAAAACTATTGGTTTTATAGGTGTCTAAAGAATGATTTAAGTCTTAATAAATTTGTAAAGTATGGAAGAAATTTTGAGGGTTGGAGGAATGAGTTAATAGTCGGCCATGGTAGTTGTTTTGGGAATTTTAATTAATTAAGGGTAGTCCTGTGTAGTGTTGGAGGAAGAATATTTTGGGTGGAAAATAATAAATATAAAAAGAAGATATTAAACTTTGGTAGTAAGAGATTTTCGGCCTAATAAGAGACTATGATGAATTATTTAGATATCTGAATTGTTATGGTTATAATGGTTATTGGATTTTGAATCATAGGTTGTAATGAAAAATATCATAAACTTAGATTAGGCCCATTTTGTTTGGTAATGCATCCATGAGTTTGTTTGGATTATTTTGAAAATAAAAGAGTAATGGAATTTATAACTCTTATGATAATTATTAGTATATTTAGGATGAATATTGTGGCCGAACTAATAGATATTAGGAGGGGTGATTGAATTGATGATATTGGCTTATGTTTGAATGGCTAATAAGTGTGTATTATACGTTCATAGCCTAGAAAATTCTGAAGAAAGGATATAAATCGTCTTATAATCTAAATCCACCACCTTTGTTTGAAATAATTGATAAGTATGGAAAAAAAAAGAGGTTAAATAAATTTATTATTGAAGCAAGTGCTATTGAGTGACTGTAATTAATTAATGCGTAAAGTAGATGAATGACTAACTTGAATATGTATATTAAAATCATGAATTTGTTCATGTTATGTAAGTGGGAATAAATAAGTATAAATAAATTGTTGAAATGTTTGTAGGTTGCATATATTATAGTAAGCCAAATTTTGATGTTTGAGCTAAAAATAGTAATTTGTAAATGGATATATTTATAACGTTAAAATTTAATAAATTTGAATATGAATATATAATACTATAGACTATAAAAGTATACTAGATCGCATATATTTATAATGTTCTGATGATTGTTATTGTAAGTAAGCATTTTCATCTGCATGTGAAGTGTATTAATAAGAGAGTAGCATATAAGTTATAAGGCTGTTAAAGATGAAGGTGTAAAAAGAAAAGAAATACATGTATCATTAGTTTGTAGTATGCTTGGACATATGCATGTACATATGTGATAATACACATATAGGTACATAAGAAAGCGTGGTTAGGGTAAAAGGAAGCATAAAATAAATATGTATATTTGTGCATCATGTTTTTCATAATTTAAGTTGAAATTAAGGAAGATTTTGAAATTTAAAGAGTTTTAAAGAAAAGTTTTAAGTGTTCTCTTTTAAAAGAAATGTATTTGAAAAATGTTTTACAACTTTAAGATTTAAAGCATGGTTTATGTTTTCGGGGCTTGAGGGAAAAACTCACCCCAGTATGTAACTTGAGATACAGTTCGGAATTGACGGATACTTTGGAATTGATGGATATAGTAGCATGTGCACATGTGGAGGACTGAGGGGACGCTCTCAGATCCTCGAGCCGGGGCTAGGGGGATGAGCGATATACAACGCCCCTAGACCCCACAGTTTGAGCTTGGGTGGTAGCATAGATCCGCACCCCCAGTTCCAGATTGTGGCTTGGGGGACGGCGATACGTAACTCCCCAAGACCACCAGATATGAGACAGTAGTGGCGTGCTTTGGGGGACGGCGATACGTAACGCCCCAAAGTCATGGTTTTACACTTCTGCCTCCAGATAGGCGTATGGGGGGACGGCGATACGTAATGCCCTCATACGTCCAGTTTTTCAGACAGAAACACAGAACTCAGAGAAAGTTTTCAGTTTTCAGATACAGATTTCAGTTTTCAAAAATAAAGATTTCAGATAAAGACTTCAGTTTTCAGAAACAGTTTTCAGATGATCAGTTTTTAGAAAATAATATTTCAGAAAGACAGATTTCATAAAGAGTTCATAAAACAGTTTTTCAGAAAAGAGTTTTCAGGAAGTATTTTCTAAAAAATATGGCATAATCAAAGTTCAGTATAACTTATTGGTTGTGCATATAAATCATACACCCTAGTTAACATACGAGATGCATAGAGTTGACATTGAAGCATGATAACATGATTACATTTATGTGTTTATGATTGATGCCTGCGTGTATTATATGTTTACATAGAAGGAACAGTTTGTAAGATGTTAACATATGATTGTATGGTTTCATACACTTGTTTATTTGGCTAATGCTAGTTTATAGGATGTTTCATAATAAGAATATTTTATAATTCCGATTTGACGACATTTCAATGGAATAAAGGAAAGATAAGTGAGGTAAATAACCAAACTGAATTAGTAAAGAATAAACAGGTAAGTACTAAGATATTAAAGTAGTGCAGCAGAAGCGTGATGGATTCTAATTTGTTAGTTAGTGATATAGAAACTTGATATATTTAATTTGGATGCTTGTTAATATACAAGATAAACAGAAGTTAAAGTATGTGTGTGATAAGATAAAGAATTGGTAACAAGTAATACGTTGGTGAAATAGATAAGGAATAAATAATTAGTTCTGATATAATATATATTTACATGATCACATAGACAGCCAGGTTATTAAAGAAACAAGATTCAGACTTTGCATGTGATTGACGCTCAAGGAATGAGCATAGTTACTTACTGAGTCTTATGACTCACACTACAACAGTGTTTGAGTTTTGCAGGTTGGTGACCTGATCGGTCAACCACAGACACCAGAGCTTGAAGAGCCGGATAGCAGTGTTGCAGTCAGCCAGTCACCAGGTCTTGGAAGTATCAGAGTCAAGTTGTAATAAGTCTAGTTGTAGAAAATTGAATTGTATAAAGTGTAGTTGTAAAAGTTTTTGTTTCTACACATTTCCGGGCATGGAGCCCAATTATATTTTGTCTTGAATTGTTTATGTTGGTGATATGTTGTGTCTGGGCCCTATAGGTTGTATTGAAGTGCTAGACTTTGATCCAGGTTGCATGACTTTTAGTAGAGGTAATGCCGAAATTTCGTCACAGTCAGAGGCTTATGGAGGCAGGATTAGCCTGTCTCCTGCCGGTAGCATCCTGGTTTAGGTGGGATGTTACAGAATGACTCTTACTTTATGATTTTAATTTGCTTTGATTAAAATTTGACAGATTGAACAAATAACGTGCATTTACGTAAGTAGTGGTTTGAAAGTTGAATATAAAAATAAATAATATAGAGTCGGATATAAGATTTGAAAAAAATTGCTTAATGTTCCATTTGGTATTAATGCTCTATGGCGTTTTAGCCTACAGATGTGATGAAATTAAAATTTGTACAGTTTATTTCTCTTTTAATTTTAGTTATTTTGTCTTTATTTTTTATTTTATTTTTTGAATAATTCTTCCGCAACAAGCTAATGTCCTGAAGTTTTGAATGATGAAAGTGGCATAATAATCTGCACATCAATTGAAATGTGAAAAGAATATTATGAGTGCCTTCATTTTAGGCTGATTCTCTTTTAACCTGCAGTTTTGAAGTTGTAATATTTGAGGAATTATTATCTCTTGCTATTATATTTTGTAAAAAATAAGTTTATTTTTTGATAATCTATGGAGAGTAAGCAAATATTGGAAATAAGTGATGATGAACGTAACAATGTAATTAAAGTACTCATAAATTAAAATTTCAATTCGTTCTCCATGTCTTATCAATGCCTTCTTCCTTAATTGCACTAATTAATGGGGATGGTTATGATTTACATTTTTCCTTTCCATAATAGTGCAATACCCATTAGTGGGTATGATGTTATATAGTTTTTGACAATTTTACTAAGCTATTGCAATTTTGCTAAAGTCTGAACTAATATTCTTCAAAAGGAACAAAAATATTGCTTCTTTTATGTGGCTAATCAATAATATTAAAAACAAAACAACAAAAGATAATATTTAACTATATGTAATATTATATTGTCAATCATTATAGGAAGTATTTATTTCTAAATATAGTTTTGATATCTCTAAAACTGATGATTGTTGTCAAACTCGGGTGAAAGAGGAGAAATCGATAACGATCCAAAACATTGACCAGGAATGCATGGGTGATCATAAAAATAGTCTGTGTCAGCAACTCCAGACTTCTCAGTCACACTTGCTTCCTAATCAATATTAATACAAACATAAGTGTTTCACGACAATCAATAAATAATGAAACCAACACCAATATGTCAATAAAGCGTAAAAAACAAACACTTACGGGTATTGATGATGGTTTGGCAGAAATTGATGAAGCAATTGGCTTCGATTCTTCCATAATTGTGCTTGAAATAAGCATGCTTTCACTGCATACTTGCATAAGTAAAGCCATAATGAAAAAATTAAGACTCTTTGACATTTTTAAATTCAAAACTTACAGAAGATCTTAGATAAAAATAGAAAGATAAAAGCTATAAATATAGAAAAGAACAATAAAGGATGAAAATTGTGAAATAAAATGTAGCGGGTCAACAATAGTTAAATATTCCATGAATGAGCATTGAATGAAACATGCTAGTTACTAAATTTCAAATGTTACAAATACTCAATGGATCAAATACAAAATATAGGTATGCAAGCGTTTTTACATTGGTATGTTAATTAATTTTACTTCTTGATGTACGATGAAACACGAGCTTGCATTATAGACATATAGTGCTACATTCAAACATCTTATTCCAGATGATAATGAAATATAAAAAAATCTAAAAAAATTAGTTGTTATGTTTTGATATACATATTTAGCGATATTTAATTTAAATTAAGTATTTCATTTTAATATCATGTCGTGTTAATTGTAATATCTAACTTATTTAATCTTTTTTTAACTATTAGCCTTTTCTATTATTATAATAATTTTATATATTTTCTCTTAATTTATTAGCCAATTTATATTTTTCCTTACTAAAGATTGCCATGAACTATATTTTTCATAAGCTGACTAGAGGGAAGCGACTTGGAACCATCATACTGACTTAGATTGATAGTGCTACGACATTATATTTGGAAGCTAATCAGTTATACCTCTTCTTGTATTCTGAAATCCAAGCTTGCATTACATTATATTTAATAACATATGGTGTTACATTCAAATTTATTATCCTACATGAAAAATGAATTTTAAAAATCTGAAAAAGTTTGTAGTTACATTTTGATATATACATATTTAAAGATAATTAATTTGTATTAAATATTGAATTTAATATCAGGTCGTGGTAATTGAAACATCTATTTAATGACATCATTTTTAATTATTATCTTGTTCTGCAATAATTTTATATTTTTTCTCTTTCTCTTTATTAGCCAAGTTTTATTCTTCTATTTTAAAGGTTGCCATGAACTATATGCTCTTACAAAATTAGACAAAATTTATATATACTGCGACAAGTTTTAGATAATTTTATGTCTTTCATAAGCTGACTAGCAGGAAGAGATTTAGTAATATCCTATTGACTCGGATGGACAATGTTATGGCATGTGACTTTTTATTATTAATGTCACACTAATCAAATAAGTATGTGATTTTTTTTTGGAGTAAGTCCCATTTGATGCCTTGAATTAGTGTGGCAAAATGACTCTTACTTTATGATTTTAATTTGCTTTGATTAAATGTGACAGATTGAACAAATAACGTGCATTTACGTAAGTAGTGGTTTGAAAGTATTATAAAAATAAATAATATAGAGTCGGATATAAGATTTGAAACAAATTGCTTAATGTTCCATTTGGTATTAATGCTCTATGGCGTTTTAGCCTACAGATGTGATGAAATTAAAATTTGTACAGTTTATTTCTCTTTTAATTTTAGTTATTTTGTCTATTTTTTATTTTATTTTTGAATACTTCTTCCGCAACAAGCTAATGTCCTGAAGTTTTGAATGATGAAAGTGGCATAATAATCTGCACATCAATTGAAATGTGAAAAGAATATTATGAGTGCCTTTATTTTAGGCTGATTCTCTTTTAACCTGCAGTTTTGAAGTTGTAATATTTGAGGAATTATTATCTCTTGCTATTATATTTTGTAAAAATTAAGTTTATTTTTGATAATCTGGAGATGGAGGAAGCAAATATTGGAATTAAGTGATGACGAACGTAACAATTTAATTAAAGTACTCATAAATTAAAATTTCAATTCGTTCTCCATGTCTTATCAATGCCTTCTTCCTTAATTGCACTAATTAATGGGGATGGTTATGATTTACATTTTTCCTTCCCATAGTGTGCAATACCCATTAGTGGGTATGATGTTATATAGTTTTTGACAATTTTAATAGCTATTGCAATTTTGCTAAAGTCTGAACTAATATTCTTCAAAAGGAACAAAAATATTGCTTCTTTTATGTGGCTAATCAATAATATTAAAAACAAAACAACAAAAGATAATATTTGACTATATGTAATATTATATTGTCAATCATTATAAGTATTTATTTCTAAATATAATTTTGATATCTCTAAAACTGATGATTGTTGTCAAACTCGGCTGAAAGAGGAGAAATCGATAACGATCCAAAACATTGACCAGGAATGCATGGGTGATCATAAAAATAGTCTGTGTCAGCAACTCCAGACTTCTTAGTCACACTTGCTTCCTAATCAATAAATCATACAAACATAAGTGTTTCACGACAATCAATAAATAATGAAACCAACACCAATATGTCAATAAAACGTAAAAAACAAACACTTACGGGTATTGATGATGGTTTGGCAGAAATTGATGAAGCAATTGGCTTCGATTCTTCCATAATTGTACTTGAAATAAGCATGCTTTCACTGCATACTTGCATAAGTAAAGCCATAATGAAAAAATTAAGACTCTTTGACATTTTTAAATTCAAAACTTACAGAAGATCTTAGATAAAAATAGAAAGATAAAAGCTATAAATATAGAAAAGAACAATAAAGGATGAAAATTGTGAAATAAAATGTAGCGGGTCAACAATAGTTAAATATTCCATGAATGAGCATTGAATGAAACATGCTAGTTACTAAATTTCAATGTTACAAATAATTACTCAATGGATCAAATACAAAATATAGGTATGCAAGCGTTCTTACATTGGTATGTTAATTAATTTTACTTCTTGATGTACGATGAAACACGAGCTTGCATTATAGACATATAGTGCTACATTCAAACATCTTATTCCAGATGATAATGAAATATAAAAAATCTAAAAAAATTAGTTGTTATGTTTTGATATACATATTTAGCGATATTTAATTTAAATTCAGTATTTCTTTTTAATATCATGTCGTGTTAATTGTAATATCTAACTTATTTAATCTTTTTTTAACTATTAGCCTTTTCTATTATTATAATAATTTTATATATTTTCTCTTAATTTATTAGCCAATTTATATTTTTCCTTACTAAAGATTGCCATGAACTATATTTTTCATAAGCTGACTAGATGGAAGTGACTTGGAACCATCCAACTGACTTAGATTGATAGTGCTACGACATTATATTTGGAAGCTAATCAGTTATACCTCTTCTTGTATTCTGAAATCCAAGCTTGCATTACATTATATTTAATAACATATGGTGTTACATTCAAATTTATTATCCTACATGAAAAATGAATTTTAAAAATCTGAAAAAGTTTGTAGTTACATTTTGATATATACATATTAAAGATAATTAATTTGTATTAAATATTGAATTTAATATCAGGTCGTGGTAATTGAAACATCTATTTAATGACATCATTTTTAATTATTATCTTGTTCTGCAATAATTTTATATTTTTTCTCTTTCTTTATTAGCCAAGTTTTATTCTTTATTTAAAGGTTGCCATGAACTATATGCTCTTACAAAATTAGACAAAATTTATATATACTGCAACAAGTTTTAGATAATTTTATGTCTTTCATAAGCTGACTAGCAGGAAGAGATTTAGTAATATCCTATTGACTCGGATGGACAATGTTATGGCATGTGACTTTTTATTATTAATGTCACACTAATCAAATAAGTATGTGATTTTTTTTTGGAGTAAGTCCCATTTGATGCCTTGGAATTAGTGTGGCAGAATGACTCTTACTTATATGATTTAATTTGCTTTGATTAAAATGTGACAGATTGAACAAATAACGTGCATTTACGTAAGTAGTGGTTCGAAAGTTGATTATAAAAATAAATAATATAGAGTCGGATATAAGATTTGAAACAAATTGCTTAATGTTCCATTTGGTATTAATGCTCTATGGCGTTTTAGCCTACAGATGTGATGAAATTAAAATTTGTACAGTTTATTTCTCTTTTAATTTTAGTTATTTTGTCTTTATTTTTTATTTTATTTTTTGAATAATTCTTCCGCAACAAGCTAATGTCCTGAAGTTTTGAATGATGAAAGTGGCATAATAATCTGCACATCAATTGAAATGTGAAAAGAATATTATGAGTGCCTTCATTTTAGGCTGATTCTCTTTTAACCTGCAGTTTTGAAGTTGTAATATTTGAGGAATTATTATCTCTTGCTATTTATTTTGTAAAAATTAAGTTTATTTTTTGATAATCTATGGAGAGTAAGTAAATATTGGAATTAAGTGATGATGAACGTAACAATGTAATTAAAGTACTCATAAATTAAAATTTCAATTCGTTCTCCATGTCTTATCAATGCCTTCTTCCTTAATTGCACTAATTAATGGGGATGGTTATGATTTACATTTTTCCTTCCCATAATAGTGCAATACCCATTAGTGGGTATGATGTTATATAGTTTTTGACAATTTTAATAAGCTATTGCAATTTTGCTAAAGTCTGAACTAATATTCTTCAAAAGGAACAAAAATATTGCTTCTTTTATGTGGCTAATCAATAATATTAAAAACAAAACAACAAAAGATAATATTTGACTATATGTAATATTATATTGTCAATCATTATAGAAGTATTTATTTCTAAATATAGTTTTGATATCTCTAAAACTGATGATTGTTGTCAAACTCGGGTGAAAGAGGAGAAATCGATAACGATCAAAAACATTGACCAGGAATGCATGGGTGATCATAAAAATAGTCTGTGTCAGCAACTCCAGACTTCTCAGTCACACTTGCTTCCTAATCAATAAATTATACAAACATAAGTATTCACGACAATCAATAAATAATGAAACCAACACCAATATGTCAATAAAGCGTAAAAAAAAAACAAACACTTACGGGTATTGATGATGGTTTGGCAGAAATTGATGAAGCAATTGGCTTCGATTCTTCCATAATTGTACTTGAAATAAGCATGCTTTCACTGCATACTTGCATAAGTAAAGCCATAATGAAAAAATTAAGACTCTTTGACATTTTTAAATTCAAAACTTACAGAAGATCTTAGATAAAAATAGAAAGATAAAAGCTATAAATATAGAAAAGAACAATAAATGATGAAAATTGTGAAATAAAATGTAGCGGGTCAACAATAGTTAAATATTCCATGAATGAGCATTGAATGAAACATGCTAGTTACTAAATTTCAAATGTTACAAATAATTACTCAATGGATCAAATACAAAATATAGGTATGCAAGCGTTTTTACATTGGTATGTTAATTATTTTACTTCTTGATGTTCGATGAAACACGAGCTTGCATTATAGACATATAGTGTACATTCAGACATCTTATTCCAGATGATAATGAAATATAAAAAAATCTAAAAAATTAGTTGTTATGTTTTTATATACATATTTAGCGATATTTAATTTAAATTCAGTATTTCCTTTTAATATCATGTCGTGTTAATTGTAATATCTAACTTATTTAATCTTTTTTAACTATTAGCCTTTTCTATTATTATAATAATTTTATATATTTTCTCTTAATTTATTAGCCAATTTATATTTTTCCTTACTAAAGATTGCCATGAACTATATTTTTCATAAGCTGACTAGAGGGAAGCGACTTGGAACCATCCTACTGACTTAGATTGATAGTGCTACGACATTATATTTGGAAGCTAATCAGTTATACCTCTTCTTGTATTCCGAAATCCAAGCTTGCATTACATTATATTTAATAACATATGGTGTTACATTCAAATTTATTATCCTACATGAAAAATGAATTTTAAAAATCTGAAAAAGTTTGTAGTTACATTTTGATATATACATATTTAAAGATAATTAATTTGTATTAAATATTGAATTTAATATCAGGTCGTGGTAATTGAAACATCTATTTAATGACATCATTTTTAATTATTATCTTGTTCTGCAATAATTTTATATTTTTTCTCTTTCTTTATTAGCCAAGTTTTATTCTTCTATTTTAAAGGTTGCCATGAACTATATGCTCTTACAAAATTAGACAAAATTTATATATACTGCGACAAGTTTTAGATAATTTTATATCTTTCATAAGCTGACTAGCAGGAAGAGATTTAGTAATATCCTATTGACTCGGATGGACAATGTTATGGCATGTGACTTTTTATTATTAATGTCACACTAACCAAATAAGTATGTGATTTTTTTTGGAGTAAGTCCCATTTGATGCCTTGGAATTAGTGTGGCAGAATGACTCTTACTTTATGATTTTAATTTGCTTTGATTAAAATGTGACAGATTGAACAAATAACGTGCATTTACGTAAGTAGTGGTTTGAAAGTTGATTATAAAAATAAATAATATAGAGTCGGATATAAGATTTGAAACAAATTGCTTAATGTTCCATTTGGTATTAATGCTCTATGGCGTTTTAGCCTACAGATGTGATGAAATTAAAATTTGTACAGTTTATTTCTCTTTTAATTTTAGCTATTTTGTCTTTATTTTTTATTTTATTTTTTGAATAATTCTTCCGCAACAAGCTAATGTCCTGAAGTTTTGAATGATGAAAGTGGCATAATAATCTGCACATCAATTGAAATGTGAAAAGAATATTATGAGTGCCTTCATTTTAGGCTGATTCTCTTTTAACCTGCAGTTTTGAAGTTGTAATATTTGAGGAATTATTATCTCTTGCTATTATATTTTGTAAAAATTAAGTTTATTTTTTGATAATCTATGGAGAGTAAGCAAATATTGGAATTAAGTGATGATGAACGTAACAATGTAATTAAAGTACTCATAAATTAAAATTTCAATTCGTTCTCCATGTTTTATCAATGCCTTCTTCCTTAATTGCACTAATTAATGGGGATGGTTATGATTTACATTTTTCCTTCCCATAATAGTGCAATACCCATTAGTGGGTATGATGTTATATAGTTTTTGACAATTTTAATAAGCTATTGCAATTTTGCTAAAGTCTGAACTAATATTCTTCAAAAGGAACAAAAATATTGCTTCTTTTATGTGGCTAATCAATAATATTAAAAACAAAACAACATAAGATAATATTTGACTATATGTAATATTATATTGTCAATCATTATAAGAAGTATTTATTTCTAAATATAGTTTTGATATCTCTAAAACTGATGATTGTTGTCAAACTCGGGTGAAAGAGGAGAAATCGATAACGATCCAAAACATTGACCAGGAATGCATGGGTGATCATAAAAATAGTCTGTGTCAGCAACTCCAGACTTCTCAGTCACACTTGCTTCCTAATCAATAAATTATACAAACATAAGTGTTTCACGACAATCAATAAATAATGAAACCAACACCAATATGTCAATAAAGCGTAAAAAACAAACACTTACGGGTATTGATGATGGTTTGGCAGAAATTGATGAAGCAATTGGCTTCGATTCTTCCATAATTGTACTTGAAATAAGCATGCTTTCACTGCATACTTGCATAAGTAAAGCCATAATGAAAAAATTAAGACTCTTTGACATTTTTAAATTCAAAACTTACAGAAGATCTTAGATAAAAATAGAAAAATAAAAGCTATAAATATAGAAAAGAACAATAAATGATGAAAATTGTGAAATAAAATGTAGCGGGTCAACAATAGTTAAATATTCCATGAATGAGCATTGAATGAAACATGCTAGTTACTAAATTTCAAATGTTACAAATAATTACTCAATGGATCAAATACAAAATATAGGTATGCAAGCGTTTTTACATTGGTATGTTAATTAATTTTACTTCTTGATGTACGATGAAACACGAGCTTGCATTATAGACATATAGTGCTACATTCAGACATCTTATTCCAGATGATAATGAAATATAAAAAAATCTAAAAAAATTAGTTGTTATGTTTTGATATACATATTTAGCGATATTTAATTTAAATTCAGTATTTCCTTTTAATATCATGTCGTGTTAATTGTAATATCTAACTTATTTAATCTTTTTTTAACTATTAGCCTTTTCTATTATTATAATAATTTTATATATTTTCTCTTAATTTATTAGCCAATTTATATTTTTCCTTACTAAAGATTGCCATGAACTATATTTTTCATAAGCTGACTAGAGGGAAGCGACTTGGAACCATCCTACTGACTTAGATGGATAGTGCTACGACATTATATTTGGAAGCTAATCAGTTATTGTAGGGGTTGGTGCTCAGAGCGCCAATTCCCGGTTGTATTTTTGTTAAATACTTCTGTAAAAGGTTATTATCAGTAATAATATATGCAGTTTCTATAATATAATCTAATCTTTTACGTGGTAAAGACGTAATGACCCTAGAATGATTAGTCATGATACAGTTGCAAAAGCGTCGCAACGGACATTGAGAAGTATCATGACGTTGTCATTCTCAGACAGTTCCTGGTCAAGGTTTACACTACTTGGTCAGTATAGTAAACCCGTTGAGACCGGTACATGTCGTATACTGGAATATATGATTCCAATGGTTTCTCAATGAACCATAAGTCTTGGAGACTAGTATAGACGTGTAGGTGTTTATAGCGGATAAACACTGAACGACTCACCGAAGATTCTTAATGGATGGTACACCAGCGTCAATAAGAATCTTCTTGGGTTGAGTAGCACTTGTGATTCTTAGACTTGAGATGCCATTGTGGGCACATGAGACATCTTCTACACTTAGACGGCAGTCACGTCACCGATCTATTTAGATCAGACCTCCGCCTGTTCGTTGGGTGTAGATAGATCCTCAGGGTGTCCTATATGTATCAAGATAGGATCCGTCAGTTCTGTGTACCAGAGCATAGGTAGTCCATATGATTAGCAATCAGATAAAACCATGGGCCCGTGGTAAGTTTAGAAGCTAGTTCTAAACATTCTTTTGAGATTGCTAATAGAATAGTCGACTGGATAGTCCCGATGGAGATTTGACGTTTACATCTATATCTCTGGGATTTATCCGGATACCTGTGACGGAGGAATTATACATTTTCCATGACCTCGACCTGTATGGTTCAGCGAGATTATCCATGATCGTCATAATCTACGGGTGGATAGATTATGGACACGAAATTAGATTTTGTGACGGATATACCTGAACCTAGAGAGTCTCAATAATGAAACATACTCGTTGAGCACTAGAGCAACATAAATAAATAATATTGATTATTTGTAAAGTCGTTTAATGGTTAAACGCAAGATACATGCTAAAGAGACTAGATAGTCATTTCCTTGATTATTGTGTATTTACATTTAATACTTGATTAATTTAAATACACATTAATTAATAGTCAAAATGAGTTATTTGACTTATTTCCTAAATGAATATATGTTTTTATTATTTAATGTAAATATTATACATATATTTAATATATTTGTATTTGATTAATTAATTAATTATTTAATTGTTAAATGATTAAATTAATTAAAATATAAATATCTTACATTAGGATATTTAAAGTAAATGACATTAGTTGTATTTGTTGACCAAAATAAATATCTAATAAAGTAGTTTATAAGATATTTATGCAAGTTGATATAATGATAATTGAAATGAAATTGAAATTACAATTTCTTGCATTTGGTATATGCAATTTCGGCCAAGGCATATTTTTGCCTTAATATAAATTGTTTTCTTTTTCATTTCATTTAGTTAACCTAATACACTTTATCAAAATAAACTCCATTGAAAGAAGCTAAAGGAACTTTGTGAGAAGAAAGGCTAAAACATCAAAAGCTTGGATTTTTAGTAAGTTTTTCAAACTTGCTATTAGTAAGGAATATGTTCCTTAGGTTCTAGGCTTTAATATATGATATTCTTAGGATGTTTCTTCCTTTATTTCTTGTGGTTTTTGATGATGGAAGTTTTGGAGAAGTGTGAAGCATGTGTAATGAAGGAAGTGTTGTGACTATTGTAGTTGTAACTAATCTTTTAAGGTTTTGGAAACCATGTTGCTAATCTAGAGTTGTTGACCCACTCTTAAATGACCTAGATTTGATCTTGAGTTGTTTCATTGTGTTGAGACTTGAATTGGAAGGAAGAATGATGATTGAAGTAATTGATTTAATGTATTTGGTCTAATTTGTCCAATTTGAGGAAATTGAAAAATTAGGGTTTTTAACTAATTCCAAATTTGGGGGTTTTCATATATGTTGTGTATTTATGTGTGTATATGATGCATATAAAGTTTCATGTTGATTGGATATCATTTGGATGTGTCTTGAAGCATGAAAGTACAAAATGCACAAATTGGGCACCAAATGGTGCTCTCGGCTTTGTGAGGAATAATTGGGGATTTTGGTTGCTTTGGTGTTTTGATGTTTTGAACATCATAAGTTCATCCTAGAAATGATTTAGAATCATTCAAAATTGATTGGATCAATTTCGGACTAAAACGGACAAAAATACAAAACAAGGGTAATTTGGTAAATTCACTTAAAATTGTTTTATTGAATTTATTTTCATAATTTGATTATTGGAATATTAAATAAATATGTTTATTTAATTAATCCGAGAAAAAATTTTGAAATCTGAAAATCGGATTTTCACCGCTTCCGCTGCGTTACCGGATTCACCCCCTAAATAACCCATTCAGTTATACCTCTTCTTGTATTCTGAAATCCAAGCTTGCATTACATTATATTTAATAACATATGGTGTTACATTCAAATTTATTATCCTACATGAAAAATGAATTTTAAAAATCTGAAAAAGTTTGTAGTTACATTTTGATATATACATATTTAAAGATAATTAATTTGTATTAACTATTGAATTTAATATCAGGTCGTGGTAATTGAAACATCTATTTAATGACATCATTTTTAATTATTATCTTGTTCTGCAATAATTTTATATTTTTTCTCTTTCTTTATTAGCCAAGTTTTATTCTTTTATTTTAAAGGTTGCCATGAACTATATGCTCTTACAAAATTAGACAAAATTTATATATACTGCGACAAGTTTTAGATAATTTTATGTCTTTCATAAGCTGACTAGCAGGAAGAGATTTAGTAATATCCTATTGACTCGGATGGACAATGTTATGGCATGTGACTTTTTATTATTAATGTCACACTAATCAAATAAGTATGTGATTTTTTTTGGAGTAAGTCCCATTTGATGCCTTGGAATTAGTGTGGCAGAATGACTCTTACTTTATGATTTTAATTTGCTTTGATTAAAATGTGACAGATTGAACAAATAACGTGCATTTACGTAAGTAGTGGTTCGAAAGTTGATTATAAAAATAAATAATATAGAGTCGGATATAAGATTTGAAACAAATTGCTTAATGTTCCATTTGGTATTAATGCTCTATGATGTGATGAAATTAAAATTTGTACAGTTTATTTCTCTTTTAATTTTAGTTATTTTGTCTTTATTTTTTATTTTATTTTTTGAATAATTCTTCCGCAACAAGCTAATGTCCTGAAGTTTTGAATGATGAAAGTGGCATAATAATCTGCACATCAATTGAAATGTGAAAAGAATATTATGAGTTCCTTCATTTTAGGCTGATTCTCTTTTAACCTGCAGTTTTGAAGTTGTAATATTTGATGAATTATTATCTCTTGCTATTATATTTTGTAAAAATTAAGTTTATTTTTTGATAATCTATGGAGAGTAAGCAAATATTGGAATTAAGTGATGATGAACGTAACAATGTAATTAAAGTACTCATAAATTAAAATTTCAATTCGTTCTCCATGTCTTATCAATGCCTTCTTCCTTAATTGCACTAATTAATGGGGATGGTTATGATTTACATTTTTCCTTCCCATAATAGTGCAATACCCATTAGTGGGTATGATATTATATAGTTTTAGATAATTTTAATAAGCTATTGCAATTTTGCTAAAGTCTGAACTAGTATTCTTCAAAAGGAACAAAAATATTGCTTCTTTTATGTGGCTAATCAATAATATTAAAAACAAAACAACAAAAGATAATATTTAACTATATTTAATATTATATTGTCAATCATTATAAGAAGTATTTATTTCTAAATATAGTTTTGATATCTCTAAAACTGATGATTGTTGTCAAACTCGGGTGAAAGAGGAGAAATCGATAACGATCCAAAACATTGACCAGGAATGCATGGGTGATCATAAAAATAGTCTGTGTCAGAAACTCCAGACTTCTCAGTCACACTTGCTTCCTAATCAATAAATTATACAAACATAAGTGTTTCACGACAATCAATAAATAATGAAACCAACACCAATATGTCAATAAAGCGTAAAAAACAAACACTTACGGGTATTGATGATGGTTTGGCAGAAATTGATGAAGCAATTGGCTTCGATTCTTCCATAATTGTGCTTGAAATAAGCATGCTTTCACTGCATACTTGCATAAGTAAAGCCATAATGAAAAAATTAAGACTCTTTGACATTTTTAAATTCAAAACTTACAGAAGATCTTTGTAACACCCCGCCTGAGGTAGGATGCTACCGGCAGGAGACAGGATTGACCCATCTCCATAAGCCCTGAATCTACCGAAAATTTGGCATGAAGTATCCTAAAATCTGGGTAACCTGGATCGCAGTCCAGCATCAAAAGCAATCCAAGAAAATATCAAGCCAACAAAAGGACCTCAGGTCCACACAAAACTCATCAAAACCACAACCTAAGGGCTTTGTGCCAACAACATCATAAACAATCAAACTTTAATTTATTAATACAAACCACATGCTCAGCACTACAAAATAAAACAATAAATCAGATATCCTAATCTTCTAAAACTTTTCCCAGGACACTTGCGAGGGTGACTGCCGCTTGGGTAATCCACGTCTCGAGAATGACTTCCAAAGCCGATATGATTGACCAATCTACAAGTCAACCTGCAAAACTGGCAAACTGGTTGGGTATGAGTTTTGAAATTCAGTAAGTAACCCTGCTAGTAATACAACAAACAAGTCAAACATTTATAACAAACAAACAAGTCAAATATATCAGCCGTTTATCAGATTTACTAAGCTACTTCAAATTCGAATTTATTAATTTGTTATTGTTCTTTATTCTTAACTCTTATCAAGGTTTCACATTTTCATATTAACATATGTGCTAATCTAATAGCTAACGCCCAAAGCATACGAAGCAAATCGTATATATCTATACTTTTATCACAATAGTCTAACTTTGAAATATCATCAAATCGCTATGTTAATAAACTTTTCTCAATACCAAATCAAACATTTCTTAACTTCCTTTAATTACAACATCATTACAATGACTTAACAATCGCGATTCATATACATTTACACATACCTTAACACACCCCTCTTATATACATGCCAAAAATAATTTCTAAGGTTCTTATACATATGCATGCATACCAATACAGCTTAACAAACGCGCTTTATAAAATCTAACACACATTAGTTTCCGAATTCATTAACTCATTTCACATAAGCATTCGTTATCCATATAATCAACGAGCTCCATCATACACGTACATACACACAGTCACACATACAATCATCATACAACTAATCATGACGCAAACTTAACAACCAATACATCACAAGGCATACAGTCAAACAATACATACATATCACGGCACACCAAGTTTGTCACGCGACTACTCATACATAAGCACATTCATAACAAACATTCCAAAACACGACTCAAACACTCACGTACAAACATATGTTTCAAACATATGAATACACCGCTTGTTACCAAATTCAAATGTCATACCTTTAATAATTCTCATAGCTTTTCCTTTATCGATCAAACATAATCATTCAGGCTCTCTCTATCTAGGAACATCTGATATAACATCTTTATCAACTGAACATATCCAACCTATACATATCTTAGTATCATATGCATATACGAATACATACTCATATATATTTACACATTTTCATATTTATTCACATACACAATTCATATCGTTACAGATTCATACCTTTATGTACATTCATACATACGCATAGTCATTAACATCATTAAACCTCTTACTTCATATTATGCTAATAACAAAAGCCATACCTGCGATGATCGTTTCACTTAGCTACACATAACCTTGAACTGCTTCTCAAACTACTTCTTAACTATCTTCTGTTTTACCTAACATATTAATCATCTATACATGTATATATGTAAAATCAAGATACGAAATCACACATTAAGCTCTCATCGCATGAGTTACTTACCTGGCTTCGCAGATACTCCGACTCTGGACCCGATCTGTCAAAACAAATCACAACACATGTCAGAACCGCTATTTGCGGAACTTTCTACTCATCTATATAAACTTCCGAACTTTCCCGGAATACACGAATCCTCACCGACTCTACGGTTTAAGCTTCATCACTCTAATATGCCTTTCTATACTATTCTGAACTAACTAGATAGCCCATATTCTCACTTTACGCGTTTGCGGCAAAACTTGCGGAAAAGTTTCCGCAAACGCTACGGAAGGATCTCGAACCCTCCGAACAAACCCAAAATTACCTATTTACCCTCGCAATTCCATATTTACATCATAATTATGTTTACGACCATCTACGCTCAATCGCGCGAGAAACACCGTTTTACCGGAATCTCGCTAATTCTACCGGATAGATCATATCTCATCCGATTCACCCCGGATTCTACCATATTTATCGTTTTTACATATTATAACATATTTAATTCGTTTCATGCTAATTCGCTACACTACGGAATTATTAGAAACATCCGAATAAATAACGGTAAACTTTAAAATGACGAATTCTAAACGGAAAGTCGTACCGAACTTTCGAGGCCATATTCAGACTCCTAACGGCCATACGAACGCGCTGGTGTGATCGGAATTCCGATCGGAGTTACTGTTCACGTTGGGTTACTATTCATCCGAACCTTCTTTCCTCGTTTCATGTGCCACTGAGCACGGATCGGGAAAATCATCACCACCATCTCGCAGTACTCGTCGAGGGCTTCAATTTGACAGGTGGCACGGGTCGTGGTTCGAAGCGACGAGCCGGGATCTACGAACCCAAGCCGCGCCTCTTCTTCCCTCCATTCTCGCTGATTCCGGCGTCCTGGGTGCAGTGTTCTAAAACGCGCCGCCTAGGCGCTCCTAGGCGGCGCGTAGGCGCTCGTCGCGGACCAGTCGCCGCGATTTTGCCCGAGTCGGTCATCCTAGGCGCGGGAATAGGTCGGCGGCGTGAAATCGGCGCCTAGGCGCCGATTTCACTAGAAATCGGACGATTAGGCGCTGAGTCTCGGCGGTTAGGCGCCGAGACTCGGCGCCATTTTTTTTGTTGTTGAGGCCCCCAAAACGACGTCGTTTTGGGGGTCTTTGACCCTCCAAAGCAACGTCGTTTTGGAGGGTTAATAAATCCCCCAAAACGACGCCGTTTTAGAGGGTTAATAAACCCCCAAAACGACGTCGTTTTGGGCAGGGTTTATAATAAAAAAAAAATTCTTTTTCTCTCGGCAAACCCTCATTTCTTTCTTCTGCCTCTGCTATCTCCTCTTCTTCACGTCTGCCCTAATTTCCAGCCTCTGTCTCGCCTCTCCTGTCTTCTCTCAGGCTCAGCCTCTGCCCTCTGCTCTCGAGTCTCGACTCTCGGTAATGTTTCATGATTGATATTTGTTTCTTGATGCATGATTGATATTTGTTCTTCACATTATGCACGCCTAATCAATGTATAAGATTGAATTTCCAAAGGAAAATCGAAAAAGAAGCAATGGCAGCTGAAAACATAGAGAACAACCCACGACATGTGGCAATCAGAGATCACTTCAAACCGGTCATTGATGATATATGCTCTGGGATTGCCCATCAACCAATCAACGCCAACAGTTTTGAGTTAAAACCTGCATTGATCAACATGGTACAAAGGAATCAGTTTGGGGGTTCAGCTGTAGAGGATCCCAACTTGCACTTAAGGATGTTCCTGGAGATCGCAGATACCATAAAAGTAAATGGCGTGAGTAAAGAGGCTATCAGGCTACGCTTATTTTCATTCTCTTTACGGGATAAAGCGTGGGATTGGCTGCAATCAATACAGACAGAGAGTATCATGACATGGCATGATATGGCCACAAAATTTCTTGAGAGATTCTTTCCACCAGCTAAATCAGCTCAACTGAGGGCAGAAATCAGTGTATTTAAGCAGCTGGAAACTGAGACTTTGTATGAAGCATGGGAGCGCTTTAAGGATTTACTACGAAGATGCCCACAACATGATTATGCAGATTGGGTCCAGATTCAGTTGTTCTATAATGGGTTGAATGGTCCGAATAGGACTGTGGTTGATGCAGCAGCTGGGGGAGCTCTATTCAGGAAATCAGCTGAGGAAGCGCACAATTTATTGGAAGAAATGGCCATTAACCATTATCAATGGCCAAGTGAACGCGCTACTGTAACCAAAGTGGCTGGGATTTATGAAGTAGACCCTCTTGTGGCACTTACAGCTCAGATTTCCACCTTGGCCACTCAAGTAGCAGCCCTGACAAAACCACGAGTATCATCTATTGAATCAGCGGCAGCTACAAATATGCAGTTAGTGGAAGGAAACCCGAACATTGAACAAGTCCAATATGTGAACAATCGGAACTTCAACAGCTATAGAGGAAATCTTATGCCTAACCGTTATCATCCAAACCTGTCATATGCTAATACAGAGAATACCTTGCAACATTTTTCTGGTTTTGACTATAAAAAGGATGAGCAGAAATCTTCCTTAGAAGATTTCGTGAGCACGTTTGCTGCTAGTACTTCAGCGAGATTTGAGAAGACTGAGTCAAGGCTAAACAATATTGAGATACACATGGAAAATATGGAGGCTACAATGAAGTCTTTAGAAACACAAATTGGGCAGATTGCATCCTCCATAACCAAGCAGCAGTAGGGGGATTTGAATAAATTGTCACAGCCGCCAAACTATCTTTTTCATGTCAAAGCAGTCAGTGGATACAAAAGAAGAAGCTACCATGACTACCATTTGGGTGGTTGCGTCTGGCTGAAGACGTTAAACTTAGCGCTAGCAGGGTGGCAACCCTTGCATTTCTTTTATTATTATTTTCTTTACTTTTTATTTTATTTTATTTTATTTTATTGTGTGCTATTTATATATTTGCATGTTATTTATGCAGGTAGCACGAGACACACAACGCCCGCGCAACCAAATTCCAACCAGCAAGAGTCTGATCAACTCCATGCACGGTAGTGTTGTTCCTCACTCTTGCTCTTGATATTTATCTTACATTGAGGACAATGTAAATTTTAAGTTTGGGGGTGTGTGCATGTTGTTTACTTGCTATTTAGTTGTTTAAATTTATTGAAAAAAAAAATTTGTTTTAGTCTTTGATAGTAAAGCATAAATCTTGTGATAATATTGTTTGTTTATGGGTGAAATTTTAGAAACGATAAGTGCCTAATTTACTTGTATCTGATGCCTTGAATAATTGATCTGTGTTAGACTCGTAAGCACTTAAAAATAGGTTTTTAGCAGTAAAACTTAAGTAGTTGACAAGGTGGTCAGTTGAAGAAATTGCATGTCGATGAATGACCGTTTGCTTAGATATCTATCTTGATTTGCTAGTGTTATGAAGTATGGTATAGCTAAAAAAAGAAAAAGAAAAAGAAAAATGTCTCTAAAGAAAGAAAATAAACCACCTATAACCGATAAGCGTGAAGCTACCCATGGGCGAGTATTAGGACCACCATGAGGAGAAATGCTACCTTAAAGGGTAGGTGAGTTGAAAAAAAAAAGTGCAAAAAAATGAGAAAAGAAAAAAAGAGATAAGAAAATAAAAGAAAAACCATACCATGCCGAACACAAAATAAAGCAATTACAGAGCATAATTGAGATATCTAGGTTGGTTTGACCCATCGATTCTAATTTTTAAACGAAATCATTGAGTTAGCTTACTTAAGAACAAAGCTGTGAATAAACCTTTACACACACACACCGTGAGTCTAGCTTAGATAATTTATTCGAGAATTTGGATTCGAGTTGCAATTGCGTACTTTGAAGATTCTTTGATTTCATTTATAAGCTTTCTTTGAGGATATATTTATGCATAACTATCGAGACTATGTTTTGTTATTTTTTATTTTTGCATGATTGTGTGTGAAAGACGTTTGTGGGTGTCGTCGCTGTAAGCCCTCACGAGACTATAACTCGTCCACTAGGGCCGCCTAGGGGTTTAAAGGCTTGTTGCATATGCTAAATGCAATCGTGATCCCTACGAAAGTGGCTTAGTTAATTTAGTTATTTTTATTTATTTATTTGAAATTAGTTTTTATTTTATCTTTTGCTCGGGACTAGCAAAACCTTAAGTTTGGGGGTATTTGATAAGTGTGGTTTATACCCACTTATTATGGCATTCTCAGCTTATTATTTTGTTATAATTCGAGATATTAAATATCTTTTATAGTTTATTTTATGTTTTATTTGTAGGAGCATTAAAATATGGATCGGGGAATAATTGCACGTGTTTTGGGAACTTCAGGGAACACAGGATGAGCAACGGGATCATCAGGCGCCATGGCGCCTAAATCCCATACAATTCACAGAGAATTAGGCGCCACGGCGCCTAACTCTTGCAATTGAAGGCGCCATGGCGCCCACTTGATACACACATATGGCGCCATGGCGCCAATTGGAATGAAACAAAAGGCAGGTGCCACAGCGCCCTGACAAGCCTCCTAGTCCATATAGTTTACAGAGAGATAGGCGCCTCGGCGCCCATTTACAAGCTGCAGCCAAATCACGCGCATTCCAGGATTTAGTTTTAGGGTTTTTAATAATCCTAATGCTACCCAAAGACTCCTAGCATCCACTATAAATATAACAGTTCATCCAACACTCAAAAGGAGAGGCTGATACACTGCGCAAAACACAAAATACATATTTTTAGAGATCCAAGGAGAGGATTGAAGAGCGACAAGAGGAGATTAATGTGGTGACATCCGGAGAGGAAGAGATTCAATTCGGGTTTTATCTTCTTATTTCTTTCTTAAAACTCTAATGATTTCCATTAAATTCGTGGCTTGATTATTTATTGTTTTATCTTTTGTCAAGAATTTACTCCTTAATTTTGGAGAACGATTGTAATTGATGCTTGAACCTTGTATTTTGTTTATCAGTTTTGTAATGAAGTTTTATTAATTATTTATATTCTTTTGAGTTTAATGCTTCTTGATTGCTGGCCACAATTGAAGATGATGAATGTTTAGAATCTATCACTCGAGAGAGAGGATTTTGAATAGATCTAGAGAATATAGCTTAGGATTTTATAGAGTTCGAGAGAATCTGTAGTCCTTTGAAGTCGTTAAAATAGAATCACAAATCGTAATGAGTTGTTAACTATTGGATTTTTATAGAGATATCGAAGTCTATAGTTGATAATATTTTCACTCGGCACTCGAGAGAGGGAGTGAATATTTTAGGATCTTGACTTATAAATAATATAACTGAACAAAGATTAATTGGCATGAAAAATACATATGAGACAGCTAGGTGAAATCAGGATCCAGAATCTCTATCGTATTAGTTCCTCATATCTAAATATTTGTATATTTTATTTAATTATTAAAATCTTTATCATTTATTTTCTAAATAAAGTTAGGATTATCAATTGTAGTACTTAGTGCGACTTAACGCAATCCCTGTGGGTTCGACACTCTAAACTCATTCATACTAAAACTTGACACCGTACACTTGCGGTACGATATAAAAATATCACAACAGTAAACATCCCTTCAATCGACATAGTTGAATGGAAATGACCCATTGTTGCTTCTCTGGTATGTCGTTTCGCAGCCGAATATGAGGCACCGCTGATTTCGGACCCTCCAGAAATAAAACTTACTGTATTGTTGACTGGTGGTGGTGGTGTGGGGCCTTCTTCCTTCTTGTTTCTTCGGGCTATAGTAGCTTTGCCTTTCTCCGAAAGCAAATCCTTCAAATGTCCTTTATTCAGCAATTCCAATACTTTCAGCCTTAAAGCTACGCAATCTGCTGTCGTATGTCCATAATCTCGATGAAATTCACACCATTTGCTGGTATCTTTCTTAGCTGAATAATCTCTGGAGCGTGGGGGCCATTGTACCTCGTTCCCCATCTTCTTGAGGACCGAAACCAGTTCTCCTGGGGAAACAATGAAATTATAGTCTGGGAGCCTTTCTCTGTTCACGGTCTTATCTTGAACCCTGAATGGCAATGGTTGTCGCTTGAAGTCACGGTTGAAATGTCGATGCACCCTTTGATTGTTCTTCATGTCTGTTGGCTGTAGCGTTTTGTTAGGGAATTCTTTGCGTCGTTTAACAGTATCTTGAGTACTATCTCGTTGAAAATTAGAAGAATTCTCTTTTCTTTGGTTTCTCTTGTCCTCCTCCCACCTTATTTCAACTTGGGCTCGAGCCATGACTTGATCCATTGTGTAGCATCGAAATTTAGTGAGTTTTTTGTAGAGTCCACTCTCTAGAAGCAATCCATTTCTAAATACTTCCACCGCCGTAGGTTGATGGAGGTCAGAGATAGTTATTCTTTCTTTATTGAACCGAGCCACGTAGCTTCGTAAAGATTCTCATTTTCTCTGTTGGACGGCGTAAAGGTCGTCTGAAGTCTTTTCAATCTTGCAAGAACTTGCGAAATGCTCTACAAACTTGTCTGCCAACTGTTGGTATGATCTAATAGACCTGTATGGGAGGTTGATGAACCAAGTTAGGGCTGGCCCCGCCAACGTTTCTCCAAATCCTCTGCACATCCCAGCTTCCCACTGTTGAGGGGTTAGGCCTGTTGACATTATCTTATATTTGTAATGAATGATGTGGTCGTCCGGGTCAGTTGATCCGTCATACATTTTCATATCCGGGGGACTGAATTTTCTTGGTAATTCTACGGAATAGATAGTCTCAATAAATGGTGTGTCAGAAATCGTCCCGGCTCTACTCTTCCTTATTGGTAGCTTGATGCCTGGCAAGCTGGACAAGATTGCTTCTTTGAACTCTAACATTTCTTTTCGCATGCTGGAAGCGACTCGCTGAGCTTGGTCGACTGGAAAAATTTTCATATTTGTATGATTTCTTGGAAGGTCGCCTGGGGAAGGATCATCATTCGCCACATCATTGAATGTCTCCAAAAGGTTAGATGGGGCCACAAGACTATTGGGATTATCAGGAGAATCTCGTTGTTGAGAGGTGGAAGAGATTAGTTCCAACTGCTTCTGAAGGTTTTAATTGGAGCTCCGCATGGTCTGGTTCTCCTCCTCCAAAGTTCGTAATCTTTCATGTAGCATAGTTATTTGAGACGTAATTGGATCTGGCGTTTGTTCGCTGCTTGAAGCCATGAGTGATAGTGCTTTCCGAATTGTAGAGTGAGAGATCTTTGTTTGCTATAAATCACTAAGGCCCCACGGTGGGCGCCAAATTGTGGATGCTGGATTTCACCCGAGGTCCACAATCAGAATTTGTAGGTTGGGGGCACTAACGAGCCTGCAAAACAAAGATAGAGTGAGCGGGAGTAGACTACCACCGGTATGGTGGATGCCGGGTACACTCCGACGCTCAAGTCAGTATAGTGAAATGAGCTGCCATTATGTAATATGCGGAAGTAAGGCTTATTATTACCTTGACTTTCTTTTGATGGCCGTGAGGGCGGTGACAAGAATTATGGAAATAGGAAGTTCTCAGAACTTGTATCAGAGAATAGAAGTTTGTAAGAATGATGTGAAGCCTGCCTTGAACCCTGAGTTATCTTCCATTTTATAGATCTGAAAAGAGTTTACTTTGTAGCTGTGATAAAAGCTGGCAATGGGCCTACAACGTGCTGATATTTCTGGGTAAGGACCCACAACGTGTCTTGCATCCAACTTTCGGCGTTGCATGTGTTTATGTTTAGAAAAAGTAGAAATAGTTAGTAACAATTGTGTTTTATGCTGTCTACTTGTTTTGGCTTTTCATTTGTAGCGTTATGTACTGATGGGATACAGTCTTTTGGGCTGGGTTTTCCAATATGGTTTTTAAGGGCCAATATTTGTGGGCTTTTGGTATTTTCATTTGACGTGAAATGACGATTTTACCCTCGGGTCCAAATTTGGCACGTACAACTCATAAATTAAAATTTCAATTCGTTCTTCATGTCTTATCAATGTCTTCTTCCTCAATTTCACTAATTAATGGGGATGGTTATGATTTACATTTTTCCTTCCCATAATAGTGCAATACCCATTAGTGGGTGTGATGTTATATAGTTTTTGACAATTTTACTAAGCTATTGCAATTTTGCTAAAGTCTGAACTAGTATTCTTCAAAAGGAACAAAAATATTGCTTCTTTTATGTGGCTAATCAATAATATTAAAAACAAAACAACAAAAGATAATATTTAACTATATGTAATATTATATTGTCAATCATTATAAGAAGTATTTATTTCTAAATATAGTTTTGATATCTCTAAAACTGATGATTGTTGTCAAACTCGGGTGAAATATGAGAAATCAATAACGATCCAAAACATTGACCAGGAATGCATGGGTGATCATAAAAATAGTCTGTATCAGCAACTCCAGACTTCTCAGTCACATTTGTTTCCTAATCAATAAATTATGCAAACATAAGTGTTTCACGATAATCAATAAATAATGAAACCAACACCAATATGTCAATAAAGCGTAAAAAAACAAACACTTAAGGGTATTGATGAGGGTTTGGCAGAAATTGATGAAGCACTTGGCTTCGATTCTTCCATAATTGTGCTTGAAATTAGCATGCTTTCACTGCATACTTGCATAAGTAAAGCCATAATGAAAAAATTAAGACTCTTTGACATTTTTAAATTCAAAACTTACAGAAGATCTTAGATAAAAATAGAAAGATAAAAGCTATAAATACAGAAAAGAACAATAAAGGATGAAAATTGTGAAATAAAATGTAGCGGGTCAACAATAGTTAAATATTCCATGAATGAGCATTGAATGAAACATGCTAGTTACTAAATTTCAAATGTTACAAATAATTACTCAATGGATCAAATACAAAATATAGGTATGCAAGCGTTTTTACATTGGTATGTTAATTAATTTTACTTCTTGATGTACGATGAAACACGAGCTTGCATTATAGACATATAGTGCTACATTCAAGCATCTTATTCCAGATGATAATGAAATATAAAAAATCTAAAAATATTAGTTGTTATGTTTTGATATACATATTTAGCGATATTTAATTTAAATTCAGTATTTGCTTTTAATATCATGTCGTGTTAACCGTAATATCTAACTTATTTAATCTTTTTTTAACTATTAGCATTTTCTATTATTATAATAATTTTATATATTTTCTCTTAATTTATTAGCCAATTTATATTTTTCTTTACTAAAGATTGACATGAACTATATTTTTCGTAAGCTGACCAGAGGGAAGCGACTTGGAACCATCCTACTGACTTAGATGGATAGTGCTACGACATTATATTTGGAATCTAATCAGTTATTGTAACATAACGCCTTAGCAGCAATGTTACCGGCAGGAGACAGGCTAAACCCATCTCCATAAGCCTCTGATTCTAGAAAAATTCGGCATGATGTATTCGTAACATCATGCAACCTGACCTATAGCCAGTATCCATATACAACATAAACATAAAATCTCGGCCTCAGGCCGGAATCACAACATTAATGCAATCTAAGGGCCCAACTAAAATACGATGCAGACATAATACAATTGGGGCTCTGTGCCCGAAAATACGTATATGCAAAAACGTTTATAAAATAAACTCGTGCTCAACACGTTACAACTTATACAAACTAAAACATAAGCTACTATACTCTTTATTTCCCCCAAGACCTGGTGACTTGCTGACTGTAACGCTGCTATCCGGCTCCTCAAGCTCTAATGTCTGTGGTCGACCGATCAGGTCACCAACCTGCAAAACTAACAAACTATTGTGGTGTGAGTCACAATGACTCAGTAAGTAACTATGCTCATTCCTTGAGCGTCAAATGCCCAAAACATAATTTTGTTTCCGTATTAACCTGGTTACTTATAAGGCCATTTAAATATCTATAAAGTCTGAATTAATTTTATAGTTCTTATTCATTATATAAACAGGTTACTTATTACTAAATCTTAACATTTATCACACGAAGGGTAAATCTTTATTTTCTTAATCACTAAGTTAAGAATTAACCATATTACTCTTATCTATTTTTACTTCCATATTACCTACTACCAGTCTTTCTACTATTTATACATATTCTTTAAATCATGATCCTTGTTTACGTTCAACATCCCTAATAAAATTAACAAGTTTCTATTTCCTAAGTCACCAAGTCAAGCCTTACCATGCTTTCGCTGCACTACTCTAATGTCTTAATACTTACCTACTTATTGTAACATCCCGCCTAGGCCAGGATGCTACCGGCAGGAGACCGGAGAACCCATCTCCATAAGCCTCTAATTCTAACGAAATTTCGGCATGATGTATTCGTAACATCATGCAACCTGGCCTGTAGCCAGCATCCACATACAACAAGAACTCAATCAACTCGGCCTCATGCCGGAAACACAACATCAAGGCCTCAGGCCTGAACTCAAAAAAAGAATATAAAACTTGGCCTCCGGCCACGACTCAAAAATAAAACTAAACTATTACATTACTTGACTATACAAGTGAGATGCAAATACAAAACTTTACAAAAGGGCCGTGAGGACCCATGCTCAACCCAGGACTTTCTTGACTGCAAATGGGGCGATCCACCGTCTTCAGAGTCTTCACCGAACTACAGCTACTATCCTGCAAAATTGCAACTGAAAGATGTGAGTCATAATGACTCAGCAAGTAACCATGCAAACATAAACAATCCAGATTTAACTTAAAATCGCATATCATTATATCCATATTTCTTGCTATAAGTCTTTTCATCTGACAAACACCTACGTACATTAACTTCTATTAACTATGTCTGTAATCGTTCTTAATATCCATATAACAAGTTTTACTTGTTAACTAACAGATTAGAATCCAGTACACTTTTGTTGCACTAGTCTGATTCTTCTCTTAACCTGTCTGTGTATACTATGCTAGTCAAGATTAGTCATCATTAAACTTTTCTTCTTTTATCTTTTTGAAATATCATCAAATCGGTCATACAAAACATTATATTATTATTTAAACGTCAATCCACTATAATCAATCATGCATCACTATGCTTTTATTATTATGCTCTAATATTTCTACCATTTGTTCTTTCTAAGAAACACATAAACTCAAACCATTCTCATTAGCATCTATAAGCCTTAAATAAAGTCACACTATCACTCATTAAGATCACTGGTATGAAATCTCAATGGTTAACAAGAAAACATATACTTTACTTATAAGCTTCTTTATACCTTAACTATAGCATGCATTATAGAGAATGTTTTCTGAAAATTTTTCATACAATTATGTTATGCTTTTAAGAACTATTACCTTAAAATCTTTTTCTGAAAAACCTACTTGCGAAGGTAATAGTACTTCTAAACATAGAAATCACTATATGCATCTCAAGTGAAGTTACTTGAATACATGAAGTTTATGCAGGACTTGTAAACTTAATACACTTAACATACTGAGAATTTAGCAAATACTTTCTGAAAACCCTTCTGAAAAATCTTTAAAAGAGAAGCTCCAAGCAATTTTTGATCCTTCCAAGCTCTAAGATTAGTTTCCCATAACACCTTTGTATGATCCCTTGATGGTGCTAGCCTTGTGTGTTATTTTATGTTCCAAACAAACACAAATTCTTCAAGTTTTTGCAACAAAAACAGAAAAGTGGAGAGGGCTGTGAGAGCTCACAGTTTCGGTCATGAGAGAATAGGAGAGAGTGTTATGATTTTTGTTACAAAAATCAATTTATATTTATGCCATAATATTTATTAAATTAATAATAAACTTATGACACAAATCATGCAATGGCTTAGAGTGTCAAACACTCAAACTCCATGCAAAACCATTGAGTGTATTGTACACTATCACCATGCAATTTATTAACAATTAAATAATGCATAAAATGACATGTGTCATGTGGGCCCCACACAACCCAAATGAAAGTGGGCCCACGCGTACTCACGCGTTCGGGTTCGATATTTCCAAAATACCGAACTTTCGTCGCGACGTTAATTAAATCGAATTTAAATAAATAATTGCGCCTAGCGAAATTATTATTTACGTCGCTAACGAATTAATTCTAAATTAACTCGTTTGCCCGAATTAAAATCTAATTTTAATTTCGCGTCGAAATCGAATTTCGATTATTATATCGAATATAATAATTTTACGATTAATTCCAAATTAATCGTTTTCTCTCTATGTATAGTACTTTATCCAAGATAAAGTCTCTCCAACCAAGCCCATTATGTCCAAATATAATAGTTTTAGGGCTTTTATGTTTAATTGGGCCTTATGGGCTTGATATTGATTTTTATGGCAAATGAGGGTGATTCCTTATTGGGCTTGGAAATTGGGTTTGACCCACATTGACCAAGGCCCAAGCCTAATGAAATCAATTGAAAGCCCATCGGACTTTAATTAAACGGACATTGGATGTTGATTGGGCTTTGAGACCCGATAGAATTAGATTTGGAATCTAAGTCATAAAAGCACAATAAAAGTGTAAATATTTAATTTGGAATTAAATATAAGGATTAGTATTGAATACGACTTAAATTGGATTTGACGAGTAGTTCGATATAATTCGTGAATTCATACTATAAGTATTTATTCTCAAATTGAGTTGGACTCGCGCAAATGCAAACAATTGTTTGAACATTGTATTGTCACCTAATTAAAGACTAATTAATTGGATTTGATTGGTTGTATAACATGCCTTGAATGAATGAATGTGGATGTAATGTATGAATAGTGTATATCAGATGGATATTAGAAGGGAAGGGTAATTTTAGAAATTATTGTAAATTTAGAATTTATAAATTGGACCTGCGTGTCCAGCCTTTCTCTTATTGTCTCTTTGTATTCTCTTCTCACCTAATTCCCCTCAATGTAAATGAGGTTTCTCTTATTGTATTATGTAATTGGGTAAGAGTAGAATAGTTCTAGCGGGGAGAGGAAAGGGAGTGATTTGTTCTAGGAACAAGTTGTTGTTCATATCCATCCGTATATCGCTATTACTTTACTTTACGCGCTTTATGATGTTTTAGAAGCATGCTTAAGGGTGTATGATGATGAGACCTAACAAAGATAAATTAATTGGTTGCCAATTACACGAAAATCCCTCAAACAATATTAAGCGATTTTCCTTCCGTTGAGTGATTCTTTCTCAAGATCCGAAATTGGCATTGGTTTGTTGGCCAAAGTCAAGACCTTTGTCAATTGAGGATGTGTTTGAATCATGAGAGTTTTGTTCCATATCGGTGTCTTGTCCAAGTTGTGATTTGTTGGCCAAAGTCAAGATCACTTCTTGTCCATCGACATTGATTACGAAACTTTCCATGTCAATGGGTCCCGCTTAACTGGAAACATTAAGTTTGTTGTGCCAAAGCCAAGACTTAGTTGATTCAGAGGAAATGGTTAGGAAAATGTATTGGATACATTGACATATGTATTAGATATATATGTTTCGGACTTGGATGTCCACCTACCGGATCTAGGAATTGGATGGGATCCAATTGATCTTCGAGATCTACCTAGTTAAATATCATACAACTTGTTGGCCAAAGTCAAGGTTGTGTGTTATTTAACGGGATCCTAGCCCACTAGGAAATTGGATTTCCCGAGTACTCGACAGAGGGTTAGAGACTTGTAGAAAATAGTGGGAGGCTAGTATTGAATTTGCAATTTCATTCAGATACTTAGCTTTACGCGCTTACAAAATTTATTTCGTCAATATTTTAACATTAGTTGGACTAATAAAATGTTATTTTTCTTGTAACAGTTTGACTGTACCCATATATCGTTAACTAGATAGTTGGACTATCGTAGTTAAGATGGCAAACAAAGGAAATGTCCGAGACATAATCATGGGTGATAATGTATTTAAGGGCACGAACTTTGCTGACTGGGAAATGAACCTGAGGATAGTCCTTGGGGTAGAGAGGCTGTTGTACACCATACAGAGACCTCTCGGGCCGAGGCCCACTGAGCCACTTGAGCTGGAGTTATGGAGAACTCATAGCGATGATTGTGATACAACTCAGTCGATCATGCTTGCTTCCATGACTCAACACTTTCGTCGCCAGAATGGGGACTTGGATCCTTATAATATGATGGCTAGACTAAAGGATCTTCACCGCACTAATAAGCGGATGGAGAGGTATGAGTTGGTGAAGAAACTCTTTCGCTCCCGTATGACTGATGGCGCTTCAGTTGAGGTCCACAGGACTCAAATGATAGCTGACATTGATGAGATGGCCAAGATGGGAATAGTCTTGGAGGCTGAGCTGACTGTAGACATGCTTTTACAGTCACTTCCCGATACTTGGAAGCAGATTATCATCAACTACAAGTTGATGGATACGGACGATACTCTTGGAGAGCTATTGTCCATTCTTAAGGAGTCAGAGAAAGAGCTTCTTAAAGGCAACAAGCGCGAGGCGCACTTTGCATCGACCTCTCAGACGTCAAGGGCTGGGCCCAAGGCAACTGGAGGGGTGAAAAAGAAGAAGCGTAAGAACAAGGGCAAGGCCAAGATGCCGATGGCTTCTGGGAAGCCGAGGAACAAGTCACAAGACATATGCCTTAACTGCGGCAAAAGAGGTCACTGGAAGCGTGACTGCCGCATGAACAATGCGATCAGAAGGGAGATCAAGGCGGGCAAGGCACCGACCTCTGGTATGTTGTTATTGAAATAAACATGGCTACTTCTAGTTTTAAAAATTGGATTTTTGATTCTGGTTGTGGTTCTCATATATGTACTGATGTGCAGGATCTGCAGAACAGCAGGACTCTGGCTTCAGGGGAGATTGATCTACGAGTTGGAAACGGAACTCCTGTTGCTGTTTTGGCCGTGGGCACTTTTGTATTAGAACTGCCCTCGGGGCATGTACTTAAACTAAATGACTGTTATTATGTACCTAGTTTGACTAGGAATATTATATCTGTATCTTTGTTAACCCGAAATGGGTACACTTTTGTATTTAGAAACACTGGGTGTTATTTATATAAAAATGATGCAGAAATATGCACTGCAGTTGCAAATAATGGTCTTTATATTTTGAATATAAATGAATCTCCTACATATAAATTAACAAACAAAAGGCTTAAAAAGAGTGATCCAAATAATGAAACTTATATGTGGCATTGTCGTCTGGGACACATTAACAAGACTCGCATATCCACACTTTCGAAGAGTGGGTACTTGGACGGATTTGATCCAAATTCATATGACGTCTGCGAATCTTGCTTATTAGGCAAAATGCCTAAATCACCTTTTAGCGGTAAAGGTGAACGTGCCACTGAACTGTTAGCCCTCGTTCATAGTGACGTTTGTAGGCCCATGTCTAGCCAGGCTAGAGGTGGATATCGATACTTCGTAACCTTTACCGATGATGCATCACGTTACGGTTATGTGTATCTAATGACGCACAAGTCGGAAACTTTTGAGAAATTCAAAGAGTTTCGACACGAAGTTGAAAAAAACAAACAGGCAAGAGTATTAAGACATTACGGTCGGACCGTGGTGGCGAATACTTAAGTAATGAGTTTCAAGATTACCTGAAAGAATATGGTATTCTTTCACAGTGGACTCCTCCTGGAACACCACAATTAAATGGTGTGTCCGAACGGAGAAACCGTACCTTGTTGGACATGGTAAGGTCGATGATGAGTCGCACTGAGCTGCCAATTTCCTTCTGGGGATATGCATTAAACAGTGCAGTTCTTATTTTGAATAAGGTTCCGTCAAAGTCTGTTGAACAGACACCATATGAGATATGGACAGGTAAGAAACCGGGTTTCTCATTCCTGAAGATTTGGGGTTGCTGGAAATACGTTAAACGTTTGGAAGGTACCAAACTTGAACCCAAATCAGATAAATGCCTATTCGTTGGATATCCTAGGGAAACCAAAGGATATTACTTCTATCACCCACAAGAGAACAAAGTATTTGTTGCTCTACATGCGGTTTTCCTTGAGAAGGAATTCCTAAATGCAGTGTTTAGTGGGAAGAAAGTAGAACTCGATGAAAGTCGTAGTGATACTGTTCTTGGCAATGAATTATCAACGGAACATGAACAGTCCATCTGGGATGAGACTGAACCACAATCTTCAAATACACAAGGACCGCGTAGGTCGGAGAGAGTCAGGGTAATACCTGAGAGGTATGGATTCCTGATCTCACCTCATGTAGATATTAATCTTATTGAGGATAATGAACCGGCTACGTATGAGGAAGCGATACAAGGTATCGAATCCGCTTTATAGCAAGAAGCCATGAAGGCCGAAATGGATTCCATGTATACCAACCAAGTTTGGACACTGGTTGATGCACCAGAAGGCGTAAAACCTATTGGATGCAAATGGGTCTTCAAGAAGAAGACTGACATGGATGGCAACGTACAAACGTACAAAGCTAGGCTTGTAGCGAAGGGATATATCGTCAACGACTTGGAGTTGATTATGACGAAACCTTCTCACCCGTTGCCATGATTAAATCCATTCGGATAATGCTTGCAATAGCTGCATATTACGATTATGAAATATGGCAGATGGACGTAAAAACCGCTTTCCTTAACGGAAACCTTTCGGAGGATGTTTATATGAAACAGCCTGACGGTTTTATCGCACCTAGACTTGCAAACAAGGTTTGTAAGTTAAATCGGTCCATTTATGGACTGAAGCAAGCATCGCGGTCGTGGAACCAGCGTTTTGATGAGATCATAAAAGAATATGATTTCATACAAAACGAAGATGATCCTTGTGTATATAAGAAGGTTAGTGGGAGTGCACTGACTTTTATTGTCCTTTATGTCGACGATGTATTGCCTATCGGCAATGACATTCCCATGTTAATGTAGGTGAAAGCTTGGCTTTCATTGAAATTCTCCATGAAAGATCTGGGAGGGGCAGCTTTTATTCTAGGAATAAAGATCTACCGGGATAGATCTAGAAAGCTACTTGGACTCTCCCAGAGTACATATATTGATAAAGTGTTGAAGAGATTCAACATGGATCAGTCCAATAGGGGACTGTTACCAATATCACATGGCGTCTATCTATCTAGGGACATGTGTCCTAAAACACAAGATGAGAGAGACAACATGAGTCGGACTCCGTTCGCCTCGGCAGTCGGATCGATCATGTATGCCATGATATGTACACGACCTGATGTGTCCCATGCTTTGAGCATGTGCAGTCGATATCAGGCCGATCCAGGTAAAGATCACTGGATGGCGGTTAAGAGTATCCTTAAGTATCTTAACAGAACTAAGGATGCTTTCTTAATCTATGGAGATGGAGAACTTGAGGTATCTGGGTATACCGATGCAAGTTTCCAAACCGACAGAGACGACTTTAAGTCGCAATCGGGGTACATATTTTGTTTGAATAACGGAGCAGTGAGCTGGAAATCTTCCAAGCAAGATACTGTTGCCGATTCAACAACTGAAGCGGAGTACATTGCAGCAGCTGAAGCAGCAAAAGAGGCAGTTTGGATCCGTAAATTCCTAATTGGATTAGGAGTAGTTCCGTTAGCAGCTGAGCCCGTTCCATTGTATTGTGACAATAGCGGGGCTATAGCACAGGCTAAGGAACCAAGGTCTCATCAACGATCCAAACATGTTCTTCGACGATTCCATCTGATTCGAGAGATCATACATCGTGGCGATGTGAAGATCGAAAAGATCGCATCAGAGGATAATATTGCAGATCCGCTGACGAAGGCTATTCCTCGGGAAAATTTTGAGCGACATGTACATAGTTTAGGTATTAGATGCTTGAGTGACTGGCTATAGGCCAAGTGGGAGATTGTTAGACAGTAATGACCCATAGCGTCACTATTTTGTAAATGATATTGTATTATTGTACAAAATTAACTATGTAGTAATGAAATTGCCTTTTACCGTTTTGTAATTTATTTACTTTGATAAATAAATGGTAAAAGTCCCTATGATTAATTCCGGATTGAGATGATATGAGACAGTATCAATCCATAAAGGTTTAATCATTAAATATCCCTAGTCGTAGTATTATCGAGATTGGACATCGATAATGCGGAATAGACTAGTACTGCACTTGTGCGTGTTGTGAGGGCACAACAGCATAGTTCTCATATATTTGAGTATTGGATACTTATGCAAGTGCGGTAGGAGGTTGTGTTTTACCGATGGTACGGAAAACAGCTTCGCTCTGGATAGACCCCGCGGAATCCCATTGGTAGTATGCCTGCGTGTCTATGGGAGTCCGCTTCAGGGTAGGTGCATATGGTCTTAACCTGAGACTTGCATCGCTAGTACTTGCGACAATCGGTAGACTTTAGTTTTGGTCGTCCAGGGCTTTAACAGGTTCTGTGTACACCTCTTCTAGGTTTATCGGGAATCGTAGTGTATTGGGTGTGATGTCAAGACGGAAGTATCACTTCAGACATATGGAGATGATGATCGCGCAGGATACAGAACTAGTACTCTATAATGGTTGCAACCATCGGGATAATATGACAAGGTCAGGATTATCCGATTCAAAGAGACTAGTTGCTTGATGTCCGATATATGTATCGTACGGGGCAGACACATCTCCAGCCCCAGGCCTTACATGTGATCATCCGATACTGGATCAGTATACACTATACTACGGTATACTACGCCTGTTATAGATCTTATATTCCAATAAGAATATTTCTGGAGAATTGGGTAGGCATGGCGTTTTGCTAGAGGCTAACCTTGTCTTGTAAATCGGTAAAAACGTAGTACTTGGTACGTACGTGTTCGGATAATCTGACGGCCGTATTTACTGCCAACATATCCAGAGATCTCTTGGGTCGCTTCCCGAAGATTCACCAATGACGTATGATTCAAACTCGATTAATCTTGGATTAATTACGGAAAGACTTTATCTTGGATAAAGTACTATACATAGAGAGAGAACGATTAATTTGGAATTAATCGTAAAATTATTATATTCAATATAATAATCGAAATTCGATTTCGACGCGAAATTAAAATTAGATTTTAATTCGGGCAAACGAGTTAATTTAGAATTAATTCGTTAGCGACGTAAATAATAATTTCGCTAGGCGCAATTATTTATTTAAATTCGATTTAATTAACGTCGCGACGAAAGTTCGGTATTTCGGAAATATCGAACCCGAACGCGTGAGTACGCGTGGGCCCACTTTCATTTGGGTTGTGTGGGGCCCACATGACACATGTCATTTTATGCATTATTTAATTGTTAATACATTGCATGGTGATAGTGTACAATACACTCAATGGTTTTGCATGGAGTTTGAGTGTTTGACACTCTAAGCCATTGCATGATTTGTGTCATAAGTTTATTATTAATTTAATAAATATTATGGCATAAATATAAATTGATTTTTGTAACAAAAATCATAACACTCTCTCCTATTCTCTCATGACCGAAACTGTGAGCTCTCACAGCCCTCTCCACTTTTCTGTTTTTGTTGCAAAAACTTGAAGAATTTGTGTTTGTTTGGAACATAAAATCACACACAAGGCTAGCACCATCAAGGGATCATACAAAGGTGTTATGGGAAACTAATCTTAGAGCTTGGAAGGATCAAAAATTGCTTGGAGCTTATCTTTTCTGTTTGGCCGAAACCCTCACTGCACAAAGGAGAAAATTTTTGTTTCATCAACGCATCCGCATTCCGATCTTTGTGAGTATGATTCCGCCATACTTCAATATTGTTCATTCATTTATATGTTTTGTTTGCTCTTTTGATCTTGGGACATGGATTAGAATTTCCAACAATGGTCCACATTTGTATGATCCCTTATGGGCTTGATATTGATTTTTATGGCAAATGAGGGTGATTCCTTATTGGGCTTGGAAATTGGGTTTGACCCACATTGACCAAGGCCCAAGCCTAATGAAATCAATTGAAAGCCCATCGGACTTTAATTAAACGGACATTGGATGTTGATTGGGCTTTGAGACCCGATAGAATTAGATTTGGAATCTAAGTCATAAAAGCACAATAAAAGTGTAAATATTTAATTTGGAATTAAATATAAGGATTAGTATTGAATACGACTTAAATTGGATTTGACGAGTAGTTCGATATAATTCGTGAATTCATACTATAAGTATTTATTCTCAAATTGAGTTGGACTCGCGCAAATGCAAACAATTGTTTGAACATTGTATTGTCACCTAATTAAAGACTAATTAATTGGATTTGATTGGTTGTATAACATGCCTTGAATGAATGAATGTGGATGTAATGTATGAATAGTGTATATCAGATGGATATTAGAAGGGAAGGGTAATTTTAGAAATTATTGTAAATTTAGAATTTATAAATTGGACCTGCGTGTCCAGCCTTTCTCTTATTGTCTCTTTGTATTCTCTTCTCACCTAATTCCCCTCAATGTAAATGAGGTTTCTCTTATTGTATTATGTAATTGGGTAAGAGTAGAATAGTTCTAGTAGAGAAGAGGGAAGGAGGGAGGTGAGTGTTTTGTTTAGGAACAAGTTGTTGTTCATATCCATCCGTATATCGCTATTACTTTACTTTACGCGCTTTATGATGTTTTAGAAGCATGCTTAAGGGTGTATGATGATGAGACCTAACAAAGATAAATTAATTGGTTGCCAATTACACGAAAATCCCTCAAACAATATTAAGCGATTTTCCTTCCGTTGAGTGATTCTTTCTCAAGATCCGAAATTGGCATTGGTTTGGTGGCCAAAGTCAAGACCTTTGTCAATTGAGGATGTGTTTGAATCATGAGAGTTTTGTTCCATATCGGTGTCTTGTCCAAGTTGTGATTTGTTGGCCAAAGTCAAGATCACTTCTTGTCCATCGACATTGATTACGAAACTTTCCATGTCAATGGGTCCCGCTTAACTGGAATCATTAAGTTTGTTGTGCCAAAGCCAAGACTTAGTTGATTCAGAGGAAATGGTTAGGAAAATGTATTGGATACATTGACATATGTATTAGATATATATGTTTCGGACTTGGATGTCCACCTACCGGATCTAGGAATTGGATGGGATCCAATTGATCTTCGAGATCTACCTAGTTAAATATCATACAACTTGTTGGCCAAAGTCAAGGTTGTGTGTTATTTAACGGGATCCTAGCCCACTAGGAAATTGGATTTCCCGAGTGCTCGACAGAGGGTTAGAGACTTGTAGAAAATAGTGGGAGGCTAGTATTGAATTTGCAATTTCATTCAGATACTTAGCTTTACGCGCTTACAAAATTTATTTCGTCAATATTTTAACATTAGTTGGACTATAAAATGTTATTTTTCTTGTAACAGTTTGACTGTACCCATATATCGTTAACTAGATAGTTGGACTATCGTAGTTAAGATGGCAAACAAAGGAAATGTCCGAGACATAATCATGGGGGTGATAATGTATTTAAGGGCACGAACTTTGCTGACTGGGAAATGAACCTGAGGATAGTCCTTGGGGCAGAGAGGCTGTTGTACACCATACAGAGACCTCTCGGGCCGAGGCCCACTGAGCCACTTGAGCTGGAGTTATGGAGAACTCATAGCGATGATTGTGATACAACTCAGTCGATCATGCTTGCTTCCATGACTCAACACTTTCGTCGCCAGAATAGGGACTTGGATCCTTATAATATGATGGCTAGACTAAAGATCTTCACCGCACTAATAAGCGGATGGAGAGGTATGAGTTGGTGAAGAAACTCTTTCGCTCCCGTATGACTGATGGCGCTTCAGTTGAGGCCCACGGGACTCAAATGATAGCTGACATTGATGAGCTGGCCAAGATGGGAATAGTCTTGGAGGCTGAGCTGACTGTAGACATGCTTTTACAGTCACTTCCCGATACTTGGAAGCAGATTATCATCAACTACAAGTTGATGGATACGGACGATACTCTTGGAGAGCTATTGTCCATTCTTAAGGAGTCAGAGAAAGAGCTTCTTAAAGGCAACAAGCGCGAGGCGCACTTTGCATCGACCTCTCAGACGTCAAGGGCTGGGCCCAAGGCATCTGGAGGGGTGAAAAAGAAGAAGCGTAAGAACAAGGGCAAGGCCAAGATGCCGATGGCTTCTGGGAAGCCGAGGAACAAGTCACAAGACATATGCCTTAACTGCGGCAAAAGAGGTCACTGGAAGCGTGACTGCCGCATGAACAAGGCGATCAGAAGGGAGATCAAGGCGGGCAAGGCACCGACCTCTGGTATGTTTGTTATTTAAATAAACATGGCTACTTTACTTGGATTTTTAAAAATTTTTTTGATTCTGGTTGTGGTTCTCATATATGTACTGATGTGCAGGATCTGCAGAACAGCAGGACTCTGGCTTCAGGGGAGATTGATCTACGAGTTGGAAACGGAACTCCTGTTGCTGTTTTGGCCGTGGGCACTTTTGTATTAGAACTGCCCTCGGGGCATGTACTTAAACTAAATCACTGTTATTATGTACCTAGTTTGACTAGGAATATTATTTGTATCTTTGTTAACCCGAAATGGGTACACTTTTGTATTTAGAAACACTGGGTGTTATTTATATAAAAATGATGCAGAAATATGCACTGCAGTTGCAAATAATGGTCTTTATATTTTGAATATAAATGAATCTCCTACATATAAATTAACAAACAAAAGGCTTAAAAAGAGTGATCCAAATAATGAAACTTATATGTGGCATTGTCGTCTGGGACACATTAACAAGACTCGCATATCCACACTTTCGAAGAGTGGGTACTTGGACGGATTTGATCCAAATTCATATGACGTCTGCGAATCTTGCTTATTAGGCAAAATGCCTAAATCACCTTTTAGCGGTAAAAGTGAACGTGCCACTGAACTGTTAGCCCTCGTTCATAGTGACGTTTGTGGGCCCATGTCTAGCCAGGCTAGAGGTGGATATCGATACTTCGTAACCTTTACCGATGATGCATCACGTTACGGTTATGTGTATCTAATGACGCACAAGTCGGAAACTTTTGAGAAATTCAAAGAGTTTCGACACGAAGTTGAAAAACAAATAGGCAAGAGTATTAAAACATTACGGTCGGACCGTGGTGGCGAATACTTAAGTAATGAGTTTCAAGATTACCTGAAAGAATATGGTATTCTTTCACAGTGGACTCCTCCTGGAACACCACAATTAAATGGTGTGTCCGAACGGAGAAACCGTACCTTGTTGGACATGGTAAGGTCGATGATGAGTCGCACTGAGCTGCCAATTTCCTTCTGGGGATATGTATTAAACAGTGCAGTTCTTATTTTGAATAAGGTTCCGTCAAAGTCTGTTGAACAGACACCATATGAGATATGGACAGGTAAGAAACCGGGTTTCTCATTCCTGAAGATTTGGGGTTGCTGGGTGTAACGCACCTACACTCTCCAAGCTTGTCCAGGGCCAATGACTTGCCCATGGCCGCTTGTGTGTGTGGTGCTAGTGTGCACTTTGTATTTATTCTTATTTTATTTTATTTTCCATTTTAGGGGGTGTGACAACTCAAACATCATGTGTGTTTCCTAGTGGCACTTGTGCAATGTCTTTAAAACCTCTTTAGGGGGGGGTGACCCGGGCACCTTAGAAGGGCCTTGGCCACCAGCATACTAGGGGCTTCAGCTGTGTACTCCCTCGCCCTTAGTTGGCTTGCTTAATGAAACATGCTTCCTTTTGATTTCCAATTGCTATGTCCGAATGTGTTGCTTGAAGTGTTTCATTATCTTATGCCTTGTGGATGTATGCTTATGGATGTATGCTTTACTTCGTTGCCTATAATGTTCCATTCTATAAATAGCTAACCATGGGTACGACCTTGCAGGGTCGATTCTAGGCTGACTTGTTAGGCGCAACGCTAACAAGTGCCGCACGGACCCAAACTTGGTGACACCAAAGTTTGGCCCGTGACAGTTGGTATCAGAGCGTGGTTCAAGGTTGTGTTGCAAAATGGCTACGAAGTCCTCCACAAAAGCGCGCTTGGATGCTGTTGAGAAAAAACTAGTGGATATTGATAGTCTCGTCTCAACACTCACGAACAAGACTTCAGATGTCGAAAACCTCAGGCAAACTATCAAGGTACTCGAGGCCCTTACAACCAGGGTAAGTGCCCTAGAAACTCAAGCAACAGGTGCTAGCACTAGTGCCCCACGAGAAGGGGGAGATGCCAATAATTGGCAAGATGCCGTGAGCTCCTTGAAAGAGCAGTTAGCAGAGTTGAGCGTGAGGGTGAATCTCACCGCCCTCGCTGTCTCAAACTTGCCCACGACTACTCAGAGCATAGAACAGAAGAGATCCAAAATCCCAGAGCCTAGAGTATACGATGGTGTCAGAGACGCACAAGCCCTCGAAAACTTCCTCTTTGACATGGAGCAGTACTTTAAAGCTTCACGGATAGAAGAAGAGGGGGACAAGGTCTCAATAACCTTGATGTATTTGTCTGGAGATGCGAAGTCGTGGTGGAGGGCAAAACACATTGAAATCCAGGAAGGACGATGCGCCGTTGACAATTGGGAGGATTTGAAGCGTGAGCTAAAAGCTCAATTCCTACCAGGAAATGTGGCTTACATAGCTCGACGACAACTAAGAGACCTAAAACATACAGGTTCCGTCCGGGAATATGTGAGGAAGTTCTCCGGTTGATGTTGGATATCCGAGACATGTCCGAACAAGATAAACTCTTCTATTTTATAGAGGGGTTGAAGCCTTGGGCTAGAACAGAATTACAGAGGCAACGAGTGAAAGACTTGCCTTCAGCACAAGCTGCGGCGGAACAATTAACGGACTATTCCCTCGAGGGACCTCCATCAAAGAGATCTACACCGGCTCCTACTAATAATGATAGTGGGAATAAGAGGCCTAGAAACTGGAACAACGATAGAAGTGGGGGAGCGGATAAGAGAATTGAGTCAAGTTCCTCGAACTTCAAATGGCCGGCACCTCAGAACGGTCCTCCAAATGGGAAGAAGCCCTTAAGTTGTTTTATTTGTGATGGGCCACATCGAGCTATGGAATGCCCTAAGAAATCAAGAATGGCGGCCCTCCTAGCACAAGAAGAAGAGGAAGAACGACGACGCCCGGCTGAGAGGGGCCCAGAAAGGGAAGAATCTGGCCGAATGGTGGCCTTGAGGATGCTCAATGCCCTTAACAAACAACCAGAAACTCAGAAGGTCTCGGGGAAGGGCCTCATGTTTGTTGATGCATTGATTAATGGAGTTGCGGCAAAAAGCGTTATGGTGGACACGGGGGCCACCCATAACTTTATTTCTACCGCCGAAGCGAAGCGTCTGGGGCTCAATTTAGAGCGGGATGCGGGTCGCATGAAAGCGGTTAATTCTCAAGCGCTACCCACGAGTGGGCTAGCGAAACAAGTAAGAGTGAAGATCGGCACGTGGGAAGGTCGAACTGACCTTGTGGCGGTCCAGATGGATGACTTCGATATTGTTCTAGGAATGGAATTCCTACTTGACAAGGGGGCCATCCCTGTCCCAGCTGCAGGGAGCTTGTTGATCATGGGGGAGAAACCTGCAGTAGTGCCAGCAAAGGTAAAACCTCCCACAGAAGGAAGACTACTATCCGCAATCCAGTTTAAGAAGGGGATCAAGAGGCGGGAGCCGACATTCATTGCTATCCCTACAGCAGTTGGAGAAGGGAGAGAAGAAACCCCGGTGCCTGAGATCAACAGGGTTTTAGAAGAGTTTGCTGAAGTGATGCCTGATCAGCTCCCCAAAGTCTTACCTCCGAGGAGGTCCGTTGATCACCAGATTGAGTTAGTTCATTCAGCTAAACCGCCGGCAAGAGCACCTTATAGGATGGCTCCACCAGAATTAGCTGAACTTCGTAAGCAACTAGATGATCTGTTGGAGGCAGGCTTCATCAGGCCTTCAAAGGCCCCATATGGAGCCCCTGTCTTATTCCAAAAGAAACAAGATGGAAGTTTGAGATTGTGCATCGACTATAGGGCTTTGAACAAGTTGACAGTGCGAAACACCTACCCCATCCCCTGATAGCAGATTTGTTCGACCAACTGAGTGGAGCAAGATACTTTTCGAAGCTGGACTTACGTTCAGGATATTATCAGATGAGAATTGCCGAAGGGGATGAACCGAAGACGACTTGTGTCACCCGATATGGAGCATTTGAGTTCTTGGTGATGCCGTTTGGACTAACTAATGCTCCCGCAACATTTTGCACCCTAATGAATGAAGTCTTCCATGAATACCTTGACAAATTTGTAGTGGTTTACCTAGATGACATTGTGGTTTATAGCACTACATTGGAGGAACACAAGAGACATCTTGCCATGGTATTCCAGAAGTTGAAAGATAATAGACTATTGTGTGAAGAAAGAAAAATGCTCATTCGCCCAGGAACGCATCAAATTCCTCGGCCATATCATAGGGCAGGGTCATATACGGATGGACATGGAGAAAGTACGAGCAATACGCGAGTGGAACGCCCCAGCTAATGTCAAAGAATTGCGGTCTTTCCTTGGACTTACCAACTACTACCGGAGATTCGTAAGAGGATACTCCAAGAAGGCGATACCCTTGACAGAACTATTAAAGAAGGAGGTAACATGGGAATGGACTGATGCGTGCAGAGAAGCCTTTGAAAGCTTAAAGGAAGCGATGATAGGGGACCCAGTTCTCATTCTCCCGGAGATGGCCAAACCATTTGAAGTTCAGACGGATGCTTCAGACTTTGCACTTGGAGGGGTGTTGCTTCAGGAAGGTCACCCTATTGCCTATGAGAGTCGTAAGCTTTCCGAAACAGAACAGCGATATACAGCACAAGAGAAAGAACTATTAGCAGTGATACTTGTCTTGTGCGGGTGTGGAGACATTACCTTCTCGGGTCGAGATTTGTGGTGAAAACAGATAACTCCGCAGTCAGTTATTTCCTCACTCAACCAAAGCTCACTTCGAAACAGGCTCGATGGCAGGAGTTCTTAGCAGAATTCGACTTTCACTTTGAGCATAAAGCAGGATGTTTGAATCAGGTGGCAGATGCTTTGAGTCGAAAGTCAGAACTTAGTCATTTGAAGGCGTTGGCTAACATGTCCTTCAGCACCATCCGTACACCTATCAGAGAACTCATCCGAAACAACTTGGAGAAGGACCATGTCTCTAAGGCAATTTTGAAGTTAGTAAAGGAAGGTAAGGCTCGTCGCTTCTGGTTGGAAGACGGACTTTTGTGGACTAAGGGAAACCGCCTGTATGTTCCCAAGTCAGAAAACCTCCGGAGGATTCTCATAAAGGAATGTCATGATACTTTATGGGCCGGCCATCCGGGTTGGCACAGAACTCATGCATTATTGAAACAAGGATACTACTGGCCTCAGATGCGGGATGATGTGACAGAGTACACCAAGACATGCCTCATTTGCCAGCAGGATAAAGTGGAGAAGTTGAAGACCCCTGGATTATTGGAACCGTTGAACGTCCCCAACAGGCCATGGGAGAGCATCTCCCTTGACTTCATAACCAACCTTCCAAAAATTGGCGAACTAACCAACATATTGGTAATTGTTGATAGGTTCTCCAAATATGCAACATTCATACCAGCACCTAAGTACTGCAAGGCGGAAGACACTGCTAAACTATTCTTCAAGCACGTGGTAAAGTATTGGGGCGTGCCTAGACAAATTGTGAGCGATCGAGATCAGAGATTTGCGGGAACTTTCTGGTCCGAACTCTTCAAACTACTAGGTTCTCAACTAAACATGTCAACAAGTTACCACCCAGAGACTGATGGACAGACAGAGAGATTCAATGGAATGCTGGAAGAGTACTTACGCCACTTCGTTAATGCCAACCAGAGAAATTGGGTACAACTTCTTGATGTTGCCCAATTTTGCTTCAACTCTCAAAAGAGCTCCGCCACCAACAAGACACCTTTTGAAATTGTGATGGGCCAGCAGCCTCTACTCCCACACACAGTGACAGAGTATTCCGGGAAGAGCCCACGAGCTTTCAACTTCACTAAGGAATGGAGAACCAATACAGAAATTGCTCGAGCTTATTTGGAGAAGGCTTCCGCGAGGATGAAGAAATGGGCAGATCAGCATAGAAGACCTTTAGAATTCCAACCTGGAGATTTGGTGTTGATCAAGTTAAATCCAGAACAAATACGATTCAGAGGGAACAGAGACAAGAGATTGGTGAGAAAATATGAAGGGCCAGTTCCCGTTCTTAAGAAGGTGGGAAAAGCTTCATACAAAGTCGAGACTCCAGCGTGGATGAAGATGCACCCAGTTTTCCATGTTAGCAGGTTGAGACCTTTTCACGCAGATAATAAGGATGCAACTCGCAACCAACTACGAAGACCAGAGATTGAAGAACCAACAAAGAAGAGGACAACGAAGGAAGTTGAGGAGATTTTGGCAGAAAGGGAGGCGACCGGAGATCAGCGACAGGGAAAGGAGTTCCTAGTGAGATGGAGAGACCTGGGAGATGAAGAGACAAGTTGGGAGAGAGTCGAAGACCTGCAGCAGTTTTCACAGAAGATTGAAGACTTTACAACCCTTCAGCGTCAAAACAAGAGAGCCGAAGACCTGCACCAACTGAAGCAGCAGAGTGAAGAGTTTCAAGCCTACTAGCACCGAGGTGAAGAGCAGAGGAGGAGCAGTTCAGCTGTGTCAACGAGGACGTCGACAGATTAAGTGGGGGAGGATGTAACGCACCTACACTCTCCAAGCTTGTCCAGGGCCAATGACTTGCCCATGGCCGCTTGTGTGTGTGGTGCTAGTGTGCACTTTGTATTTATTCTTATTTTATTTTATTTTCCATTTTAGGGGGTGTGACAACTCAAACATCATGTGTGTTTCCTAGTGGCACTTGTGCAATGTCTTTAAAACCTCTTTAGGGGGGGTGACCCGGGCACCTTAGAAGGGCCTTGGCCACCAGCATACTAGGGGCTTCAGCTGTGTACTCCCTCGCCCTTAGTTGGCTTGCTTAATGAAACATGCTTCCTTTTGATTTCCAATTGCTATGTCCGAATGTGTTGCTTGAATGTGTTTCATTATCTTATGCCTTGTGGATGTATGCTTATGGATGTATGCTTTACTTCGTTGCCTAATAATGTTCCATTCTATAAATAGCTAACCATGGGTACGACCTTGCAGGGTCGATTCTAGGCTGACTTGTTAGGCGCAACGCTAACAAGTGCCGCACGGACCCAAACTTGGTGACACCAAAGTTTGGCCCGTGACACTGGGCATACGTTAAACTTTTGGAAGGTACCAAACTTGAACCCAAATCAGATAAATGCCTATTCGTTGGATATCCTAGGGAAACCAAAGGATATTACTTCTATCACCCACAAGAGAACAAAGTATTTGTTGTTCTACATGCGGTTTTCCTTGAGAAGGAATTCCTAAATGCAGTGTTTAGTGGGAAGAAAGTAGAACTCGATGAAAGTCGTAGTGATACTGTTCTTGGCAATGAATTATCAACGGAACATGAACAGTCCATCTGGGATGAGACTGAACCACAATCTTCAAATACACAAGGACAGCGTAGGTCGGAGAGAGTCAGGGTAATACCTGAGAGGTATGGATTCCTGATCTCACCTCATGTAGATAATAATCTTATTGAGGATAATGAACCGGCTACGTATGAGGAAGCGATACAAGGTATCGAATCCGCTTTATGGCAAGAAGCCATGAAGGCCGAAATGGATTCCATGTATACCAACCAAGTTTGGACACTGGTTGATGCACCAGAAGGCGTAAAGCCTATTGGATGCAAATGGGTCTTCAAGAAGAAGACTGACATGGATGGCAACGTACAAACGTACAAAGCTAGGCTTGTAGCGAAGGGATATCGTCAACGACTTGGAGTTGATTATGACGAAACCTTCTCACCGTTGCCATGATTAAATCCATTCGGATAATGCTTGCAATAGCTGCATATTACGATTATGAAATATGGCAGATGGACGTTAAAACCGCTTTCCTTAACGGAAACCTTTCGGAGGATGTTTATATGCAACAGCCTGACGGTTTTATCGCACCTAGACTTGTAAACAAGGTTTGTAAGTTAAATCGGTCCATTTATGGACTGAAGCAAGCATCGCGGTCGTGGAACCAGCGTTTTGATGAGATCATAAAAGAATATGATTTCATTCAAAACGAAGATGATCCTTGTGTATATAAGAAGGTTAGTGGGAGTGCACTGACTTTTATTGTCCTTTATGTCGACGATGTATTGCTTATCGGTAATGACATTCCCATGTTAACGTCGGTGAAAGCTTGGCTTTCATTGAAATTCTCCATGAAAGATCTGGGAGGGGCAGCTTTTATTCTAGGAATAAAGATCTACGGGATAGATCTAGAAAGCTACTTGAACTCTCCCAGAGTACATATATTGATAAAGTGTTGAAGAGATTCAACATGGATCAGTCCAAGAGGGGACTGTTACCAATATCACATGGCGTCTATCTATCTAGGGACATGTGTCCTAAAACACAAGATGAGAGAGACAACATGAGTCGGACTCCGTTCGCCTCGGCAGTCGGATCGATCATGTATGCCATGATATGTACACGACCTGATGTGTCCCATGCTTTGAGCATGTGCAGTCGATATCAGGCCGATCCAGGTAAAGATCACTGGATGGCGGTTAAGAGTATCCTTAAGTATCTTAACAGAACTAAGGATGCTTTCTTAATCTATGGAGATGGAGAACTTGAGGTATCTGGGTATACCGATGCAAGTTTCCAAACCGACAGAGACGACTTTAAGTCGCAATCTGGGTATATATTTTGTTTGAATAACGGAGCAGTGAGCTGGAAATCTTCCAAGCAAGATACTGTTGCCGATTCAACAACTGAAGCGGAGTACATTGCAGCAGCTGAAGCAGCAAAAGAGGCAGTTTGGATCCGTAAATTCCTAATTGGATTAGGAGTAGTTCCGTTAGCAGCTGAGCCCGTTCCATTGTATTGTGACAATAGCGGGGCTATAGCACAGGCTAAGGAACCAAGGTCTCATCAACGATCCAAACATGTTCTTCGACGATTCCATCTGATTCGAGAGATCATACATCGTGGCGATGTGAAGATCGAAAAGATCGCATCAGAGGATAATATTGCAGATCCGCTGACGAAGGCTATTCCTCGGGAAGTTTGAGCGGACATGTACATAGTTCAGGTATTAGATGCTTGAGTGACTGGCTATAGGCCAAGTGGGAGATTGTTAGACAGTAATGACCCATAGCGTCACTATTTTGTAAATGATATTGTATTATTGTACAAAATTAACTATGTAGTAATGAAATTGCCTTTTACCGTTTTGTAATTTATTTACTTTGATATATAAATGGTAAAAGTCCCTATGATTAATTCCGGATTGAGATGATATGAGACAGTATCAATCCATAAAGGTTTAATCATTAAATATCCCTAGTCGTAGTATTATCGAGATTGGACATCGATAATGCGGAATAGACTAGTACTGCACTTGTGCGTGTTGTGAGGGCACAACAACATAGTTCTCATATATTTGTGTATTGGATACTTATGCAAGTGCGGTAGGAGGTTGTGTTTTACCGATGGTACGGAAAACAGCTTCGCTCTGGATAGACCCCGCGGAATCTCATTGGTAGTATGTCTGTGTGTCTATGGGAGTCCGCTTCAGGGTAGGTGCATATGGTCTTAACCTGAGACTTGCATCGCTAGTACTTGCGACAATCGGTAGACTTTAGTTTTGGTCGTCCAGGGCTTTAACAGGTTCTGTGTACACCTCTTCTAGGTTTATCGAGAATCGTAGTGTATTGGGTGTGATGTCAAGACGGAAGTATCACTTCAGACATATGGAGATGATGATCGCGCAGGATACAGAACTAGTACTCTATAATGGTTGCAACCATCGGGATAATATGACAAGGTCAGGATTATCCGATTCAAAGAGACTAGTTGCTTGATGTCCGATATATGTATCGTACGGGGCAGACACATCTCCAGCCCCAGGCCTTACATGTGATCATCCGATACTGGATCAGTATACACTATACTACGGTATACTACGCCTGTTATAGATCTTATATTCCAATAAGAATATTTCTGGAGAATTGGGTAGGCATGGCGTTTTGCTAGAGGCTAACATTGTCTTGTAAATCGGTAAAAACGTAGTACTTGGTACGTACGTGTTCGGATAATCTGACGGCCGTATTTACTGCCAACATATCCAGAGATCTCTTGGGTCGCTTCCCGAAGATTCACCAATGACGTATGATTCAAACTCGATTAATCTTGGATTAATTACGGAAAGACTTTATCTTGGATAAAGTACTATACATAGAGAGAGAACGATTAATTTGGAATTAATCGTAAAATTATTATATTCAATAATAATCGAAATTCGATTTCGACGCGAAATTAAAATTAGATTTTAATTCGGGCAAACGAGTTAATTTAGAATTAATTCGTTAGCGACGTAAATAATAATTTCGCTAGGCGCAATTATTTATTTAAATTCGATTTAATTAACGTCGCGACGAAAGTTCGGTATTTCGGTAATATCGAACCCGAACGCGTGAGTACGCGTGGGCCCACTTTCATTTGGGTTGTGTGGGGCCCACATGACACATGTCATTTTATGCATTATTTAATTGTTAATACATTGCATGGTGATAGTGTACAATACACTCAATGGTTTTGCATGGAGTTTGAGTGTTTGACACTCTAAGCCATTGCATGATTTGTGTCATAAGTTTATTATTAATTTAATAAATATTATGGCATAAATATAAATTGATTTTTGTAACAAAAATCATAACACTCTCTCCTATTCTCTCATGACCGAAACTGTGAGCTCTCACAGCCCTCTCCACTTTTCTGTTTTTGTTGCAAAAACTTGAAGAATTTGTGTTTGTTTGGAACATAAAATCACACACAAGGCTAGCACCATCAAGGGATCATACAAAGGTGTTATGGGAAACTAATCTTAGAGCTTGGAAGGATCAAAAATTGCTTGGAGCTTCTCTTTCTGTTTGGCCGAAACCCTCACTGCACAAAGGATAAAATTTTTGTTTCATCAACGCATCCGCATTCCGATCTTTGTGAGTATGATTCCGCCATACTTCAATATTGTTCATTCATTTTTATATGTTTTGTTTGCTCTTTTGATCTTGGGACATGGATAGAATTTCCAACAATGGTATCATTGAGCTTAAAGAGCATGAAAATATATTAGGGTAATATTTGGGCAAAATTGATTGAAGCATGATTTGATGATTTTGATTGATTAAGTATGCTTAAATGTATGTTACATTATGTTATACATTATCAATTTCATGAAAAATAAATTGGATTAATTTTTCCCCTCTTGGAGAGGCTTGGCCGAATACTACCTAGACCATGGAGATGATGATTTGTTGTTTATAAGATCATTGGATGACTTTAAACGAACATAAAATGACGATTTGTGATTCGATTGGATTGAAAACGAAATCGGTAATTTTCATCACCTTGGCCGAATGCATGGAAGAAGATTAGGGACTTGATTTTTTGATTAAATAATGTTGGACATGTATTTAAGATAAAAATATGATTAATGGATTAATTTAATATTTTGGAAATATTGATTTAAAGGATTAATCATGACATTACACTTTAATTAATTAAGTTATAAAATTTGGAATTTTAAAATTTGATTAATTGGGCTTAATTTTGAATTGGGCCTAAAACTATTATATTTGGACATAATGGGCTTGGTTGGACCAAGTAGGTTTGGGCAAATTGGATTGGATCCAAAAAAGGGCCTAAATCACTCCATTAAGTCCAAATGTAATAAATGGGCTTTTATGTTTAATTGGGCCTTATGGGCTTGATATTGATTTTTATGGCAAATGAGGGTGATTCCTTATTGGGCTTGGAAATTGGGTTTGACCCACATTGACCAAGGCCCAAGCCTAATGAAATCAATTGAAAGCCCATCGGACTTTATATTAAACGGACATTGGATGTTGATTGGGCTTTGAGACCCGATAGAATTAGATTTGGAATCTAAGTCATAAAAGCACAATAAAAGTGTAAATATTTAATTTGGAATTAAATATAAGGATTAGTATTGAATACGACTTAAATTGGATTTGACGAGTAGTTCGATATAATTCGTGAATTCATACTATAAGTATTTATTCTCAAATTGAGTTGGACTCGCGCAAATGCAAACAATTGTTTGAACATTGTATTGTCACCTAATTAAAGACTAATTAATTGGATTTGATTGGTTGTATAACATGCCTTGAATGAATGAATGTGGATGTAATGTATGAATAGTGTATATCGGATGGATATTAGAAGGGAAGGGTAATTTTAGAAATTATTGTAAATTTAGAATTTATAAATTGGACCTGCGTGTCCAGCCTTTCTCTTATTGTCTCTTTGTATTCTCTTCTCACCTGATTCCCCTCAATGTAAATGAGGTTTCTCTTATTGTATTATGTAATTGGGTAAGAGTAGAATAGTTCTAGCGGGGAGATGAAATGGAGTGATTTGTTCTAGGAACAAGTTGTTGTTCATATCCATCCGTATATCGCTATTACTTTACTTTACGTACTTTATGATGTTTTAGAAGCATGCTTAAGGGTGTATGATGATGAGACCTAACAAAGATAAATTAATTGGTTGCCAATTACACGAAAATCCCTCAAACAATATTAAGCGATTTTCCTTCCGTTGAGTGATTCTTTCTCAAGATCCGAAATTGGCATTGGTTTGTTGGCCAAAGTCAAGACCTTTGTCAATTGAGGATGTGTTTGAATCATGAGAGTTTTGTTCCATATCGGTGTCTTGTCCAAGTTGTGATTTGTTGGCCAAAGTCAAGATCACTTCTTGTCCATCGACATTGATTACGAAACTTTCCATGTCAATGGGTCCCGCTTAACCGGAAACATTAAGTTTGTTGTGCCAAAGCCAAGACTTAGTTGATTCAGAGGAAATGGTTAGGAAAATGTATTGGATACATTGACATATGTATTAGATATATATTTCGGACTTGGATGTCCACCTACCGGATCTAGGAATTGGATGGGATCCAATTGATCTTCGAGATCTACCTAGTTAAATATCATACAACTTGTTGGCCAAAGTCAAGGTTGTGTGTTATTTAACGGGATCCTAGCCCACTAGGAAATTGGATTTCCCGAGTACTCGACAGAGGGTTAGAGACTTGTAGAAAATAGTGGGAGGCTAGTATTGAATTTGCAATTTCATTCAGATACTTAGCTTTACGCGCTTACAAAATTTATTTCGTCAATATTTTAACATTAGTTGGACTAATAAAATGTTATTTTTCTTGTAACAGTTTGACTGTACCCATATATCGTTAACTAGATAGTTGGACTATCGTAGTTAAGATGGCAAACAAAGGAAATGTCCGAGACATAATCATGGGTGATAATGTATTTAAGGGCACGAACTTTGCTGACTGGGAAATGAACCTGAGGATAGTCATTGGGGCAGAGAGGCTGTTGTACACCATACAGAGACCTCTCGGGCCGAGGCCCACTGAGCCACTTGAGCTGGAGTTATGGAGAACTCATAGCGATGATTGTGATACAACTCAGTCGATCATGCTTGCTTCCATGACTCAACACTTTCGTCGCCAGAATAGGGACTTGGATCCTTATAATATGATGGCTAGACTAAAGGATCTTCACCGCACTAATAAGCGGATGGAGAGGTATGAGTTGGTGAAGAAACTCTTTCGCTCCCGTATGACTGATGGCGCTTCAGTTGAGGCCCACGGGACTCAAATGATAGCTGACATTGATGAACAAGGCGATCAGAAGGGAGATCAAGGCGGGCAAGGCACCGACCTCTGGTATGTTTGTTATTGAAATAAACATGGCTACTTCTAGTTTTAAAAATTGGATTTTTGATTCTGGTTGTGGTTCTCATATATGTACTGATGTGCAGGATCTGCAGAACAGCAGGACTCTGGCTTCAGGGGAGATTGATCTACGAGTTGGAAACAGAACTCCTGTTGCTGTTTTGGCCGTGGGCACTTTTGTATTAGAACTGCCCTCGGGGCATGTACTTAAACTAAATGACTGTTATTATGTACCTAGTTTGACTAGGAATATTATATCTGTATCTTTGTTAACCCGAAATGGGTACACTTTTGTATTTAGAAACACTGGGTGTTATTTATATAAAAATGATGCAGAAATATGCACTGCAGTTGCAAATAATGGTCTTTATATTTTGAATATAAATGAATCTCCTACATATAAATTAACAAACAAAAGGCTTAAAAAGAGTGATCCAAATAATGAAACTTATATGTGGCATTGTCGTCTGGGACACATTAACAAGACTCGCATATCCACACTTTCGAAGAGTGGGTACTTGGACGGATTTGATCCAAATTCATATGACGTCTGCGAATCTTGCTTATTAGGCAAAATGCCTAAATCACCTTTTAGCGGTAAAGGTGAACGTGCCACTGAACTGTTAGCCCTCGTTCATAGTGACGTTTGTGGGCCCATGTCTAGCCAGGCTAGAGGTGGATATCGATACTTCGTAACCTTTACCGATGATGCATCACGTTACGGTTATGTGTATCTAATGACGCACAAGTCGGAAACTTTTGAGAAATTCAAAGAGTTTCGACACGAAGTTGAAAAACAAACAGGCAAGAGTATTAAGACATTACGGTCGGACCGTGGTGGCGAATACTTAAGTAATGAGTTTCAAGATTACCTGAAAGAATATGGTATTCTTTCACAGTGGACTCCTCCTGGAACACCACAATTAAATGGTGTGTCCGAACGGAGAAACCGTACCTTGTTGGACATGGTAAGGTCGATGATGAGTCGCACTGAGCTGCCAATTTCCTTCTGGGGATATGCATTAAACAGTGCAGTTCTTATTTTGAATAAGGTTCCGTCAAAGTCTGTTGAACAGACACCATATGAGATATGGACAGGTAAGAAACCGGGTTTCTCATTCCTGAAGATTTGGGGTTGCTGGGCATACGTTAAACGTTTGGAAGGTACCAAACTTGAACCCAAATCAGATAAATGCCTATTCGTTGGATATCCTAGGGAAACCAAAGGATATTACTTCTATCACCCACAAGAGAACAAAGTATTTGTTGCTCTACATGCGGTTTTCCTTGAGAAGGAATTCCTAAATGCAGTGTTTAGTGGGAAGAAAGTAGAACTCGATGAAAGTCGTAGTGATACTGTTCTTGGCAATGAATTATCAACGGAACATGAACAGTCCATCTGGGATGAGACTGAACCACAATCTTCAAATACACAAGGACAGCGTAGGTCGGAGAGAGTCAGGTAATACCTGAGAGGTATGGATTCCTGATCTCACCTCATGTAGATATTAATCTTATTGAGGATAATGAACCGGCTACGTATGAGGAAGCGATACAAGGTATCGAATCCGCTTTATGGCAAGAAGCCATGAAGGCCGAAATGGATTCCATGTATACCAACCAAGTTTGGACACTGGTTGATGCACCAGAAGGCGTAAAGCCTATTGGATGCAAATGGGTCTTCAAGAAGAAGACTGACATGGATGGCAACGTACAAACGTACAAAGCTAGGCTTGTAGCGAAGGGATATCGTCAACGACTTGGAGTTGATTATGACGAAACCTTCTCACCCGTTGCCATGATTAAATCCATTCGGATAATGCTTGCAATAGCTGCATATTACGATTATGAAATATGGCAGATGGACGTTAAAACCGCTTTCCTTAACGGAAACCTTTCGGAGGATGTTTATATGCAACAGCCTGACGGTTTTATCGCACCTAGACTTGCAAACAAGGTTTGTAAGTTAAATCGGTCCATTTATGAACTGAAGCAAGCATCGCGGTCGTGGAACCAGCGTTTTGATGAGATCATAAAAGAATATGATTTCATTCAAAACGAAGATGATCCTTGTGTATATAAGAAGGTTAGTGGGAGTGCACTGACTTTTATTGTCCTTTATGTCGACGATGTATTGCTTATCGGCAATGACATTCCCATGTTAACGTCGGTGAAAGCTTGGCTTTCATTGAAATTCTCCATGAAAGATCTGGGAGGGGCAGCTTTTATTCTAGGAATAAAGATCTACCGGGATAGATCTAGAAAGCTACTTGGACTCTCCCAGAGTACATATATTGATAAAGTGTTGAAGAGATTCAACATGGATCAGTCCAATAGGGGACTGTTACCAATATCACATGGCGTCTATCTATCTAGGGACATGTGTCCTAAAACACAAGATGAGAGAGACAACATGAGTCGGACTCCGTTCGCCTCGGCAGTCGGATCGATCATGTATGCCATGATATGTACACGACCTGATGTGTCCATGCTTTGAGCATGTGCAGTCGATATCAGGCCGATCCAGGTAAAGATCACTGGATGGCGGTTAAGAGTATCCTTAAGTATCTTAACAGAACTAAGGATGCTTTCTTAATCTATGGAGATGGAGAACTTGAGGTATCTGGGTATACCGATGCAAGTTTCCAAACCGACAGAGACGACTTTAAGTCGCAATCTGGGTACATATTTTGTTTGAATAACGGAGCAGTGAGCTGGAAATCTTCCAAGCAAGATACTGTTGCCGATTCAACAACTGAAGCGGAGTACATTGCAGCAGCTGAAGAGCAGCAAAAGAGGCAGTTTGGATCCGTAAATTCCTAATTGGATTAGGAGTAGTTCCGTTAGCAGCTGAGCCCGTTCCATTGTATTGTGACAATAGCGGGGCTATAGCACAGGCTAAGGAACCAAGGTCTCATCAACGATCCAAACATGTTCTTCGACGATTCCATCTGATTCGAGAGATCATACATCGTGGCGATGTGAAGATCGAAAAGATCGCATCAGAGGATAATATTGCAGATCCGCTGACGAAGGCTATTCCTCGGGAAAAGTTTGAGCGACATGTACATAGTTCAGGTATTAGATGCTTGAGTGACTGGCTATAGGCCAAGTGGGAGATTGTTAGACAGTAATGACCCATAGCGTCACTATTTTGTAAATGATATTGTATTATTGTACAAAATTAACTATGTAGTAATGAAATTGCCTTTTACCGTTTTGTAATTTATTTACTTTGATATACAAATGGTAAAAGTCCCTATGATTAATTCCGGATTGAGATGATATGAGACAGTATCAATCCATAAAGGTTTAATCATTAAATATCCATAGTCGTAGTATTATCGAGATTGGACATCGATAATGCGGAATAGACTAGTACTGCACTTGTGCGTGTTGTGGGCACAACAGCATAGTTCTCATATATTTGAGTATTGGATACTTATGCAAGTGCGGTAGGAGGTTGTGTTTTACCGATGGTACGGAAAACAGCTTCGCTCTGGATAGACCCCGCGGAATCCCATTGGTAGTATGTCTGCGTGTCTATGGGAGTCCGCTTCAGGGTAGGTGCATATGGTCTTAACCTGAGACTTGCATCGCTAGTACTTGCGACAATCGGTAGACTTTAGTTTTGGTCGTCCAGGGCTTTAACAGGTTCTGTGTACACCTCTTCTAGGTTTATCGGGAATCGTAGTGTATTGGGTGTGATGTCAAGACGGAAGTATCACTTCAGACATATGGAGATGATGATCGCGCAGGATACAGAACTAGTCCTCTATAATGGTTGCAACCATCGGGATAATATGACAAGGTCAGGATTATCCGATTCAAAGAGACTAGTTGCTTGATGTCCGATATATGTATCGTACGGGGCAGACACATCTCCAGCCCCAGGCCTTACATGTGATCATCCGATACTGGATCAGTATACACTATACTACGGTATACTACGCCTGTTATAGATCTTATATTCCAATAAGAATATTTCTGGAGAATTGGGTAGGCATGGCGTTTTGCTAGAGGCTAACCTTGTCTTGTAAATCGGTAAAAACGTAGTACTTGGTACGTACGTGTTCGGATAATCTGACGGCCGTATTTACTGCCAACATATCCAGAGATCTCTTGGGTCGCTTCCCGAAGATTCACCAATGACGTATGATTCAAACTCGATTAATCTTGGATTAATTACGGATAGACTTTATCTTGGATAAAGTATAAAGTACTATACATAGAGAGAGAACGATTAATTTGGAATTAATCGTAAAATTATTATATTCGATATAATAATCGAAATTTAATTTCGACTGATACCATTGTTGGAAATTCTAATCCATGTCCCAAGATCAAAAGAGCAAACCAAACATATAAATGAATGAACAATATTGAAGTATGGCGGAATCATACTCACAAAGATCGGAATGCGGATGCGTTGATGAAACAAAAATTTTCTCCTTTGTGCAGTGAGGGTTTCGGCCAAACAGAAAAGAGAAGCTCCAAGCAATTTTTGATCCTTCCAAGCTCTAAGATTAGTTTCCCATAACACCTTTGTATGATCCCTTGATGGTGCTAGCCTTGTGTGTGATTTTATGTTCCAAACAAACACAAATTCTTCAAGTTTTTGCAACAAAAACAGAAAAGTGGAGAGGGCTGTGAGAGCTCACAGTTTCGGTCATTAGAATAGGAGAGAGTGTTATGATTTTTGTTACAAAAATCAATTTATATTTATGCCATAATATTTATTAAATTAATAATAAACTTATGACACAAATCATGCAATGGCTTAGAGTGTCAAACACTCAAAACTGGAAACTGAAAACTGTGTTTGAAACTGAAATCCGTATTTGAAAACTGAACAATATCTCAAAACTATAATCCATATCTGAAAACCATAACTGAAACTTTTTCTGGGTTTTGTATCTCGGAAAACCATTTTCTGAAAAATCTGATGTTTTCAAAATCTGTAAAAAAACTGGCGCATGGAGGCGTTACGTATCGTCCGTCCCCCCAATACGCCTATCTGGAGGCAGAAGTGCAAATCCATGACTTTGGGGCGTTACGTATCGTCGTCCCCCAAAGCATGCCACTACTGTCTCATAATCTGGGGGTTTAGGGGCGTGATATATCGCCGTCTCCCTAGCCCATCTAGGAGGATCTGAGAGCGTCCCCTCAGTCCTCAACATGTGCACATGTTTCTGAATCCGTCAATTCCATACTGTGTCTTAAGTTACATACTGAGGTGAGTTTTTCCCTTATGCCCCGGAAACCAGAAAACTCAAATTAAATGAAATCTCGAAACTGGAAGAAACATCTTTCTGTAACACATTTTTCAAAAGCTTTTGAAAACATTCATTTAAAACACTTTGAATTCTTGAAAACATTCATTTAAAATACTCGGAATTCCAAAAAGAAAAACACCCATAACTTTGATCCACAGTTGGAAATCTCAGCATAATATATATGTATATGCATATGCATCCTCATGTCTCTTACTATACTAACTATGTTTCCCTGTAATATCATGTATGTACATATACATGGTCATAAACTCTTACTAATCACACAAATCCAATATCATCATTCCCACAGTCATGGATACATGCATGGCCAAGAATTGTTCTAATACAACAAGTATCACAATATACAAACATTAAATTCTCAGTTCATAAACTCATTTACAATTTATCATAAACATATCCACTATATGTTACTTAAACGTTTATTACAATGCTACCACACAAAACACATACTTACCATTCACAATCTTACTACTATCCTCCGGCAACAAATATATACTACTTAACTTATATACATACATTAATTCTTATGCTTCTAAATACAAACCTATATATGTTCGTCTTGTGTGAAGTTCTACACCTGCACTCATATATACATAGACGCATCAACTCACAAACTTACTAGTTTATACTTATTCCTTAATATTATCATTTCTATGTTATTTTACACATTGTTTACCTACTAGATTAAATGTACCATCCCACGCTCATTATAGTTATACATATTACACAAACTTTCTAGTTACTTCGAACATTCCTGATCTAACACATAATCTAATTCGTCCGTAATATATCCATATTTATCTCATTGATAGCTTTAATCTCATTCCCTAGGGTGTAGTTTTTCTACAAACCCCCTATACCCAGGTTTTATTAGATTATATTCATAACTATAACAATCATCCACTTGCTCCATCTGTGTATACATAAATCGGTTCATACCTATGTACATTTCCCTTGGCCCCTGAATACTTTTGTTTATCTTTAACTTATATTTCTACTTATGATTGCTTGCTCTTATCTATACCAGTCCACTAGCTTCTGTCTCCTACGTTCATCTTTATATACATATATATATATATATACATTTATTAGTTTCATACAAAGTGTTATATATATAACCTTATTATAGTTCTACTTTTGTTCAACGATACTTTTTAAGTAAACAAGGCATGAGTTACTTAACTGACTACACGAGTGCCCGCGATCCGGGTCCGATCTGTGACACAAATAACAACGCAAGGTCAGAACCGCTATTTGCGGAACTTCTAACTTATCTAAAACAACTACGGACTTTCCCCGACGCTTTTCTCCTCGTTTCGCGTAATTCCGGCCGCTGTTCGGCAAATCCGTCTCCGCACACTTGTAGTACTCGTCGAGGGCTTCGATTTGGCGGGTGGCACGGCTCTTGAAACGGCCCGACGAGTCGGGATCGACAAACCCACCGTACGCCTCTTCTTCCACTCGCCGCCGCTGCTGCCGGCGTCAACTGCGTCGCCGCCTGCCACCCAGATGTGCGCCGAGGTCCGGCGGTTCGATCGGCACCGGTGCACCGGCCTGGGGTGGCCGGAACTGCCGCCGGCAACTCCAACTCCTCCAAAGGGCGTGAGGGTGCGGGTGAGGGAGATTAGGAAGGTTTTCCAATTCTGCAATTTACCGAAACTATGAGGCTTTATATACTAATCTGTAAAATATCATTTCGGTCCCTGGAAAATTACAAATCAGTCCTTGTTCTAGAACTCTTTAGAAATTCGCAATTTCGGAGCCCTTCTGATGCGATTCTCGAAAAGTGTTCAACACGAAAGTTGTTCGTATCGGAAAAACGAGTCCAATGGTCCAAACATCAGCTCGATCGGAGTTCGTTTGCCCTGTTCGTGTCCAAAACCAGAAACTTTACGCATTATACGAAAATCGCGTAACCGACTTTTGATCCCACGCGTTTTCCAACGCGACTAAAATTCATAATCCATTATTCCAACTCATATAACATAGTTCGAACTCTTATTTCTCAACATTATCACGATCCAAGACTAAAACAATCGCCCGGGAATCTCCTGGAACAGTTCTGAAAATCCGGGATGTTACACTTATTCTTTGCTAATCTAGTTTGATTATTTACCATACTTACCTTTCTTTTATTTCATTGAAACATCATCAAATCGGATTTATAAAATATTCTTTCTATTAAACATTTATCATACAATCTTCAATCATGAATACATATATAATTGTAATCATATTATCATACACTAGTATCCACAAAAGGTTTCTTTTTATGTAAACATATAACTCATAAAAACATCAATCAAATATACATTTAAGTGTAATAATACTATCATGCATAGATGTCAGTTATATGCAACTCAAATGATTTCTAGAACATATATGGTCTGTATGCACAACTTATAACTATACTCTACTTTAATATGTTATACTTTTAGAAAATACTTTTCTTGAAAACTCTTTCTGCAACTCTTTATAAAACCTGTCTTTCTGAAATACCGTTTTCTAAAAACTGTTTCTAAAAACTGTTCATCTGAAAACTGTTTCCGAAAACTGAAGTCTTTATCTGAAATTTGTATTTTTGAAAACTGTTTTCTAAAAATTTGATATTTCAAAACTCCTTTTCTTAAAAGCTGATATCTGAGTGTGCTGAAAAACTGACGCATGGGGGCGTTACGTATCGTCGTCCCCCCATACGCCCTAGAGCCAGGTATGCAAACCCATGACATTGGGGCGTTACGTATCGCCGTCCCCCAAAGCATGTCATACATGCCCTGAAACTGGTGGTCTTGGGGCGTTACGTATCGCCGTCCCCCAAGCCACAAACTGGAGCTGGGGGTGCGGATCTATGCTACCACCCAAGCTCAAACTGGGGTCTAGGGGCGTTACGTATCGCCGTCCCCCTAGCCCATCTGGAGGATCTGAGAGCGTCCCCTCAGTCCTCAACATGTGCACATGTCTCTGAATCCATCAATTCCATAGTATCCGTTAATTCTAACTGAATCTCAAGTTACATACTGGGGTGAGTTTTTACCTCATGCCCCGAAAAACATAAAATCATATTTCGTATCTCAAAACATTAAAAACAAACATTCTCTGAAATACATTACTTTTTAGAGAAAAACTTTTGAATCCTTTTCTTTTAAAACACTTTAAACACCAAAAAGAGGATTCTTAACTTTAACCTTTTTTTTTTTTCTGAACATTACAGACCACACATGTGCATGTTCATTTCTAATACTTTCTTTTGATCCTAACCATGCCTTATTATATGCTTATTCCATATTATCATATATGTTCATGCATGTGTTCATGCATATGTTCATGCATCTCTACAATTTGATGATACATGCATTCCATTCTTTCATTCCTTCATCTCTAACTGCCTTATAATTATATACTAACTCCATTATCAATATACTTCACATGCATATGAAAATGTTTACTTACAATATCAATCGTCACAAATTAATAAGCATATGCAACCCAATGTACCTTTCATATTCAAATTTATCAAATTTAAATGCTATAGATACACACATCTACAAACCACTATTTCCAACTCAAGAATACCATTCATGCTTTACTCACATTTACATCATCCGAGCTTAACTTTCTTTAATGACTATTAATGTCAACAGCCCATAAGCAATCTAATGAATAGTTTATATTCAATATATTCTTAATCAACTACGTAAACAAGTACATGACTCAATACACAGAATCAACTTATTCAATGTAAGTTTTCAATGATAAAACCAAATCAAACTTTAAAACTTAACAATGCTTGTTGAATTAAATACCAATTAGCACACAATATATTACTCACACACTCGTAAATTATACAATCCAAGCTTATGGTTTTCCCCTTTTATCATTCGGTTATGACCACACGCATCTTATTAAACTTTTTCATATATTCAAGACATTACTTGAACATGTAAATCATCATAAAACTAATTTTACTTTACGTATTAATTCTAACTTCGTTATTGTCGCATTTTACAGTAAACACACACATTCACTTTACTAATCAAAGAAGCATTTAGCCCTTTCATCAGAATTATATTAAGTTACACGCCTCCTTACATAATTAATTTAAATGAAATCAACCCTTCTCATAATCAAATCATTACTTATAATGTCTTTTACACATTAAAGACAAATAAATCAAATCTTCATTTGCTTCCACTATGTTCGGCCATAAAGGCTTTACTCAACCTTGAATATTTTAACACAACCATAGTCCTAATCATACTCCCATCTATCATGTACAATAAAATAGAATGACCAATCATGAAATAAAACTTCCATCCCCTACATACTCTTAAAATTTCTTCCTAGCTTAAAAGAAAAGTACACGCAGTTCCTCCACGAACATTATTTATCATACATTGAATCCTTAAATTTAAAACAATCATAGAATCCATAATATTCCCAAGCACACCGATTCTAAAATTTTTAATTAATTGAAACCTAAGTCATAATTTAAAATTTAATAAGCAAAATGATAATTTTGAAGGAGCAAAAAGTGAAGATTATCACCTTACAAAATTAAAATGGAAAACCCCCAAATTTATAGGGTTCTACGTATTTCCCCAATACTTTAATCTTACCAATTTCAAAATTAAAAAATCATAGTTAAGTATATTATTTTACTTATAATTTTTATTATCTAATCCAATTACCCATTAATTTATCAAATCTAAATCCATCAAACAAGGAAAAAGTCAAGAAGATCACAGCATAATATACTTACTATCGCATCTCTCCCTTTCTCTCGGTCAATTTCTCTTACTCGGTCACTCGTCTTCTATTCCTTTCTTTTCTTTTGGCCTTTCTCTTCTGGATTCTTCTTCTCAGGCTTCAGCTTATGTTTTTCGCCTCCTCCTCCATTTTTCTTTTCTTATTCTGTTTTTGTTTTTCCTTCTTTCTCTCGCTGACTGTGTGTCTTTTAATTTAAGTGTGTGTTAAACGAGTGACGTGTGTGTGTTTATCAAGTATGTGTCTATTTAATATATATATATATATATATATATATATTACACACGTGTGAATAAACTAGAACATGCTTGTGTACTAGAAATATCTAGAATTATTTATTCTAGTTTAATAAATTACAATCTAGCTCCCTTAAGTTTAGTTTAATATAAATTTACAATTAATTTCATAAAAAAAATTCTCATTTTACTGTAAAAATAATTCTTGCGTTCGGACGCGGCCTCACACGCGAAAAATAAAATATACGCAGACATGCTAAAATAATTACGGGACGTTACATTCACCCCTCCTTATATAGGATTCGTCCTCGAATCCTGATCTAGGCATACTGAAACCAAATATCAAACAAAACTAGAAACCAAACAACAAGCAATGACTGATATGGTCAAAACAAAACACGTACTTACTGAGATAGTCGAATAGCCAGCAGCTGCAGTCACCGACACTCTATAAACCTCTGCTCTGATACCATCCTTGTAACATCCTGCCTTAGCAGCAATGTTACTGGCAGGAGACAGGCTAAACCCATCTCCATAAGCCTCTGATTCTAGAAAAATTTCAGCATGATGTATTCGTAACATCATGCAACCTGGCCTATAGCCAGTATCCATATACAACATAAACATAAAATCTCGGCCTCAGGCCGGAATCACAACATTAATGCAATCTAAGGGCCCAACTAAAATACGATGCAGACATAATACAATTGGGGCTCCGTGCCCGAAAATACGTATATGCAAAAACTTTTATAAAATAAACTCGTGCTCAACACGTTACAACTTATACAAACTAAAACATAAGCTACTATACTCTTTATTTCCCCCAAGACCTGGTGACTTGCTGACTGTAACGCTGCTATCCGGCTCCTCAAGCTCTAATGTCTGTGGTCGACCGATCAGGTCACCAACCTGCAAAACTAACAAACTATTGTGGTGTGAGTTGTGATAAGTGCACGAAAGTGTACTTAGAACACTGCTAACTCAGCTTTATTATCATCTGTTTTAATCTTAATTAGTGTCATTTTGTGCTTTGTTAATAGGAAGCGATGGATCAAGGAGAATGAAGTAATTGGACATGTTTCAGAGCCTAACAGACATATCGGACGCACGCAGGAGCATCAGCCGCGCACTGAATTTAAAAAGGCTATAACTTTTGATTTAGAAAGAGTTACGAGACCCATAATATATCGATTTGCATCTACTCGAAAAGATCTAGTCAATTGTAGCATCCTTCATAGCTTATGGCGCGTGGAAACACGCGGCGCACGTCACGACGCGAAACTGCGATTTCAGGATTGTGTGCTGTGTGTGTTGAATGCAATTTAGGGTTTCAGGACTTTTCTATATAAATCCAACTTCGTCCTAAACCCTGGAGGAGGAGAAAATCAGAGAGAAACAGAGGAGAAACACACAAAAAGAGCCAAAAACACAATTCATAGAGAGGAAGAACGAAAAACTTCAAGGAAATCATGACGTATCTCCGATCTTTCAGGCTGCATCTCTTTCTTCCATGGAGAACTAATCTCCTAGGCAAAGCTAAGGATGAACTCTTGTATTTTAATTTCTATATTTATATTGTTGATTTCTTATGAACCTTTTAACGTTTAATATAATTGATGGTTGTTATTTTCTATTATCTTTCGATTCTTGAATCCAGAAATTATGTTTTGTCAAACTCCCATATAGATCCAGCCATGCTTCTTTTATGTGTGATTTGCGAACTTAGTTGTGACTGGTAAAAGTTGTTTTATGTGTTGGTCTTTTGCTGCAGTATTGCCTGAGGGTATATTGTCGACGTTAGATAGCTCGTAATGATAACTTTTCTATGCTGTTAACATAGAGAAAATAATCATTAATTACCCTAGAATTTAATATGAGTAGAATTGAATACCTTCCAATTGTTGGTTTGGGATGTGAAACCTTCAATTGTGTAATGAAAAGAATTAATAATTGAATATATGAGGTTGATACAAGAGGAATTCCTGATGCTTTGCTGTTTATCTCTGCTGATAAAATCCTGCAACTTTTCTTAATCTTTGTTTAAATTGCAAATTTAATCTTTTCTTTAATAGAGTTATTGCTAAACGTTTTTGCTTGAGTAAATTAGTTCTTGTAACCATCTCTCTGAGGAATCGACACCCCAGCTATACTGCGATAACCGCAAGTTATTTTTGGGCGTAATCAGAGTCATAATGACTCAGTAAGTAACTATGCTCATTCCTTGAGCGTCAAATGCCCAAAACTTAATTTTGTTTTCGTATTAACCTGGTTACTTATAAGGCCATTTAAATATCTATAAAGTCTGAATTAATTCTATAGTTCTTATTCATTATATAAACATGTTACTTATTACCAAATCTTAACATTTATCACATGAAGGGTAAATCTTTATTTTCTTAATCACTAAGTTAAGAATTAACCATATTACTCTTATCTATTTTTACTTCCATACTACCTACTACCAGTCTTTCTACTATTTATACATATTTTTTAAATCATGATTTGTTTACGTTCAACATTCCTAATAAAATTAACAAGTTTCTATTTTCTAAGTCACCAAGTCAAGCCTTACCATGCTTTCGCTGTACTACTCTAATGTCTTAATACTTACCTACTTATTCTTTGCTAATCTAGTTTGGTTATTTACCATACTTACCTTTCTTTTATTTCATTGAAACATCATCAAATCGGATTTATAAAATATTCTTTCTATTAAACATTTATCATACAATCTTCAATCATGAATACATATATAATTGTAATCATATTATCATACACTAGTATCCACAAAAGGTTTCTTTTTATGTAAACATATAACTCATAAAAACATCAATCAAATATACATTTAAGTGTAATAATACTATCATGCATAGATGTTAGTTATATGCAACTCAAATGATTTCTAGAACATATATGGTCTGTATGCACAACTTATAACTATACTCTACTTTAATATGTTATACTTTTAGAAAATACTTTTCTTGAAAACTCTTTCTGCAACTCTTTATAAAACCTGTCTTTCTGAAATACTGTTTTCTAAAAACTGTTTCTAAAAACTGTTCATCTGAAAACTGTTTCCAAAAACTGAAGTCTTTATCTGAAATCTGTATTTTTGAAAACTGTTTTCTAAAAATTTGATATTTCAAAACACCTTTTTCTGAAAAGTTGATATCTGAGTGTGCTGAAAAACTGACGCATGGGGGCGTTACGTATCGTCGTCCCCCCATACGCCCTAGAGCCAGGTATGCAAACCCATGACATTGGGGCGTTACGTATCGCCGTCCCCCAAAGCATGCCATACCTGCCCTGAAACTGGTGGTCTTGGGGCGTTACGTATCGCTGTCCCCCAAGCCACAAACTGGAGCTGGGGGTGCGGATCTATGCTACCACCCAAGCTCAAACTGGGGTCTAGGGGCGTTACGTATCGCCGTCCCCATAGCCCGTCTGGAGGATCTGAGAGCGTCCCCTCAGTCCTCAACATGTGCACATGTCTCTGAATCCGTCAATTCCATAGTATCCGTCAATTCCAACTGAATCTCAAGTTACATACTGGGGTGAGTTTTTACCTCATGCCCCGAAAAACATAAAATCATATTTCGTATCTCAAAACTGTAAAAACAAACATTCTCTGAAATACATTACTTTTTAGAGAAAAACTTTTGAATCCTTTTCTTTTAAAACACTTTAAACTCCAAAAAGAGGATTCTTAACTTTAACCTTTTTTTTTTCCTGAACATTATAGACCACACATGTGCATGTTCATTTCGAATACTTTCTTTTGATCCTAACCATGCCTTATTATATGCTTATTCCATATTATCATATATGTTCATGCATGTGTTCATGCATATGTTCATGTATCTCTACAATTTGATGATACATGCATTCCATTCTTTCATTCCTTCATCTCTAACTGCCTTATAATTATATACTAACTCCATTATCAATATACTTCACATGTAGATGAAAATGTTTACTTACAATATCAGTCGTCACAAATTAATAAGCATATGCAACCCAATGTACCTTTCATATTCAAATTTATCAAATTTAAATGCTATAGATACACACATCTACAAACCACTATTTCAACCTCAAGAATACCATTCATGCTTTACTCACATTTACATCATCCGAGCTTATCTTTCTTTAATGACTATTAATGTCAACAGCCCATAAGCAATCTAATGAATAGTTTATATTCAATATATTCTTAATCAACTACGTAAACACATGACTCAATACACAGAATCAACTTATTCAATGTAAGTTTTCAATGATAAAACCAAATCAAACTTTAAAACTTAACAATGCTTGTTGAATTAAAATAAATACGGGATGTTACAGTTATACCTCTTCTTGTATTGTGAAATTCAAGCTTGCATTACATTATATTTAATAACATATGGTGTTACATTCAAATTTATTATCCTACATGAAAAATGAATTTTAAAAATCTGAAAAAGTTTGTAGTTACATTTTGATATACATATTTAAAGATAATTAATTTGTATTAACTATTGAATTTAATATCAGGTCGTAGTAATTGAAAAATCTATTTAATGACATCATTTTTAATTATTATCTTGTTCTGCAATAATTTTATATTTTTTCTCTTTCTTTATTAGCCAAGTTTTATTATTCTATTTTAAAGGTTGCCATGAACTATATGCTCTTACAAAATTAGACAAAATTTATATATACTGCGACAAATTTTAGATAATTTTATGTCTTTCATAAGCTGTCTAGCAGGAAGAGATTTAGTAATATCCTATTGACTCGGATGGACAATGTTATGGCATGTGACTTTTTATTATTAATGTCACACTAATCAAATAAGTATGTGATTTTTTTGGAGTAAGTCCCATTTGATGCCTTGGAATTAGTGTGGCAGAATGACTCTTACTTTATGATTTTAATTTGCTTTGATTAAAATGTGACAGATTGAACAAATAACGTGCATTTACGTAAGCAGTGGTTTGAAAGTTGATTATAAAAATAAATAATATAGAGTCATATATAAGATTTGAAACAAATTACTTAATGTTCCATTTGGTATTAATGTTATATGGCGTTTTAGCCTACAGATGTGATGAAATTAAAATTTGTACAGTTTATTTCTCTTTTAATTTTAGTTATTTTGTCTTTATTTTTTATTTTATTTTTTGAATAATTCTTCCGCAACAAGCTAATGTCCTGAAGTTTTGAATGATGAAAGGGGCATAATAATCTGCACATCAATTGAAATGTGAAAAGAATATTATGAGTGCCTTCATTTTAGGCTGATTCTCTTTTAACCTGCAGTTTTGAAGTTGTAATATTTGAGGAATTATTATCTCTTGCTATTATATTTTGTAAAAATTAAGTTTATTTTTTGATAATCTATGGAGAGTAAGCAAATATTGGAATTAAGTGATGATGAACGTAACAATGTAATTAAAGTACTCATAAATTAAAATTTCAATTCGTTCTCCATGTCTTATCAATGTCTTCTTCCTTAATTGCACTAATTAATGAGGATGGTTATGATTTACATTTTTCCTTCCCATAATAGTGCAATACCCATTAGTGAGTATGATGTTATATAGTTTTTGACAATTTTACTAAGCTATTGCAATTTTGCTAAAGTCTGAACTAGTATTCTTCAAAAGGAACAAAAATATTGCTTCTTTTATGTGGCTAATCAATAATATTAAAAACAAAACAACAAAAGATAATATTTAACTATATGTAATATTATATTGTCAATCATTATAAGAAGTATTTATTTCTAATTATAGTTTTGATATCTCTAAAACTGATGATTGTTGTCAAACTCGGGTGAAATAGGAGAAATCAATAACGATCCAAAACATTGACCAGGAATGCATGGGTGATCATAAAAATAGTCTATGTCAGCAACTCCAGACTTCTCAGTCACACTTGCTTCCTAATCAATAAATTATACAAACATAAGTGTTTCACGATAATCAATAAATAATGAAACCAATACCAATATGTCAATAAAGCGTAAAACCAAACACTTACGGGTATTGATGATGGTTTGGCAGAAATTGATGATGCACTTGGCTTCGATTCTTCCATAATTGTGCTTGAAATAAGCATGCTTTCACTGCATACTTGCATAAGTAAAGCCATAATGAAAAAATTAAGACTATTTGACATTTTTAAATTCAAAACTTACAGAAGATCTTAGATAAAAATAGAAAAATAAAAGTTATAAATATAGAAAAGAACAATAAAGGATGAAAATTGTGAAATAAAATGTAGCGGGTCAACAATAGTTAAATATTCCATGAATGAGCATTGAATGAAACATGATAGTTACTAAATTTCAAATGTTACAAATAATTACTCAATGGATCAAATACAAAATATAGGTATGCAAGCGTTTTTACATTGGTATGTTAATTAATTTTACTTCTTGATGTACGATGAAACACGAGCTTGCATTATAGACATATAGTGCTACATTCAAACATCTTATTCCAGATGATAATGAAATATAAAAAATCTAAAAAAATTAGTTGTTATGTTTTGATATACATATTTAGCGATATTTAATTTAAATTCAGTATTTGCTTTTAATATCATGTCGTGTTAATCGTAATATCTGTAACATCCCGAGTTATTTTAGAATATTAGCGTAAATTTTATTTTTCACGCGTGCGGTTGCGTCCTAGCGCAAGTTCAATTTTTAATGTAAAATAGGGATTTTCTTTTCAAGAAATTAATTAGAAAACAATAATAATTACACATGAAGGATTAAATTAAAAATTACCATATTAATAATAGTAATTCTAGATATTTCTAGATATAAATATACACATATATTATTTGTTTAATTAATTTTAATTAAGTCACACACCTAAATAATATCTACAATCTAGATTTTTCATTGGTTATTATATAAGCATGTACACGTGTGAAAAAAAAAGGGGGGGAACACACACAAAAATCACAATTCATTATACACACACAGAAGACCGAAAAGGAGGGGAAGTCAGCAGGGCCGAAAGAGAAGAAAGAAGAGTAGCAGAGAGTGAGGGCAATGAAGAAGAGAGTGAGAAAGAAATAGGTGCAAGAAATCGAGAGGAAGAAGAGCAAGTACAGACCGAAAAACAGGAAGAGGCCGAAATAAAGAAGAGAAGCCGAAGCCGACAGGGAAGATCCAAAAGTAAGTAATTATGTTTATGATTTCTTTGAAGTTTGGTTTCTGGGTTTTGGGTTAGAGAATGGATCCTTACTGGGATTTATAGTTTTGATAATGGATGTTGTTAATTGTTGTGTTTGGGGTGTGAGTGTAAATTGGGATTGAATATTATAGGGTGTGAAGTTGTAGATTCTTGATGAATTTCGAAATTGGGACAGATAATAAGTTAAAATTATGTCAAAAATAATTTATAATTTATAATTAGTATGAAATTTGATATTAAAAGATCATGTAAGCTATGAGTATTGCTTGCAGTGTTCGGTTCTAAAGATGTGGGTTAAGTTCGATTTATTTATTATCTCTCTCTTGTTATTTAATTCAGTAGTAAAGAGTGGATGTGATTGTTCATTGGTTTTTAACTTCTTACCTGACTGTCTTATATGGCAATCTGAAACCAGTTTTCAGAAGATTACTTTTTGGAGATCTATTGACAATTCCGATTTCAGCTCAGGGTTGATTCATGTCCTTATTTTTGAGATTGTTTTTCTTTAGTTTTTTTCTTTAAGTAATGAATGGTGATGGGTTGAGTGAGTAGGGTTCTGTTTTATACTAAATTTTGAATTTGTTATTGAAAGATAAATAGAAGTTGTAATAAAAATTACAACTGTTTGAAATTAAACCCTAAGCTTATGTTTGCTCTATCAAAGAATTTGCTAGAATTATATTCACTTCTTTAAATCAAGGACTGTTATTGATATCATTACTTATTTAGAAATATTAGCTCCTCTGCCTGCTAGATTAGCTGCTAAATTGAGAACAACTCCAAGTAATGATTTAGCTGCAAAATTAGCTCATTTTCTTAATGTTCTTGGTATAGCAGCTAGAGAAGAAAATATCATATTTGATTATCATGTTCTTTCAATTGAAAATCTTATTGAAACAAGTTATTTATTATTTTTTTTATTTTTCGAGATGATGAGACTTATGATACAGTATTAATTGATTATACTGCTGATTATAGAATGGTTGAAGAGAAATGAATTAAAGCTGAAAGCATAATGAGAGATCAAGTATATAATTAGATATATATATATATATATGTGTGTGTGTGTGAAATAATGGAAATCTTAGGATATATATATATACGTTCTATTCTTTAGAAGTTTGCATAATGGAAGCATATAAGCATATAATAGAGGATACATATATCATTTATTCGTAGGAATGCATGAGCATACATGTGTTTTATAATTTTCATAAATTGATAAAGAAGTCAAGAATGTTTTTGAACTCGAAGTATTTCAAAAGTAAAGTTTCGAATTTTTTTTAGAATCGTATTTCAGAAATGTTTCTTACAATTTTAAGTTTTAAGCATGAGATTTTATTCGGGGCATGAGGTAAAACCTCACTCCAGTATGTAACTTGAGAATCAGTTGGAATTGACGGATTCAGAGACATGTGCACATGTTGAGGACTGAGGGGACGCTCTCAGATCCTCCAGATGGGCTAGGGGGACGGCGATACGTAACGCCCCTAGACCCCAGTTTGAGCTTGGGTGGTAGCATAGATCCGCACCCCCAGCTCCAGTTTGTGGCTTGGGGGACGGCGAGACGTAACGCCCCAAGACCACCAGTTTTAGGGCAGGTATGGCATGCTTTGGGGGACGGCGATACGTAACGCCCCAATGTCATGGGTTTGCATATCTGACTCTAGGGCGTATGGGGGGACGGCGAGACGTAACGCCTCCATGCGTCAGTTTTTCTACAGATACTCAGATATCAGTTTCCAGAAAAGAAATTTTGAAATATCAGATTTTCAGAAAATAGTTTTCAGAGACACAGAACTCAGAGAAAGTTTTCCGTTTCATTTACAGCTTTCGGTTTTCAGAGGAACAGATTTCAAATAGAGACTTCAGCTTTTAAACAGTTTTCAGATGAATAGTTTCCAGATGAACAGTTTTTAGAAAACAGTATTTCAGAAACACAAGTCTTATAAGGAATATCAGAAAGTAATTTTCAGAAAACAGTTTTTCAGAAAGATTTTTAAAACGTATCTTCATTATGCATGGCATAATTAAGTAAAACCTAACTCATAAGTTATGAACATTGATCACATATATATATCCTAGAAATCATTTGAGTTGCACATAGTTGACATGATGCATGATAGCATTAGCACACTTATTTGTATATTTGGTTAATGTTTATGTGAGTAGTTAGTTTAAATAGTATGATAACATGGTCATATATGCATGCATATACAATTGATGATAGTGTGATGAATACTTGAAAGAATGAATATGTTATAGATCCGATTTGATAATATTTCAATATGTTAAAAGAAAGATAACTATAGTAAAAGTCTGAATTGGAACTGGTAGAGGAATTAGTAGGAAAGTAATAGATATCAGAGTAGCGCAGCGAAAGCAAGTGTTTTGAGTTTTGCAGGTTGGTGATCCGATCGATCGACCGCAGATACCAGATCTTGAGGAGCCGGGTAGCAGCGTTGCAGTCAGCCAGTCACCAGTAGGGGTGGCAAAACGAATCAACGAATCGAATTTGTATCGAATCCTAAACGAATCGAATCAAAATGTGATGGATTCGTATTCGATTCGTTTATTAAACGAATCAGATACGAATATTCGTTTATTCGTTTAGTCAATGATATTATGTAATAAAATAATTTACCACACTTGATTTACATTAATTCTTCATAAATATATACATATGAAATATGTAATTAATATATTTACTAAAAATATCTCACCAAATATCGAAAATATTAATTTTTCTATGATAATTAGCTATAATTTCTCGAATCTTAATTGAAAATTAACTAGAACTAGTAAATAAAAATAATAAAACGAATCATAAACGAATAAACGAATTAATGAGCTTAAATTCGTATTCGATTCGTTTAATAAACGAATCGAATCGAATTGACCCATTTATTAAACGAATCCATTTTTTAAAACCCGTATTCGCTTTAAAGCGAATCGAATCGAACGAATAAACGAATCCTGACCCAAATTGCCACCCCTAGTCACCAGGTCTTGGGGGCATAAGAGTCAAGTTGTTTATGAGTTTATTTGTAAAGTAATTGAGTTGTTTATAAGTTTAGTTGTATAAGCTTAAAGTTTGTAAAAGATTTTGTTTATACGTATTTTCGGACACGGAGCCCAATTACTATGTCTTGAGTTTATTGATTTGGTGTATATTATTAGTGTCGGGCCCAATAGGTTGTTTAGAGGAGCTGGACTTGATCCAGGTTGCATAACTTTTAGCAGAGGTCATGCCGAAATTTCGTCAGAGTTAGAGTCTTATGGAGTCAAGATTAGCCTGTCTCCTGCCGGTAGCATCCTGGCTTAAGCGGGATGTTACAATATCTAACTTATTTAATATTTTTTTAACTATTAGCCTTTTCTATTATTATAATAATTTTATATATTTTCTCTTAATTTATTAGCCAATTTATATTTTTCTTTACTAAAGATTGCCATGAACTATATTTTTCATAAGCTGACTAGAGGGAAGCGACTTGGAACCATCCTACTGACTTAGATGGATAGTGCTACGACATTATATTTGGAAGCTAATCAGTTATACCTCTTCTTGTATTGTGAAATCCAAGCTTGCATTACATTATATTTAATAACATATGGTGTTACATTCAAATTTATTATCCTACATGAAAAATGAATTTTAAAAATCTGAAAAAGTTTGTAGTTACATTTTGATATACATATTTAAAGATAATTAATTTGTATTAACTATTGAATTTAATATCAGGTCGTGGTAATTGAAACATCTATTTAATGACATCATTTTTAATTATTATCTTGTTCTGCAATAATTTTATATTTTTTCTCTTTCTTTATTAGCCAAGTTTTATTCTTCTATTTTAAAGGTTGTCATGAACTATATGCTCTTACAAAATTAGACAAAATTTATATATACTGCGACAAGTTTTAGATAATTTTATGTCTTTCATAAGCTGACTAGCAGGAAGAGATTTAGTAATATCCTATTGACTCGGATGGACAATGTTATGGCATGTGACTTTTTATTATTAATGTCACACTAATAAAATAAGTATGTGATTTTTTTGGAGTAAGTCCCATTTGATGCCTTGGAATTAGTGTGGCAGAATGACTCTTACTTTATGATTTTAATTTTCTTTGATTAAAATGTGACAGATTGAACAAATAACGTGCATTTACGTAAGTAGTGGTTTGAAAGTTGATTATAAAAATAAATAGGCAAAAATACAAAACTGACCCTCTAACTTTTATGTTTTGTCAATTGAGTCCTGTAACTTTCAGTTTTGTCAATTCAGTCCTCTAACTTTCAATTTCTGTCAATTCAAGACTCTGTTACAAATTCGCCGTTATTGTTGCTAAAACGACGCCGTTTTCAATTTTTTTTTTCGGAATTAAAAACAAAATAAAAAAATAGAGAGAGAGAGAAGGGGAGATCGTTCCCCTTCTCCCTCTTTTTTTTTTTTATAGATTTTTATTTTTAATTCCAAAAAAAAATAAAAAAATAAATGAAAACGGCGTCGTTTTGGCAATAATAACGGCGAATTTGTAACGGAATATTGAATTGACAAAAATTGAAAGTTAGATGACTGAATTGACAAAACTGAAAGTTACAGGACTGAATTGACAAAACATGAAAGTTAGAGGGTCAGTTTTACATTTTTGCCAAATAAATAATATAGAGTCGGATATAAGATTTGAAACAAATTGCTTAATGTTCCATTTGGTATTAATGCTCTATGGCGTTTTAGCCTACAGATGTGATGAAATTAAAATTTGTACAGTTTATTTCTCTTTTAATTTTAGTTATTTTGTCTTTATTTTTTATTTTATTTTTTGAATAATTCTTTCGCAACAAGCTAATGTCCTGAAGTTTTGAATGATGAAAGTGGTATAATAATCTGCACATCAATTGAAATGTGAAAAGAATATTATGAGTGCCTTCATTTTAGGCTGATTCTCTTTTAACCTGCAGTTTTGAAGTTGTAATATTTGAGGAATTATTATCTCTTGCTATTATATTTTGTAAAAATTAAGTTTATTTTTTGATAATCTATGGAGAGTAAGCAAATATAGGAATTAATTGATGATGAACGTAACAATGTAATTAAAGTACTCATAAATTAAAATTTCAATTCGTTCTCCATGTCTTATCAATGTCTTCTTCCTTAATTGCACTAATTAATGGGGATGGTTATGATTTACATTTTTCCTTCCCATAATAGTGCAATACCCATTAGTGGGTATGATGTTATATAGTTTTTGACAATTTTACTAATCTATTGCAATTTTGCTAAAGTCTGAACTAGTATTCTTCAAAAGGAACAAAAATATTGCTTCTTTTATGTGGCTAATCAATAATATTAAAAACAAAACAACAAAAGATAATATTTAACTATATGTAATATTATATTGTCAATCATTATAAGAAGTATTTATTTCTAAATATAGTTTTGATATCTCTAAAACTGATGATTGTTGTCAAACTCGGGTGAAATAGGAGAAATCAATAACGATCCAAAACATTGACCAGGAATGCATGGGTGATCATAAAAATAGTTTGTGTCAGCAACTCCAGACTTCTCCCTCACACTTGCTTCCTAATCAATAAATTATACAAACATAAGTGTTTCACGACAATCAATAAATAATGAAACCAACACCAATATGTCAATAAAGCGTAAAAAACAAACACTTACGGGTATTGATGATGGTTTTGCAGAAATTGATGAAGCACTTGGCTTGGATTCTTCCATAATTGTGCTTGAAATAAGCATGCTTTCACTGCATACTTGCATAAGTAAAGCCATAATGAAAAAATTAAGGCTCTTTGACATTTTTAAATTCAAAACTTACAGAAGATCTTAGATAAAAATAGAAAGATAAAAGCTATAAATATAGAAAAGAACAATAAAGGATGAAAATTGTGAAATAAAATGTAGCGGGTCAACATTAGTTAAATATTCCATGAATGAGCATTGAATGAAACATGCTAGTTACTAAATTTCAAATGTTACAAATAATTACTCAATGGATCAAATACAAAATATAGGTATGCAAGTGTTTTCACATTGGTATGTTAATTAATTTTACTTCTTGATGTACGATGAAACACAAGCTTGCATTATAGACATATAGTGCTACATTCAAACATCTTAATCCAGATGATAATGAAATATAAAAAATCTAAAAAAATTAGTTGTTATGTTTTGATATACATATTTAGCGATATTTAATTTAAATTCAGTATTTGCTATTAATATCATGTCGTGTTAATCGTAATATCTAACTTATTTAATATTTTTTTAACTATTAGCCTTTTCTATTATTATAATAATTTTATATATTTTCTCTTAATTTATTAGCCAATTTATATTTTTCTTTACTAAAGATTGCCATGAACTATATTTTTCAAAGCTGACTAGAGGGAAGCGACTTGGAACCATCCTACTGACTTAGATGGATAGTGCTACGACATTATATTTGGAAGCTAATCAGTTATACCTCTTCTTGTATTGTGAAATCCAAGCTTGCATTACATTATATTTAATAACATATGGTGTTACATTCAAATTTATTATCCTACATGAAAAATGAATTTTAAAAATCTGAAAAAGTTTGTAGTTACATTTTGATATACATATTTAAAGATAATTAATTTGTATTAACTATTGAATTTAATATCAGGTCGTGGTAATTGAAAAATCTATTTAATGACATCATTTTTAATTATTATCTTGTTCTGCAATAATTTTATATTTTTTCTCTTTCTTTATTAGCCAAGTTTTATTCTTCTATTTTAAAGGTTGCCATGAACTATATGCTCTTACAAAATTAGACAAAATTTATATATACTGCGACAAGTTTTAGATAATTTTATGTCTTTCATAAGCTGACTAGCAGGAAGAGATTTAGTAATATCCTATTGACTCGGATGGACAATGTTATGGCATGTGACTTTTTATTATTAATGTCACACTAATCAAACAAGTATGTGATTTTTTTGGAGTAAGTCCCATTTGATGCCTTGGAATTAGTGTGGCAGAATGACTCTTACTTTATGATTTTAATTTACTTTGATTAAAATGTGACAGATTGAACAAATAACGTGCATTTACGTAAGTAGTGGTTTGAAAGTTGATTAAAAAATAAATAATATAAAGTGGGATATAAGATTTGAAACAAATTGCTTAATGTTCCATCTGGTATTAATGCTCTATGGCGTTTTAGCCTACAGATGTGATGAAATTAAAATTTTTACAGTTTATTTCTCTTTTAATTTTAGTTATTTTGCCTTTATTTTTTATTTTATTTTTTGAATAATTCTTCCGCAACAAGCTAATGTCCTGACGTTTTGAATGATGAAAGTGGCATAATAATCTGCACATCAATTGAAATGTGAAAAGAATATTATGAGTGCATTCATTTTAGGCTGATTCTCTTTTAACCTGCAGTTTTGAAGTTGTAATATTTGAGGAATTATTATCTCTTGCTATTATATTTTGTAAAAAGTAAGTTAATTTTTTGATAACCTATGGAGAGTAAGCAAATATTGGAATTAAGTGATGATGAACGTAACAATGTAATTAAAGTACTCATAAATTAAAATTTCAATTCGTTCTCCATGTCTTATCAATGCCTTCTTCCTTAATTGCACTAATTAATGGGGATGGTTATGATTTACATTTTTCCTTCCCATAATAGTGCAATACCCATTAGTGGGTATGATGTTAAATAGTTTTTGACAAATTTACTAAGCTATTGCAATTTTGCTAAAGTCTGAACTAGTATTCTTCAAAAGGAACAAAAATATCGCTTCTTTTATGTGGCTAATCAATAATATTAAAAACAAAACAACAAAAGATAATATTTAACTATATATAATATTATATTGTCAATAATTATAAGAAGTATATATTTCTAAATATAGTTTTGATATCTCTAAAACTGATGATTGTTGTCAAACTCGGGTGAAATATGAGAAATCAATAACGATCCAAAACATTGACCAGGAATGCATGAGTGATAATAAAAATAGTTTATGTCAGCAACTCCAGACTTCTCACTCACACTTGCTTCCTAATCAATAAATTATACAAACATAAGTGTTTCACGATAATCAATAAATAATGAAACCAACACCAATATGTCAATAAAGCGTTAAAAACAAACACTTACGGGTATTGATGATGGTTTGGCAGAAATTGATGAAGCACTTGGCTTCGATTCTTCCATAATTGTGCTTGAAATAAGCATGTTTTCACTGCATACTTGCATAAGTAAAGCCATAATGAAAAAATTAAGACTCTTTGACATTTTTAAATTCAAAACTTACAGAAGATCTTTAGATAAAAATAAAAAGATAAAAGCTATAAATATAGAAAAGAACAATAAAGGATGAAAATTGTGAAATAAAATGTAGCGGGTCAACAATAGTTAAATATTCCATGAATGAGCATTGAATGAAACATGCTAGTTACTAAATTTCAAATGTTACAAATAATTATTCAATGGATCAAATACAAAATATAGGTATGCAAGCGTTTTTACATTGGTATGTTAATTAATTTTACTTTTTGATGTACGATGAAACACGAGCTTGCATTATAGACATATAGTGCTACATTCAAACATCTTATTCCAGATGATAATGAAATATAAAAAATCTAAAAAAATTAGTTGTTATGTTTTGATATACATATTTAGCGATATTTAATTTAAATTCAGTATTTGCTTTTAATATCATGTCATGTTAATCGTAATATCTAACTTATTTAATATATTTTTTAACTATTAGCCTTTTCTATTATTATAATAATTTTATATATTTTCTCTTAATTTATTAGCCAATTTATATTTTTCTTTACTAAAGATTGCCATGAACTATATTTTTCATAAGCTGACTAGAGGGAAGCGACTTGGAACCATCCTACTGACTTAGATGGATAGTGTTACGACATTATATTTGGAAGCTAATCAGTTATACCTCTTCTTGTATTGTGAAATCCAAGCTTGCATTACATTATATTTAATAACATATGGTGTTACATTCAAATTTATTATCCTACATGAAAAATGAATTTTAAAAATCTGAAAAAGTTTGTAGTTACATTTTGATATACATATTTAAAGATAATTAATTTGTATTAACTATTGAATTTAATATCAGGTCGTGGTAATTGAAACATCTACATCATTTTTAATTATTATCTTGTTCTGCAATAATTTTATATTTTTTCTCTTTCTTTATTAGCCAAGTTTTATTCTTCTATTTTAAAGGTTGCCATGAACTATATGCTCTTACAAAATTAGACAAAATTTATATATACTGTGACAAGTTTTAGATAATTTTATGTCTTTCATAAGCTGACTAGCAGGAAAAGATTTAGTAATATCCTATTGACTCGGATGGACAATGTTATGGCATGTGACTTTTTATTATTAATGTCACACTAATCAAATAAGTATGTGATTTTTTTGGAGTAAGTCCCATTTGATGCCTTGGAATTAGTGTGGCAGAATGATTCTTACTTTATGATTTTATTTTGCTTTGATTAAAATGTGACAGATTGAACAAATAACGTGCATTTACGTAAGTAATGGTTTGAAAGTTGATTATAAAAATAAATAATATAGAGTCGGATATAAGATTTGAAACAAATTGCTTAATGTTCCATTTGGTATTAATGCTCTATGGCGTTTTAGCCTACATATGTGATGAAATTAAAATTTGTACAGTTTATTTCTCTTTTAATTTTAGTTATTTTGTCTTTATTTATTTATTTTTTTAATAATTCTTCCGCAACAAGCTAATGTCCTGGAGTTTTGAATGATGAAAGTGGCATAATAATTTGCACATCAATTGAAATGTGAAATGAATATTATGAGTGCCTTCATTTTAGGCTGATTCTCTTTTAACCTGCAGTTTTGAAGTTGTAATATTTGAGGAATTATTGTCTCTTGCTATTATATTTTGTAAAAATTAAGTTTATTTTTTTGATAATCTATGGAGAGTAAGCAAATATTGGAATTAAGTGATGATGAACGTAACAATGTAATTAAAGTACTCATAAATTAAAATTTCAATTCGTTCTTCATGTCTTATCAATGCCTTCTTCCTTAATAGCACTAATTAATGGGGATGATTATGATTTACATTTTTCCTTCCCATAATAGTGCAATACCCATTAGTGGGTATGATGTTATATAGTTTTTGACAATTTTACTAAGCTATTGCAATTTTGCTAAAGTCTGAACTAGTATTCTTCAAAAGGAACAAAAATATTGCTTCTTTTATGTGGCTAATCAATAATATTAAAAACAAAACAACAAAAGATAATATTTAACTATATGTAATATTATATTGTCAATCATTATAAGAAGTATTTATTTCTAAATATAGTTTTGATATCTCTAAAACTGATGATTGTTGTCAAACTCGGGTGAATTAGGAGAAATCAATAACGATCCAAAACATTGACCAGGAATGCATGGGTGATCATAAAAATAGTCTGTGTCAGCAACTCCAGACTTCTCAGTCACACTTGCTTCCTAATCAATAAATTATACAAACATAAGTGTTTCACGACAATCAATAAATAATGAAACCAACACCAATATGTCAATAAAGCGTAAAAAACAAACACTTACGGGTATTGATGATGGTTTGGCAGAAATTGATGAAGCACTTGGCTTCGATTCTAGGGGTGCAGATCTATGCTACCACCCAAGCTCAAACTGTGGGGTCTAGGGGCGTTGTGTATCGCTCATCCCCCTAGCCCCGGCTCGAGGATCTGAGAGCGTCCCCTCAGTCCTCCACATGTGCACATGCCTCTGAATCCGTCAATTCCAACTGAATCTCAAGTTACATACTGGGGTGAGTTTTTACCTCATGCCCCGAAAACATTAAACCATACTTTAAAATCTTAAATTGTGTCAACCATTTTCTGAAAACATTTTCTTCAAAAACTTTCGAGACTATTCTTTAAAACCCTTTAAATCTAAAAAATCTTTCTTAATTTCAACTCAAATGATGAAAATCATAATGCACATATATTCATATGCATTTCTTATGCTTTCTTCTACCCTTGCTATACTTTCTTACATTATCATACATGTACATGCATTCATTTATGCATAACAATGATACATTGATATTATTCATACACATGTACACTTTATACATACATGGATCTTATCTTTAGATAGCCATATTTATGTACATTACTTACGCACACATGTATAAATATTAGTATGTTCATACACATTTACATAATCACAGCTTAGCTTACTTACTTAACAAATAATATTAACACCTTATAAAGTGGTTCAAAAACAGTCTATGATGTTACTTATACACTAAATCAACAAAAACAAATGCAAGCCTTATGCATGTATAGTCAACTTATTCATTCATTTAAGTTTAACCATTCTATTCGTTTGTAACTAAAGTTAATTCTTCAATCCTTGTTTCAGAAGCACAGCCAAAACTCAATCCTTTCTATTGCCAAAAATACCACCCAGAAAACATGTCCTAATGCATTTAATTTCCACATACACTACTTAATTCATTTTCTTGCATGTTTAGATTACTTAGACAAATCTGAAATTAATAATTTAAATTCAACTTAAGGTGTAAAGTAATAAGGTCACCATGACTTAATTTGTATATATATATATATATATATATATATATATATATATATATATATATATATATATATTAATATTCAGTTAAAGAAAAAGAATAAAAGTCAACTACTTCTCTTCTACAAAATAGCTAATCATTTATTAAATATCTATTATATTCTTATCAAAATGCAAATGGTATTCTTTCTCATTAATAGTGACATCATCTACGACACCAATTATCTTAAATTTACGCACTCTAATCATTTTTATGCTTTCCATTGGAATCAAAAGATATTTAGATTCTTTTCTTACTCAACATTACATATCATTACACTTATATCCTATTAGTCACGCACATATTTTCTTTATATCGCTAATAGTCCCAAGCTTTACAATAATAAAATTTCATTTATTCGTTTATTTACGTTACTCGTTAATCATTTATAGTCGTATCATAACACCTATCAGCTCAAAATATCTAGAAGAACGTAACAAAATCACAATAAAGCTAGATATTAGATATTAAGATCTCAAGTTCCTATTTATCAACAGATATGCACAAATGCATATATATAAAGACAGGAATCACGATTAACCCAATTCATGAAATTCAAGTTCAACAAATGAATGTAGCTTTGGCAGTTTCATTATCAAAAGAATAAGAGAAACAAAGCAAATCAAATGGTTTAAGTCATTTAATTCAATAATGTAAAGGTTGGGAGCTTAGAAATTCAGACCCTTTATCATTCCTTTCCATTCGGCCAGCAAGATTTTAAACACAAGATGATAAAACCTATTCAATTGGAATCCTAAAACAAATTATAAGGTCATTATATAACTCCATAACTTTTGACAAATTTACGCATGTGATTTTCATCAAATCTGTACTCAAATTCTACTCATTTTTCAAGCTAACCAATCTCAAGAAGGCCATGGTCATAATATACTTACCCCATTCTCTACCCTTTTCTTGATCTCCCCTTCTTCCTCTACTCTTGGTATCTTCCTTTCTTTTCCCTTCTGTTTCCTATCTTCTCAGCTCCTCTCCCTCTCAATCTCTCGGCTTTGGCTTCCTCACCTGCTCTCATCCCTTTTCTTTCTGCTCACGAAATCAGTCCTCTTGGGCTACACCGAAAATTCACCGGCGGTCGATGGCACAACCAGAGCTGCTCACAACTCTCTCTCTCTCTCTCTGGTACTCTCTCGGTCTCTCTATATTCTTCCATTTTCTTTCTATTTTCCCCCCAATTTCGTGTGTGTAATATATGTGTGTGTTGGTGTGTCACGTGTGGGGTATGTGTAGAAGTGTCTAGGTTTTATTTACACTTTATGATAATTTCAATTTAATCCCTTAAGTTGGTTTTAATGAAAACCTATCATTAATTCCATGAGAAGATCCCTTTTATCAACAAAAATAGACCCCGCGTTCGGTCGAGGTCTCTCAAGCGGAAAAATAAATTTACGCAATAATGCTAAAATAACCCGGGATGTTACACAAAACAACAAAAGATAATATTTAACTATATGTAATATTATATTGTCAATCATTATAAGAAGTATTTATTTCTAAATATAGTTTTGATATCTCTAAATCTGATGATTGTTGTCAAACTCGGGTGAATTAGGAATGCATGGGTGATCATAAAAATAGTATGTGTCACAACTCCAGACTTCTCAGTCACACTTGCTTCCTAATCAATAAATTATACAAACATAAGTGTTTCACGACAATTAATAAATAATGAAACCAACACCAATATGTCAATAAAGCGTAAAAAACAAACACTTACGGGTATTGATGATGGTTTGGCAGAAATTGATGAAGCACTTGGCTTCGATTCTTCCATAATTGTGCTTGAAATAAGCGTGCTTTCACTGCATACTTGCATAAGTAAAGCCATAATGAAAAAATTAAGACTCTTTGACATTTTTAAATTCAAAACATACAGAAGATCTTAGATAAAAATAGAAAGATAAAAGTTATAAATATAGAAAAGAACAATAAAGGATGAAAATTGTGAAATAAAATGTAGCGGGTCAACATTAGTTAAATATTCCATGAATGAGCATTGAATGAAACATGCTAGTTACTAAATTTCAAATGTTACAAATAATTACTCAATGGATCAAATACATAATATAGGTATGCAAGCGTTTTTACATTGGTATGTTAATTAATTGTACTTCTTGATGTACGATGAAACACGAGCTTGCATTATAGACATATAGTGCTACATTCAAACATCTTATTCCAGATGATAATGAAATATAAAAAATCTAAAAATATTAGTTGTTATGTTTTGATATACATATTTAGCGACATTTAATTTAAATTCAGTATTTGCTTTTAATATCATGTCGTGTTAATCGTAATATCTAACTTATTTAATATTTTTTTAACTATTAGCCTTTTCTATTATTATAATAATTTTATATATTTTCTCTTAATTTATTAGCCAATTTATATTTTTCTTTACTAAAGATTGCCATGAACTATATTTTTCATAAGCTGACTAGAGGGAAGCGACTTGGAACCATCCTACTGACTTAGATGGATAGTGTTACGACATTATATTTGGAAGCTAATCAGTTATACCTCTTCTTGTATTGTGAAATCCAAGCTTGCATTACTTTATATTTAATAACATATGGTGTTACATTCAAATTTATTATCCTACATGAAAAATGAATTTTAAAAATCTGAAAAAGTTTGTAGTTACATTTTGATATACATATTTAAAGATAATTAATTTGTATTAACTATTGAATTTAATATCAGGTCGTGGTAATTGAAACATCTATCTAATGACATCATTTTTAATTATTATCTTGTTCTGCAATAATTTTATATTTTTTCTCTTTCTTTATTAGCCAAGTTTTATTCTTCTATTTTAAAGGTTGCCATGAACAATATGCTCTTACAAAATTAGACAAAATTTATATATACTGCGACAAGTTTTAGATAATTTTATGTCTTTCATAAGCTGACTAGCAGGAAGAGATTTAGTAATATCCTATTGACTCGGATGGACAATGTTATGGCATGTGACTTTTTATTATTAATGTCACACTAATCAAATAAGTATGTGATTTTTTTGGAGTAAGTCTCATTTGATGCCTTGGAATTCGTGTGGCAGAATGAGTCTTACTTTATGATTTTAATTTGCTTTGATTAAAATGTGACAGATTGAACAAATAACGTGCATTTACGTAAGTAGTGGTTTGAAAGTTGATTATAAAAATAAATAATAGAGTCGGATATAAGATTTGAAACAAATTGCTTAATGTTCCATTTGGTATTAATGCTCTATGGCGTTTTAGCCTACAGATGTGATGAAATGAAAATTTGTACAGTTTATTTCTCTTTTAATTTTAGTTATTTTGTCTTTATTTTATTTTTTTTGAATAATTCTTCCGCAACAAGCTAATGTCCTGAAGTTTTGAATGATGAAAGTGGCATAATAATCTGCACATCAATTGAAATGTGAAAAGAATATTATGAGTGCCTTCATTTTAGGCTGATTCTCTTTTAACCTGCAGTTTTGAAGTTGTAATATTTGAGGAATTATTATCTCTTGCTATTATATTTTGTAAAAATTAAGTTAATTTTTTGATAACCTATGGAGAGTAAGCAAATATTGGAATTAAGTGATGATGAACGTAACAATGTAATTAAAGTACTCATAAATTAAAATTTCAATTCGTTCTCCATGTCTTATCAATGCCTTCTTCCTTAATTGCACTAATTAATGAGGATGGTTATGATTTACATTTTTCCTTCCCATAATAGTGCAATACCCATTAGTGGGTATGATGTTATATAGTTTTTGAAAATTTTACTAAGCTATTGCAATTTTGCTAAAGTCTGAACTAGTATTCTTCAAAAGGAACAAAAATATTGCTTCTTTTATGTGGCTAATCAATAATATTAAAAACAAAACAACAAAAGATAATATTTAACTATATGTAATATTATATTGTCAATCATTATAAGAAGTATTTATTTCTAAATATAGTTTTGATATCTCTAAAACTGATGATTGTTGTCAAACTCGGGTGAATTAGGAGAAATCAATAACGGTCCAAAACATTGACCAGGAATGCATGGGTGATCATAAAAATAGTCTGTGTCAGCAACTCCAGACTTCTCAGTCACACTTGCTTCCTAATCAATAAATTATACAAACATAAGTGTTTCACGACAATCAATAAATAATGAAACCAACACCAATATGTCAATAAAGCGTAAAAAACAAACACTTACGGGTATTGATGATGGTTTGGCAGAAATTGATGAAGCACTTGGCTTCGATTCGTCCATAATTGTGCTTGAAATAAGTATGCTTTCACTGCATACTTGCATAAGTAAAGCCATAATGAAAAAATTAAGACTCTTTGACATTTTTAAATTCAAAACTTACAGAAGATCTTAGATAAAAATAGAAAGATAAAAGTTATAAATATAGAAAAGAACAATAAAGGATGAAAATTGTGAAATAAAATGTAGCGGGTCAACATTAGTTAAATATTCCATGAATGAGCATTGAATGAAACATGCTAGTTACTAAATTTCAAATGTTACAAATAATTACTCAATGGATCAAATACAAAATATATGTATGCAAGCGTTTTTACATTGGTATGTTAATTAATTTTACTTCTTGATGTACGATGAAACACGAGCTTACATTATAGACATATAGTGCTACATTCAAACATCTTATTCGAGATGATAATGAAATATAAAACTCTAAAAAAATTAGTTGTTATGTTTTGATATACATATTTTGCGATATTTAATTTAAATTCAGTATTTGCTTTTAATATCATGTCGTGTTAATCGTAATATCTAACTTATTTAATATTTTTTTAACTATTAGCCTTTTCTATTATTATAATAATTTTATATATTTTCTCTTAATTTATTAGCCAATTTATATTTTCTTTACTAAAGATTGCCATGAACTATATTTTTCATAAGCTGACTAGAGGGATGCGACTTGGAACCATCCTACTGACTTAGATGGATAGTGCTACGACATTATATTTAGAAGCTAATCAGTTATACCTCTTCTTGTATTGTGAAATTCAAGCTTGCATTACATTATATTTAATAACATATGGTGTTACATTCAAATTTATTATCCTACATGAAAAATGAATTTTAAAAATCTGAAAAAGTTTGTAGTTACATTTTGATATACATATTTAAAGATAATTAATTTGTATTAACTATTGAATTTAATATCAGGTCGTGGTAATTGATAAATGTAACATCCCGTGTTATTTTAGAATATTAACGTGAATTTTATTCGCTTGTGGGATCGAGCTTGAACACGAGGATTTTATTTAGGGTAAAATAGAAATAATTTGAAGGAAATAGTTATGAAATATTATTAATTTAACTTGAGGGGTTAATGTGAAATTAACCATACTTGTGTAGAAAATACTAGATAATAATAATATACACCTTGGATATTTTCTTATCTACATTTAATAACACACACACACGTGTGATGCATATATACCACACACACACTTGATAGCAAGAAACACACGCACACAGCAAGAAAAACAACTTACGCACACCACACACGAAATTGGGGGAAAAATAGAAAGAAAATGGAAGAATATAGAGAGACCGAGAGAGTACCAGAGAGAAAGTGTAACATCCCGGATTTTCAGAACTGTTCCAGGAGATTCCCAGACGATTGTTTTAGTCTTGGATCGTGATAATGTTGAGAAATAAGAGTTCGAACTATGTTATATGAGTTGGAATAATGGATTATGAATTTTAGTCGCGTTGGAAAATGCGTGGGATCAAAAGTCGGTTACACGATTTTCGTATAATGCGTAAAGTTTCTGGTTTTGGACACGATCAGGGCAAACGAACTCCGATCAAGCTTCTTTTGGACCACTGGACTCTTTTTTCCGATACGAACAACTTTCGTGTTGAACACTTTTTGAGAATCGTATCAGAAGGGCTCCGAAATTACGAATTTCTAAAGAGTTCTAGAACAAGGACTGATTTGTAATTTTCCAGGGACCGAAATGATATTTTCCAGATTAGTATATAAAGCCTCATAGTTTCGGTAAATTGCAGAATTGGCAAACCTTCCTAATCTCCCTCACCCGCACCCTCACGCCCTTTGGAGGAGTTGGAGTCGCCGGCAGCAATTCCGGCCACCCCAGGCCGGCGCACCGGTGCCGGTCGAACCGCCGGACCTCGGCGCACATCTGGGTGGCAGGCGGCGACGCATTTGACGCCGGCAGCAGCGGCGGCGAGTGGAAGAAGAGGCGTACGGTGGGTTTGTCGATCCCGACTCGTCGGGCCGTTTCACGAGCCGTGCCACCCGCCAAATCGAGGCCCTCGACGAGTACTACAAGTGTGCGAAGACAGATTTACCGAACAGCGGCCGGAATTACGCGAAACGAGGAGAAAAGTGTCGGTGAATAGTAAACCCATTTTGAACAGTAGCTCCGATCGGAATTCCGATCACACCAGAGCGTTCGTATGGCCGTCGGGAGTCTGAATATGGCCTCGGAATTTCGGTACGACCTTCCGATCAAAATCTCGTATTTTAAAGTATGTCGTTTTATATTCGGATGTTTCCGGTAGTTTCGTAAATTAGCGAATTGCATGTTTATAAATTGAATATGATTTAATATGTTAAAACGATAAATGTGGTAGAATCCGGGGTGAAACGGACGAGATATGATCGATCCGGTAGAATTAGCGAGATTCTGGTAAAACGGCGTTTCTCGCGTGTTTGAGTATAAATGATCGTGAGTTTAGTTATGATGTAATTATGGTATTGCGAGGGTAATTGGGTAATTTTAGATTAGTTCAGAGGGTTCGAGACCCTTCCGTAGCGTTTGCGGAAACGTTTTCGCAAGTTTTTCCGCAAACGCGTAAAATTAGAATTTGACCATTTAACTAGTTTAGAATAGCTAGTGAGCATGTATTAGAGTAATAAAGTTTAAATCGTAGTATCAGTGATGTTTCAGATGTTTCGGGGAAAGTCCGTAGTTGTTTTAGATAAGTTAGAAGTTCCGCAAATAGCGGTTCTGACCTTGCGTTGTTATTTGTTTCACAGATCGGACCCGGATCGCGGGCACTCGTGTAGTCAGGTAAGTAACTCATGCCTTCTTTACTTAAGAAGTATCGTTGAACAAAAGTAGAACTATAATAAGGTTATATATATAACACTTTGTATGAAACTAATAAATGTATATATATATGTGTATATAAAGATGAACGTATGAGACAAAAGCTAGTGGACTGGTATAGATAAGAGCAAGCAATCATAAGTAGAAATATAAGTTAAAGATAAACAGAAGTATTCAGGGGCCAAGGGAAATGTACATAGGTATGAACCGATTTATGTATACACAGATGGAGCAAGTGGATGATTGTTATAGTTATGAATATAATCTAATAAAACCTGGGTATATGGGGTTTGTAGAAAAACTACACCCTAGGGAATGAGATTAAAGCTATCAATGAGATAAATATGGATATATTACGGACGAATTAGATTATGTGTTAGATCAGGAATGTTGGAAGTAACTAGAAAGTTTGTGTAATATGTATAACTATAATGAGCGTGGGATGATACATTTAATCTAGTAGGTAAGCAATGTGTAAAATAACATAGAAATGATAGTATTAAGGAATAAGTATAAACTAGTAAGTTTGTGAGTTGATGCGTCTATGTATATATGAGTGCAGGTGTAGAACTTCACACAAGACGAACATATATAGGTTTGTATTTAGAAGCATAAGAATTAATGTATGTATATAAGTTAAGTAATATATATTTGTTGCCGGAGGATAGTAGTAAGATTGTGAATGGTAAGTATGTGTTTTGTGTGGTAGCATTGTAATAAACGTTTAAGTAAACATAGAGTGGATATGTTTATGATAAATTGTAAATGAGTTTATGAACTGAGAATTTAATGTTTGTATATTGTGATACTTGTTGTATTAGAACAATTCTTGGCCATGCATGTATCCATGACTGTGGGAATGATGATATTGGATTTGTGTGATTAGTAAGAGTTTATGACCATGTATATGTACATACATGATATTACAGGGAAACATAGTTAGTATAGTAAGAGACATGAGGATGCATATGCATATACATATATATTATGCTGAGATTTCCAACCGTGGATCAAAGTTATGGGTGTTTTTCTTTTTGGAATTCCGAGTATTTTAAATGAATGTTTTCAAGAATTCAAAGTGTTTTAAATGAATATTTTCAAAAGCTTTTGAAAAACTGTGTTACAGAAAGATGTTTCTTCCAGTTTCGAGATTTCATTTAATTTGAGTTTTCTGGTTTCCGGGGCATGAGGGAAAAACTCACCCCAGTATGTAACTTAAGACACAGTATGAAATTGACGGATTCAGAAACATGTGCACATGTTGAGGATTGAGGGGACGCTCTCAGATCCTCCCAGATGGGCTAGGGAGACGGCGAGATATCACGCCCCTAAACCCCCAGATTATGAGACAGTAGTGGCATGCTTTGGGGGACGGCGATACGTAACGCCCCAAAGTCATGGATTTGTACTTCTGCCTCCAGATAGGCGTATTGGGGGGACGGACGATACGTAACGCCTCCATGCGCCAGTTTTTCTACAGATACCCAGATACTGGTTTTCAAAAAAAAGGAGTTTTGAAAACATCAGATTTTTCAGAAAATGGTTTTCCGAGATACAAAACCCAGAAAAAAGTTTTAGTTATGGTTTTCAGATATGGATTATAGTTTTGAGATATTGTTCAGTTTTCAAATACGGATTTCAGTTTCAAACACAGTTTTCAGTTTCCAGTTACAGTTTTCCGAAAGATTTTTCAGAAGGGTTTTCAGAAAGTATTTGCTAAATACTCAGTATGTTAAGTGTATTAAGTTTACAAGTCCTGCATAAACTTCATGTATTCAAGTAACTTCACTTGAGATGCATATAGTGATTTCTATGTTTAGAAGTACTATTACCTTCGCAAGTAGGTTTTTCAGAAAAAGATTTTAAGGTAATAGTTCTTAAAAGCATAACATAATTGTATGAAAATTTTTCAGAAAACATTCTCTATAATGCATGCTATAGTTAAGGTATAAAGAAGTGGTAAGAAGCGTCGGATAAATCTGGATCTTAACCTTTTAATTTCCCATTTAGATGTAGATTTTCAGCTAACCAGACACTATCTTTGGAACTCAGCTTCTACTTTTTAAGAAATTGTGGACAATGTCTCATTTAGGTTTGGGGGTGGGGAATAGTTGATTAGTATCTTGTTTGTATGTTATTTGTAAGTTGTTTTTAGTCCAAAATTTTTCGGAAAATACAAAAAAAATTTGAAAATTTTTACAAAAATCATAAAAAATATTTTATGATCTTAACTTGATTAATCGGGTGAAATTGGTGCGAGATTGCTATGTAAGGAGTTTCCACTCCTGAGACGTATCTCAAACTTATTTCGAAACAAACTAATTATTTTTTATTTCCTTTTAAATTATTTAATTCGTGAATTCTCCATAAAATTGACTAAAAATGAATATTCATATGCTCAGTTGACATGTATTATCAATGTGCATGGTAATATACGGACATGAGCTGTAATTGAAAAGTTTGTAATATTTAGTGCTCTAGTTTAATTGGAGGAAGCATATATGAAAAACGATGAAAAAAAATAAAAAAATAAGAAAAATTATTCCATTGATGCAAAAAGGTGTGAATTCTGATAAAACTTTACGACAAAAATATTACTCTCTTCTCAACTGCCCTTGTGACTATTGTGGGTAAAATGAGTGATTAATATTTTATTGGCTATGTGTATATGGAGAATGGTAAATATAATCGGAGAATTTACTTATTTAGTAATTTAGAAAGAAACAAAACAACTAGTAACTTGGAGTAGAAGTTTCATATGCTTAATCACTAACTTCTTTATTCTCTTTTCTCTTGTCTTCTTGCTTTTGTGTGCAATGTTTGTGGGTATTGTTGCTGTAAACCCTCACGAAACTACAACTTGTCCACTAGGGACACCTAAGGGTTTAAAGGCTTGTTGCATATGCTAAATACAACCGTGATCCCTACGAAAGTGGCTTATCATAATTTTATTTGTATATTATTTTATTTTGTATTTTGCTCGAGGTCTAGCAAAATGTTAGGTTTGGGGGTGTGATGAGTGGTAAATGTATCACTATTTCCCACTCAATTGACCTAATATTTTGTATAGATTCTTGAGTTTTGTGAATATTTTGATGTGTTTTGTGTTATTTTATAGATAAATAAATTTCAGGACATATTGGAGGTGATTTGGGGCTAAAACAGTGAAAAATGACATCAATGTGAAAAATCGTCATTTGGCACATCGCGACTTGCAGCCCTGCGTCACAACGCCTAACGTGCGCTGCAACTATGCTAACGTGCGCCGGGACACGTGGACCAATCAGAGGGATTTTGCTAAAAATATGTCGGATGCTAACATGTGCCAAATCTGCTAACGTGCCCCTGCCAAGTGTCAATATCACAGCCGATCATGCTAACGTGTGATGTGCCACGCGTCACCATTACATGCTACCGACAATCATCATCGATGCTAAAATACGCATGCCATGTGTCAATATCACAACCGATCATACGAATGTGCACCGTGCCACATGTCACCATTATATACTACCGACAATCATCATCGATGCTAACATATGTCTCCATCACATGCTGCCGACACTAATAATTCAATCGCCGATGTAAGCGTGACACGTGTCACGATCTCGCGAAGCCAATCTGCCACTTGTCGATGATCAACGCGCGGGCAGTTGAGTAGCTTCCATTTTATGTATGTTTCTTTTCTCAAATATGGATGCCTTCAAAAGTGCAAAGATGAGTTGAATTTATAACACCTGAAAATGGGTGAGTAATAATAGCACTAGTATCTTCCAAAGAACGATTAGTAGCAAAACAGTAAATCATGAAAGGTTAAAATGGTCTGGATCCTGTTGGAGAAAAATAAAAGAAAACAACAAAACAAATCACAATTATTAGGAAAAGACAAAGAGATATATTATTTACAATAATTTACGGCTTGATCGACGTCTATTCGTCAGGGACAAGCTTATCCAATTTTCTAAAAAATTGTCAAACAGGGTCTTTTTGAGTCAGATTCCCAATACTGAACTATTGTATTTCTCTTTGGAATTGTGTATATAACACGCGAATTTCGTGATATACATATCCACTTGGATTCGTCTCAAGAGTTTTAGGTATGTCATCCAAAGACTCCTTACTCAAGCCATCCCTAATGAAATTAATCTTATTTTCAGGGTTATCAGACATCATTCCTAAAGAACGACAATGAGTTTCACAAAACATGCGAGCAAATTTATAGCATACACCCATTCTTTTAGCTCTTCTGTTTTTAGCATAGGTGCTTCTTCCTAAACCAGAAAGATGTGAAATAAAAAAGTCAGAGGACTCACCTGCCAATCGGACTCGTGCTTCAATAATCCAACGAATGTTAGTAGGAATACATTTTATCATCAATAGTCTCATTCGTTCAAAGCGAGCTTTGTAGACTTTCATCAGATATTTTTTAGAGAGAGAAGGAAATTACTGGTGAAGATTTGCGAGAGCTTCTTCCATCGTGAAATGACTTTACCTGCAAAAATTAAACACACAAAAATAAAACACACCACATCACAATATATACACAAATTGTATGGGTTGCCTCCATACGAGCGCTAAGTTTAATGTCGTCAGCTAGACATGACTTCTCGAACGTTAGGCGGGATCAGAAAGGTTGACACTTTCTTTTTGTCGCCCAATTAATTCTCCCCAGTAGTGCTTGACATGCTGACTGTTAACCTTGAATGTTTCATTGGTGTTGGGATCAAGTAACTCAAAAGCTCTATATGGTAAAACTCGAGTGATCACAAATGGACCTGACCACCTTGATTTCAACTTTCCAGGGAAAATTTTTAACCTTGAATTGTACAACAACACCTGCTACCTTGGTTCCAATTGTCTGCGCATTATTTTTCGGTCATGCCATTTCTTGGTCTTTTCTTTGTATAATCTGGCATTTTCATAAGCTTGTAGATGAAACTCCTCCAATTCGATGAGTCGGTGAAGTCATTTCTCTCATGCAGCTTGTGGATCAAGATTCAACTTCTTCAGTACCCAGTACGCCTTGTGTTCAAGCTCAACTGGCAGATGGCATGTTTTTCCACACACCATTTGATATGGGGACATACCAATAGGTGTCTTGTAAGCTGTCCGGTAGGCCTATAATGCGTCATCCAGTTTTGTTGACCAGTTCTTCCTTGTTGATCTGACGATTCTTTCCAAGATTCTTTTGATCTCTCTGTTTGAAACTTCAACCTGTCCATTAGACTGAGGATGGTAGGCAGTGGAAACTTTATGAGTAACTCCGTATTTGGATAGGAGCGCATCGAAATATTTGTTGCAGAAATGTGTGCCACCATCACTGATAATAGCCCGAGGTGTTCCGAAGTGAGTGAAAATATTCTTTTTAAGGAATTTGATCACCACTTTTGAATCCTTGGATGGCAGTGCAATTGCTTCAACCCATTTGGAGACGTAGTTTACAGCAACCAATATGTACAGGTTTCGAACGATTGCACAAAGGGTCCCATAAAATCAATACCTCACACATCGAATATCTCCACATCCTGAATATTTTGCAGAGGTCCTTCATTTCTCCTTGAAATATTTCCTGTTCCCTGGCACCTGTCAAATCGAAGAGAAAACAAGTAAGCATCTTTAAAAACAGTGGGCCAGAACAAACCTGATTGTAGGACTTTGGCTGCAATTTTGTTTCCCCTGAAATGTCCGCCAAATGGTGATGAATGACAGTGTTATAGAACACTGTTGACCTCCTTCTGTGGAACACAACATCTCAATAATTGATCGGCACATCATTTGAACAGGCACGGCTCATCCCAGACATAGTGTTTGACTTGTCCATTCCAACGGCCATTTTCCTGAAACTATATAGTTGACATAGTCAGGATACCAAGGGACATCATGTTGTTTCATGGTAAATAACTGTTCATCTGGAAAAGTTTCTTTGATTGTTAGTTCTTTGCCAGCTGTTTCTCCATTCTCGAGTCTCGATAAATGATCTGCCACCTGATTTTCTATTTATTTCCTGTCTCTGATCTCCACGTCAAATTCTTGTAGAAGAAGTATCCAACGGATCAATATGGGTTTGGCATCTTTCTTCGTGATCAAGTATTTGATTGCTGAATGATCAGTGTAGACCACCACTTTGGAACCCAGCAGATAGGATCAGAATTTATCAAAAGCGAACACAACTGCAAGTAACTCTTTTTCAGTGGTTATGTAGTTGAGTTTATCTTCATTCAGAGTTCAGCTGAAATAATAAATGGTGTGAAAAATCTTTTCTTTCTGTTTTCCCAAAATTGCACCTACAATAAAATCACTAGCATCACACATCACCTCAAATGGAAGGGTCCAGTCTGGTGCTACAATGATAGGAGCAGAAACCAGCTTATGTTTTAGGATCTCAAAAGCTTCTTGGCATTCTTTAGTGAAGTTGAAAGGCACATCCTTCTCCAGAAGATTGCACAAAGGTTTAGCAATCTTTGAGAAGTCTTTGATAAATCTCCTGTAAAAACCTACATGTCCGAGAAAGCTCCGAATCCCTTTGACAGATGTTGGTGGAGGTAAATTTTCAATTGTTTCAATCTTTGCTTTGTCTACCTCAATTCCCTATTGTGAGATCTGATGTCCCAGGACGATGCCTTCCTACACCATGAAGTTGCATTTCTCCCATTTGAGTACCAGGTTGGTATCTTCACATATTTGTAATACTTGTTCCAGATTTTACAAGCAATGGTCAAAAGAGTCTCCAAACACAGAGAAATCATCCATAAAAATCCAACATATCTGAGAAAATGGCCATCATGCAACGCTGAAATGTGGCAGGGGTATTACATAATCCAAATGTCATGCATCTGATCAATGAATGGCAGCGGAAAATGGTCTTTCCTCGTTTCTTTGTTCAGTTTCCGATAGTCCATGCATACTCTCCATCCAGTCACTGTTCTTGTTGGAATCAGCTCGTTCTTTTCATTTGTGACTACGATAATTCCTTCTTTCTTCGGCACACTCTGCATATGACTCACCCAATTGCTGTCTGAGATGGGGAAAATAATGCCCGCATCCAACCATTTAATGATTTCTTTCTTCACGACCTCATTCATGATTGGATTTAGTCTTCGTTGATGCTCTACTGTAGGTTTGTACTCATCGTTTATCAGAATCTTGTGCATGCAAAATGATGGACTAATGCCTCGAATGTCTGCAATAGTCTAGCCAATGGCTCTTTTATGTTCTCGTAACACTCTCAGCAACTTTCTTCATGTTCCAATGTTAGCGAAGAAGAAATAATAATAGGTAATTCAGATGAGTTTCCAAGGAAATCATACCTGAGATGGCTTGGTAGTAACTTCAGTTCCAGCTGCGGTGGTTCTTCAATTGAGGGCTTGATTTACTCCTTCTTCGGGAGTTCCAGACTTTCAATTGGTGGCGTCGATTTGAAACGGAACGGCTTGTCTAGATAGTTGATACATTCCAGAATTTCAGCATCTAGCTAGCTTTTAGTCATGTTGGTGATGCAAGCTTCAAGTTTGTATGTGGGAGGTGATACTGCATCAGTATCCTGGATGATACTATCAACAACATCAACTCTGAAATATTCTTCCTCTTTTTCATCGCTTGGGAATTTCATGGCTTTGAAAACATTAAATGTAACTTCTTGGTCCTGCACTTTCATGGTTAGTTCTCATTTTTGTATATCAATAACAGTTCGACCTGTAGCCAAGAATGGTCTTCCAAGGATGATAGGTACATCTTTGTCTTCTTCCATGTCAAAGATAATGAAATCTGCTGGGAGAATGAGTTTGTCGACTCTGACCAGCACATCTTCAACAACACCTCTTGGAAATGCGAGTGTTCTATCAGCAAGTTGCAGAGAGACTGAGGTAGGCATTGCTTCTCCAATTTACAGTTTCCTGTAAATAGAAAAAGACATCAAATTAACACTTGCACCTAAGTCACATAAAGCCTTAATGATATAATGATCTCTAATGGTGAATGTAATAGTGAAACTCCCAGGATCTTTCAACTTCGGGGAAGTTTCCTCTGAATGATGGCGCTGTATTCTTCAGTCAATGCTACTGTCTCGTAATCTCCCAATCTCCATTTTTGTGAAAGAATGTCTTTCATGAATTTGACGTAGCTGGGCATTTCTTTCAAGGCTTCTGCGAATGGAATGTTGATATGCAGCTTTTTGAACACTTCAAGGAATCAAGCAAACTGCTTGTCCAGATTATTTTTCTGAAGACGCTGAGGAAAATGTGGAGGTGGAGTGATTTGATCTTTTTCCTTTGCTTCCTTTTCCTACATTTGTTGCTCTGCTTCTTTTGGAACATCTTCAATTGTTGCCTTAATTCCAACATCTTTGTTGATTTCAGTACCGTTTTTTTAAAAAGATGACATGATATTCCTCTTTCCCCATGTTCCTTGGATTCGGTTCTGTGTTGCTGGGAAGATTTCCTAGCTGTCTGTAACTCTGAGCATTGGCCATTTGTCCAATTTGTTTTTCCAGTGCTTTAATAGAGGCATATTGGCTCTGAAACATAGCATCATATTTTTTTAACTGAGTCAGCACTTCCGCTATTCCTGGTTCATTTGCCTACTCATGGCCTTTGTTATATTGCTGTTGGAATCCGGGTGGTGGATAGGTTTTTTGCCCTAAATTATTGCTCCATGAGAAATTGGGATGATTCCTCCACCCTGGGTTGTAGGTGTTGGAATATGGATTGTTTCATTTTCTGTTGAAATTTTTGACATAATTCATCGTCTCTTCTTGTTGATTTGGTTCTAGTTCTCCTCCATATGGTGAACTGGTGGCTCCAATATTGCCTTGAATACCGAGAGTCTCCATGAATTTGCATATCTGATCTAGCTTGGCATTGACTGTTGAGTTGGCTCCAACTTCATAAATTCCAACAATTCTTTGAATCATAATCCTTTCTGTTGGCCACAAGGAATTATTTTTGGCCATTTCTTCGATTAGGTCCCAGACTTGATCTTCTCATTTTGCCATCAAAGCTCTTCCAGCAGCAGCATCAATTGTGGTTCTTATCAGTCCAGAAAGTCCATTATAGAAAGTTTGGACTTGAAGCCATTTTGGAATCTCATGGTGAGGACATTTCCGGAGCAAATCTTTGTACCTTTCCCAAGCTTCGTAGAGATTTTCTGAGTCTTGTTGTATAAAGGATGTGATGTCATTCCTCAGATTTGCTGTTCTGGCTGGTGGAAAATAATTTTCAAGGAATTTGGTGGCTAGAGTGTTTCAAGTTGTGATAGAACCTGTTGTTAGTGAATGTAGCCAGGCTTTAGCTATGTCTTTCAAAGAATATGGGAAAATCCGCAGTCTCATTGCTTCTTCAGCTAATCGGTTGTAATTGAAAGTGCCACAAACTTCCAGGAAGTTGCTGATGTGAGCATTAGGATCTTCAGTTATATTCCCCCCAAACCTCACTGACTACTAAATCATCTGAATCCATATTTTTATATCACACGTATTTTCTGGTAAGGGAGGAAGTACAATACAGGAAATGAAGTCGTCAACCACTGGAATGGTTCTGTCTCGAATGGGAATTGGTGGTGCAACTTCTAAAGGTTCAGGTTCCATGTTAACAATTGCTTCTTGGCCATCTCGCTTTTCCTTTCTCAATTGTCTGATGGTTCTTTCAATTTATGGGTCAAGCGGTCGGAGTTCAAAGCTTCTGGTTCGTCTCATGTAGTGTCTGAGAACCTGAAACACAAGAAAACAGAAATAATAAGTAAAAAGAAATTAGATAAAAGTAATGTATCTAACCCCGAAACTAATTTGATCACGAAGAAAGATGCCAAACCCAGATTGATCCATTGGATACTTCTTCTACAAGAATTTGACGTGGAGATCAGAGACAGGAAATGGACAGAAAATCAGATGGCAGATCATTTATCGAGACTCGAGAATGGAGAAACAGCTGGCAAAGCACTGACAATCAAAGAAACTTTTCCAGATGAATAGTTGTTTTCCATGAAACAACATGATGTGCCATTGGTATGCTAACTATGTCAACTACATAGTTTTAGGAAAATGGTCGTTGGAATGGACAACGCAGCAATGAAAGAAGTTCTTCAAAGAAGTCAAACACTATATATGGGATGAGCCGTACCTGTTCAAACGATGTGCCGATCAATTATTGAGACATTGTGTTTCACATGAGGAGGTCAACAGTGTTCTACAACATTGTCATTCATCACCATATGGCAGACATTTCAGCGGAAACAAAACTGCAGCCAAAGTCCTACAATGAGGTTTGTTCTGGCCCACTCTTTTTAAAGATGCTTACTTGTTTTCTCTTCAATATGACAGATGCCAGAGAACAGGAAATATTTCAAGGAGAAATGAAGGACCTCTGTAAAATATTATTAAATTGGAGATATTCGATGTGTGAGGAATTGATTTTATAGGACCCTTTGTACCATCGTTCGGAAACCTGTACATATTGGTTGTTGTAGACTACGTCTCCAAATGGGTTGAAGCAATTGCACTGCCATCCAATCATTCACAAGTGGTTATCAAATTCCTTAAAAATAATATTTTCACTCGCTTCGGAACACCTTGGGCAATCATCAATGATGGTGGCACACATTTCTGCAACAGATACTTTGATGCACTCCTATCGAAATACGGAGTTACTCATAATGTTGCCATTACTTACCATCCACAGTGGACAGGTTGAAGTTTAAAAGATAAGATTAATTTCATTAGGGATTGCTTGAGTAAAGAGTCTTTGGATGACATATCTGAAACTCTTGAGACGCATCCCAGTGGATATGTATATCACAAAATTTGCGTGTTATATACACAATTCCAAAGAGAAAGACAACCGTTAAGTCTTGGGAATTTGACTCAAAAAGACCCTGTTTGCCAATTTTTAAGAAAATTGGATGGGAAGCTTGTCTTTGACGTATAGACGTCAATCAAGCTGTAAATTATTGTAAATATTATATCTCTTTGTCTTTTCCTAATAATTGTGATTTATTTTGTTGTTTTCTTTTTTTTTTCTCCAACAAGATCCAGACCGTTTTGACCTTTCACGATTTACTGTTTTGCTAATAATAGTTCTTTGGGAGATACTAGTGCTATTATTACTCACCCATTTTCAGGTGTTATAAATTAAACTCATCTATGCACTTTTGAAGGCTTCCAGATTTGAGAAACGAAACATACATAAAATGGAAGCTACTTCAAGAAGACGAGTTATAAATATATGTGTCTTTTGTGGTACTAGTGTTGGTAATAAGCCACAATATGTAGCAGCAGCACAAGAATTAGGACGAGTCATAGCTGAGAAGAATATGTACCTAGTACATGGCAGAGGCAGTTTTGGACTAATGGGCATCGTTTCAAAGGCCGTACAGGATGGAGGGAGTCAAGTTATGGGAATCATCCCAAAACCCTTATTCAATATTTTGCTGACTGTGTATATGGAGAATGGTAAATATTATCGGAGAATTTACTTATTCGGTAATTTAGAAAGAGAGAAAACAACTAGTAACTTGGAGTAGAACTTTCACCTGCTTAATCACTAACTTCTTTATTCTATTTTCTCTTGTCTTTTGCTTTTGTGTGCATTAGTTTTACTATCTTTTTACTTTTGTAAGATGTTTATGGGTATCATTGTTGTAAGCCCTCACGAGACTAAAACTCGTCCACTAGGGACACCCAGGGGTTTAAAATATTGTTGCATACGTTAAATGCAACCGTGATCTCGACGAAAGTGGCTTAGCTTAATTTTATTTTTATGTTATTTTATTTTGTGTTTTGCTCGAGGACTAGCAAAATGTTAGGTTTGGGGGTGTGATGAGTGGTAAATGTATCACTATTTCCCACTCATTTGACCTAAAATTTTGTATAATTTCTTGAGTTTTGTGAATATTTTGATGTGTTTTTGTGTTATTTTGTAGATAAATAAAGCTTCATAACATACTGGAGGTGATTTGGGGCTAAAACAGTGAAAAAGGACAGCAAAGGGCAAAATCATCATTTGCCCGCGCGACGCGCAGCCCTCGTCGCGATTCCTAAAGTGCGCTGGGACATATGGACCAATCAGAGGGATTTTCCTAAAATGCACCGGATGCTAACTGGCGCCTGCCATGTGTCAACATCACAGCAGATCATGCTAACGTGCACTGTGCCACATGTCACCATCACATGCTGTTGACAATCATCATCGATGTTAAAATGTGCCTGCCACGTGTCAACTTCTCAGCGAATCACGCTAACGTATGCCGGGACATGTGTCACCATCACATGCTGCCGACACTAATAATTCAGCCACCGACGTAAGCATGACACGTGTCACGATCTCTCGAAGCCAATCTGCCACTTGTCGATGATCAACAAGCGTCGCGACGCGCGATACCTATTGACGCCTATAAATTCAGCTCGAAATTTCAGTTTCATATTTACCTTCCTCTCTGTAATTCTCTGAATAAATAAGGAGTTTGTATCTAGTTTTCTTTAAATTTCAGTTTTGTAATTTACTTTTTTTACTTTTTCTATTTTTACTATTCAGCTATGAAGAGGTAACTTCCCCTGCTATGGTGAAAGGTAAAATTTTTATTACTGTTATTTAGATTATCTCCCTTAATTAATATATTTACTATTTAAAATTTGATTTAACAAGGATATCGCTATATTGGTCGGTTGGTAATTAATTCTAAATTGGTTTTAACCTAACTAAGCATGGATACCGACTGGTTGGTCGGTTGGTAATTACCGCCTATATGGCTGGTTTATGGACAAATTGTGATACATGTGACATGTGGCAATGGTGATTGTCGGCACAGTAGGATGATGACATGTGGCACGGCGCACGTTAACATATCGGCTGTAATGGTGACACGTGGCACGATGCACATTAGCAAAGTCAAACTTCTCAAATTCTGACCTGTTGACCCGACGCACATTAGCATGACCTGGTGCACGTTAGGCGTCACGACGCGACAAAATTACCAAAATGCCTTTTTTCCAATTTCTACTGTTTTGCTCCAAATCACCTCCAGATTGTCTTGAAACTTTATTTATCTACAAAATAACACAAAACACATCAAAATATTCACAAAACTCAAGAAACTATACAAAATATTAAGTTAAATGAGTGGGAAATAGTGATAGATTTACCACTCATCACCTAGCAAAATCACTATTCACGTTCCTAACGAATTAATTCTAAATTAATTCGATCGCCCGAATTAAAATCTAATTTCAATTCTGCGTCGAAATCCAATTTCGTTTAATATATCAAATATATCATTTTATCGATTAATTCCAAATTAATCGTTTTCTCTATTTAATTGATATTTTATCCCAAATAAAATATCTCCGTAATTAATCCCAGATTAATTTTCTCTCTCATCTAATTAATCCCAGATTAATAAAGTGCGAGTCATACGTCATCGGTAAATCTTCGGGAAGCGACCCATGAGATCCCCAGATATGTTGGCAGTAAATCCGGTCGTCGGACTATCCGAACACATAAGTACCTAGTACTACGTTTGTACTGATTTACAAGAGAAGGTTGGCTTCTAGCAAAGCGCCATACCTACCCAATTCTCCAGAAATATCATTGCAGGAATATATGATCTATATCAGGCGTAGTATACGTAGTATTACGTATTTCGATCCAGCATCAGATCTCACATGCTAGGCCCGGGGCTGGAATTGTGTCTGCCCCGTACGAAGCACATATCGGATCTCTGGTAACTAGTCTCTATAATCGGATAAACATGACCTAGTCATTTTATCCCGATGACTGCAGTACATAAGAGAACCAGTTTCGTATCCTACGTGACCATCATCTCCACTATGACTGGAGTGATACTTCCGTCTTGACATCACACCCAATACACTACGATTCTCAATATACCCAGCAGAGGCGTACACAAAACTTGTTAAAGCCCTGGACGACCAAAACCAAAGTACATTGATTGTCGTAAGTATTAGCAGTGCAAGTCTCAGGTTAAGACCAAATACACCTACCCTGATTCGGACTTCCATAGACACATAGTCATACTACCAATGGAATTCCGAGGGATCTATCCATAGCGAAGCTGTTTTCCGTACCATCGGTAAAACACAACCTCCTACTACACATGCATGAGTATCCTATACCCAAATATATGAGAACTATGTCGTTATGCCCTCACAACGCGGACAAGTGTAATACTAGTCTTTTGCGCATTATCGATGTCCAATCTCGATAATACTCTGACTAGGGATATTTAATGATTAAAGCTTCGTGGATTGATACTGTCTCATATTATCTCAATCCAGGAACTAATCATAACGACCTTTCATCATTTATACATCTTGGTGATCTAATCATAAATGATAAAAGAGCAATTTCCTTTGTCACATAGTTAATTTGTACAATAACACCATGATCTGTACAAATAGTGACGCTATGGGTCATAACTGTCCAACATGTGTCGCTACGCACAAGCTTCATGTGTCTTGACTCGCACCAATTTTGGAAACTATAAATAGAGGCTGATTTCATTTAATTTCTTCATACTTTCTTCTGGGGAATTTCCTTAGAATACTAAGATAATAGTATCTTGTTTGTTTAATTTCAGTTTTCTTGTATTTAATTTTTATTTTAGTAATAAATCTTTCTTTGTTTTACTTAAAAGCATAAGTAGGTAACTTCTTTCTACTGGGGTGAAAGTGAAACTTTTCTTATTATAATTTAGATTAATCTCCCTTATTTTATATTATATAAATTATCTTAAAACTTGACTTAATTGGATACCGCCTTGTTGGTCGGTTGGACTTAATTAAATTAATTTTAACCTGACTTAATTGGATACCGCCTTTATAGTCGGTTGGAATTAATTAAAATCTTACTTAATCAAGATACCGCCTTTATGGTCGGTTGGTAATATAACCAAAATTTATATATTACAATAAGAGAGATTTCTAGATTTGAACTAATAAAAATGGATCCCCAAACCCCAACATTTTATTTCATTGTTGTAATTTTTACCTTTTTATTTTTCAATTAGTTGCATGATATTTTCTTTATTTATGTCTTTTGCAGTCCTCGGTATGTGTTGTAATTAAATACCTTATCTGGGGTTATGATGAATTCCAATATCATAGGTTTATAAATTGGTTATTTTATGTCTTGTGAGACATATAAGTTTATTTATTGAGTCTTAATATTAATACTTCTTATTAATTGGCCACTAATAAGATTGATTAGGTAAACTTAAAATGAACTTGGAAAAATGGATTTTAGGTATAGTCGTAGACTCAATAGCTCATAATCTCACATTCAACTTAGAGATTCCCATCCAGGATAGGAATATACCTATCGGGCGTGGGAAGGCATGACAGAAGGACCCGTACCCGGCCCGGGTCCGCATGGACTCAGACGACCCGGGTCCGGGATTAAAAACTCTGGACCCTGGTCTTAAAAATTTGGACCAGAGTGAATCCGGATCCGGACCCGGGTTCCCACGGGTCCGGCCCGGATAGACTCGGGTCCGGAAAAAAAAATAATAATAATATGAAAAATACAAAATAATATGTATTTATATAAAAAAAAATATATAATAGAATATAATTAAAAAATATAAAGAATTAATATAAAACTAATAAAATTGACAAAATACAAATATAAATATAAAATAATACTATTAAAATTAAAAAAAATTTTAAAAAAAAACCGGGAATCTGGATCCGGCCCAGGTAGACCCGGGTCCGGACCCGAGGTAACAAAATTACTTTCGGATTCGGATATGGACGTTTCTTGATCTTATATTCTATATCTTGGTAGAGTCTATTACTCATGTGAGATATGTAGGAGATAAACTTCATCAGGACCTCTGATCGGCGTGATCACACACGTATAACACAAGCGCATGTTTCGTTCAAGTAGTATAAAATGTATCGATCCCACGATGAATTAATATCTAAGATATTAATTTATGAAGCCAAATATTTAAGAGTATCTAATAGATTGGTTGTTTGATTGGATGGTGACATTAAACTAAAACAAGTAAATAAAATTGTGTGAAAGTGAATTAAAGGTAAAATCAAAATTATTAAACTATCTAGGGTTGTGAATCCTTCCAATATCTTTTAAAGATGAAGTGTTTATCTTATGTTTGTGCAATATATTGGATTACTAACCTGGAACACGAAATTATGCAAAAGACTCTGTCGATGGTCGGATGCAAATACCCAGTGTAACCCAATTAATCATATGTCTATGTTAACCTAGTTACCTGAATTCAATAAGATTAAGTTCCATTTGTGGCTGCCCCCGCCCGACAGGTATATGTCTATCCTGGAAGGAAATCTATTAAAGGTTATTTATCCTTAAGGAAGATCGTGGGCTATTACGTCTAAGACTGAAACCTAAAATTCTTTCGTCAAGTTTATTTAAAGTTTACCACATCAATCTTATTAATGGCCAGTTAAAAAGAAGCATTAACTTAAGAATTAATAAATAAACTTTTATATTACCTAAGACATGTAATAACCCCTTATAAACCGGTGATATTGGAATTCGTCACACCCTAAGATAATATGTTTAGTTACAAAACATACATAGGATTACTAAACACTTAAATAAACAAAACATCATAAAAAATAACTTGAAGATAAATAAAAGTAAAATTACAATAATGAAAGAAAATGCTGGGGGTTAGAGGATCCAATTTTAATATTTCAAAATTAGAAATCTCCCTTATTATCAATGTTTACCAATTAATTAATTATATTAAACCAGACCATAAAGGCAGAAATTCCATTTGTCTCAATTAAGTCCAACCGACCATATAGGCGGTAACAAGGTTATTACCTAAACCGACCATATATGCGGAAACTACGTCTTGAATGTAAAACTGACCATATAGGCGGTAAATAAGGTTGTCACCTAAACCAGCCATATATGCGGTAACTAATTAATCCAAATTTTAATTAAAATAAGGGAGATTAATCTAATTTATTATATTAAAAGTCTCACATTTTCATCCCAGCAGGATGAGATTACCTACTCATGCTGTAAATGAAAACACACAAAATTTTATTAATTAAATAAAAATAAAAAACAAGAAAACTTAAATAAATATACAAGACACTTTAATTTAGGTTTTCATGGAGAAATTTCTCCAAAGAAAGCATGAAAAATTTATAAAGTTTAGCTTTGTATTTATAGGAAAATCTAAAGGCTTCCACCAATTTCTCTATCAATTGCTCCACCAAACATGGAACCAAATATAGCATCAAACATGGCACCCAACATGGTACCAAATCCTCCACCAAACATGCAAGCATGTTTGGTGGAAGTTTGACAATTTTTATTTTTTTATTTTGAAAATGACTTTAATAATTACACATAACCCACTTTTGAATTTCTTATCAATTTCGTTCATGGAAACTTCCGAATTCGAAATTATTATAAACTTCAAAGTTGTAGATATTTGAGTCTTCTTTAATCTGGAAGTTGAATCACCTCAATTCGATATCAGAGAAAAATATTATGGCCAAAATACGACAATTGCGCAGAGTTAGAATTTTCGAAATTGTACTTCGTTAGAACGCCATTTCAACTTTCAAATCTCCAAAATCAAAATATCAAGTCCAGTTTTTACCCTTATTTGTTCCACATTTCATCATAAATGATTCCATTCAGTCTCAATTTTATTTTATCTGCAAAATAAACTAAAAACATCAAAACGTTCATCAAACCCGAGAAACTAAACAAAATATTAGGTAAAAGGGGCGGTAAATATAGATATATTTTCCGCTCATCACACCCCAAACCTAAAATTTTGCTAGTCCTCAAGTAAAATAATAAAATAAAATGAAATAAATAATTAAAGCTAAACTAAGCCACTTTCATAGGGATCACAGTTGCATTTAGCATATGCAACAAGCCTTTAAACCCCTAGGTGTCCCTAGTGGACAAGTTGTGGTCTCGTGAGAGCGTACAGTGATGATACCCACAAACATCAATCTAATGCACATAAAAGCAAAAAGACAAGAGAAAAGAGAATAAACAAGCTAGTGACTAAACAAGTGAAACTTCTTATCCAAGTTAGTAGTTGTTTTCTTTCTTTTTAAATTACCAAATATGTAAATTCTAGGATTATTTTTACCATTCTTCATATACACAACCAACAAGGTATTAATCAAATCATTGTGCCCACAATATTCATAAGTGTAGTTGAAAAGAGAGAAATATTTTTGTCCTAAAGTTATATCAGAATTCACACATTTTTAGCAATGGATTTTTTTTTTTTTTTTTTTTTTTGCATAAATTAAAGAAAGCAACATCTTCAATCCATATAACGAGCTTTGGGCAAGTCACTCCCAAACCAGTTGGCTTTAGGGCACTAGGTGTTAAGACATTTTTTTTATACACACTTTTTTTCTTTTTCTTTTTTTATTCCATTACTTTTTAGATGTTTCCTGCAATTAAACTAGAGCACTGAATATTACAAACTTTTCAAATACATCTCATAGTTGTATGTTACCATGCATGTTGATAATATCTGTCAACTGAACATATGAATATCCAATTTAGTCAGTAATATGGAGAATTCACAAATTAAATAATTCAAAAGGAAATAAACAAAAATTAACTTGTTACGAAATAGGTTGAGATACGTCTCAGGAGTGGAAATTCCTTACACAACTATCTCACACCAATTTCACCTGATTAATCAAATTAAAAACACAAAAACTAAATATATATTTTTTTAATTTTTATAAAAAAAAATTATTATTTTTGATTTTTTTTGAAATTTTTTGACTAAAAATAACACAATAAAAACAAGATACTAGTCAACTATTCCCCTCCCCCAAACCTAAATGAGACATTGTCCCAATGTCTTAAAAAGTTAAAGATGAGTTTAGAAGATAGTACCTGGTTAGCTGAAATTCTACATCTAAAAATATCAATTAAAGGTTAAGATCCAGATTTATCCGATATTTTTTACCACGATCGTTATCAGACTAGTTTATCTTAGAAATGATAGGGTCAATTTGTGGTTCAAAGGCTAAGATTTGGTCAATTAAATCATGGGTAGTTCTGGCAGTAAATAGTAGTTCTTTTACAGGTTTTGACACGAACCCATTTCTCCGGGCATCATCAAGAAACACACAAAGAAAATCATAAAATCCATCAACATTGAATAATCGAATCGGTTTCTGGTGTATGTTCAGGTTCGCCCAAGATAGAACTGTAAATATTTCATCCATCGTACCCAAGCCACCTGGCAAAGCAATAAAAGCATCAGCACAGTTAATCATTTCTACCAGTAGTTCAGACATACCTGGTACGATAAGTTCCTCTTCGTTTGAGGGTCCTATAAGATTCGCCTTTGCCAAAGGTTTTGGGATGATTCATAGAACTTGTCTACCTCCTTCATGTACAGCCCTTGAAATGATACCCATTAGTCCAAGATTGCCACCGCCATATACTAAGTGCATATTCCTTTCAGCTATGACTCTACCCAAAACCTATGCTTCTTCAACGAACTCTGGATTAGAACCAACACTAGTACCGCAAAACATACAAATATTTATAACTCGTTTTCTTGAAGTGGCTTCCATTTTTATTTTTTTCAACTCTGGATGGCTTCAAGAATGCTATTATAGAACCTGCAAAAGGGTGAGTAATAATAGCACTAGTACCTGCTAAATGACAATTATTAGCTAAACAGTAAAATATATGGTGAAATTAAAAAAATCTGGATCCTGTCGGAGAAAATAAAAGAAAAAAATAAAACAAAACAAATCACAATTATTAGATATATACAAAGAGAAAATAATATTTACATGAAGTAATATCTTGAATGACGTCTATGCGTCAGGGACAAGTTTCCCATCCAATTTTCTTATAAATTGGCAAACAGGGTCTTTTAGAGTCAGATTCGCGAGTCTTAAATATTGTTTTTCTTTTCGAAATTATGTATATAACATGTGAATTGCATGATGCACATATCCACTGGAATGCATCTCAAGAGTCTTAGATATGTCATCCAAAGACTCCTTACTCAAGCCATCCCTAATGAATTTAATTTTATCTTCACGATTATCAGCCACCATTCCTAAAGAACGACAACGAGTATTACATATCATGTGTGTACATTTATAACAAACACCCATTCTTTTAGCTCTTCTCTTTTTAGCAAAGGTGCTTCTTCCTGAACCAGGCAAATATGAAACAAAAGAGTCAGAAGACTCACCTGCCAATCGGACCCGTGCTTCAATAATCCAACGAATATCATTAGGAATACCTTTGATCATCAGAATTCTCATTCGTTCCAAGTGAGCTTTGTAGACTTTCATCAGAGAGTTTTGAGGGAGACAAGTAAATTGCTTGTGAAGATTTGCGAGAACGTCTTCCATCATGAAATGTGACTTTATATACATAAATTAAACACATAAAAATAAAACACACCAAATCTGAATATATACACAAATTGCATGGGTTGCCTCCCAGGTAGCACTATGTTTAACGTTGTCAGCTAGACATGACTAGCTGAATGTTAGGCTGGATCTGAAAGTGTGACATTTTATTTTTGTCGCTCAATTGATTCTCCCCGGTAGTGCTTGACACGCTGGCTATTAACTTTGAATGTTTCATTGGTGTTGGGATCAAGTAACTCAACTGCTCCATATGGTAAACCCTGAGTAATCATAAATGGACCTGATCAACTTGATTTCAACTTTGCAGGGAAAAGTTTCAACCTTGAATTATACAACAACACCCAATGTCTTGGTTCTAGTTGTCTGCGCACTATTTTTTGATCATGCCATTTCTTGGTATTTTCTTTGTATAATTTGGCATTCTCATAAGCCTGTAGGCGAAATTCCTCCAATTCGTTGAGTTGGTGGAGTCGTCTTTCTCCTGCTACTTGTGGGTCAAGATTTAACTTCTTCAATGCCCAGTACGCCTTGTGTTCAAGATCCACTGGCAGATGGCACACTTTCCCAAACACCATTCGATATGGGGACATACCAATGGGTGTCTTGTAAGCTATCTGGTAGGCCCATAATGCATCATCCAATTTTGTAGACCAGACTCTCCTTGTTGATCCAACGGTTCTCTCTAGGATTCTTTTGATCTCCCTGTTTGAAACTTCAACTTGTAAATTTGACTGTGGATGGTAAGTTGTGGCAACTTTATGAATAACTCCGTATTTGGATATGAGTGCATCAAAATATATGTTGCAAAAATGTGTGCCACCATCACTGATAATTGCCCGAGGTGCTCCGAAGCGAGTGAAAATATTCTTTTTAAGGAATTTTATCACCACTTTTGAATCATTTGATGGCAATGCTATTGTTTCAACTCATTTGGAGACGTAGTCTACAATAACCAGTATGTACAAATTTTCGAATGATGGAACAAAGGATCCCATAAAATCAATCCCCCATACATCAAATATCTCCACTTCTAGAATGTTTTGTAGAGGTCCTTCATTTCTCCTTGAAATATTTCTCGTTCTCTGACACCTGTCATATTGAAGAGTAAATATATAAGCACCTTTAAATAGAGTGGGCCAGAACAAACCTGACTGTAGGACTTTGGCTGTAGTTTTATCTCCACTGAAGTGCCTGCCGTATGGTGATGAATGACAATGTTGCAGGACACTATTGACCTCTTTCTATGGAACACAATGTCTCAGTAATTGATTAGCACAACATTTGAAAAGATACGACTCATCCTAGACATAGTGCTTGACTTCTTTGAAGAACTTCTTTAGTTGCTGATGTGTTCATTCCAACGGCCATTTTCCCGATACTATATAATTTACATAGTCATCATACCAAGGGACATCCTGTTGTTCCATGGTGAAAAATTATTCATCTGGAAAAGTTTCTTTAATTGTCAGTTCATTGGTAGCTGTTTCTCTATTCTCGAGCCTTGATAAGTGATCTGCCACTTGGTTTTCTGTCCCTTTCCTGTCTCGGATCTCCACATCAAATTCTTGCAGCAGAAGCACCTAATAGATCAATTTGGGTTTGGCATCTTTCTTCGTGATCAAATATTTGATTGATGTGTGATCTGTGTAGACCATCATTTTGGGACCCCGCATATAGGAGCAAAATTTATTAAAAGTGAACACAACTACGAGCAACTCATTTTCAGTGGTTGTGTAGTTGAGTTGAGCTTCATTCAGTATTCTTCTGGAGTAGTAAATGGTATGGAAAAATTTTTCTTGCGTTGTCCCAAAACTACACCTACATCAAAATCACTAGTATCACACATCACCTCAAATGGAAAAGTCCAGTTTAGTGCTACTATGATGGGGGCAAAGACCAACTTATGTTTCAAGATCTCAAAAGCTTCGTGGCATTCTTTGGTGAAGTTGAAAGGCACATCTTTCTCCAGCAGATTGCATAGAGGTTTAGCAATCTTAGAGAAGTATTTGATAAATCTCCTGTAAAAGCCTGCATGTCTGAGAAAACTCTGAATCCCTTTGACAAATATTGGTGGAGGTAATTTTTCAATTGTTTCTATCTTTGCTTTGTCTACTTCGAATCCATTTTGTGAGATCTAATGTCCAAGGACGATTCCTTCTTGCACCATGAAGTGGCATTTCTCCCAGTTAAGTACTAGGTTGGTATCTTCGCATCTCTGTAGCACATTTTCCAGATTTTGCAAGCAGTGGTCGAACGAGTGTCCAAACACAGAAAAATCATCCATGAAAACCTCTATACTTTGTTCCAGCATGTCTGAGAAGATGGCCATCACGTAATGTTGAAATGTGGCAGGAGCATTACATAGTCCAAATGGCATCCTGCGGAAAGCAAAAGTACCATACGGACATGTAAAAGTTATGTTCTCCTGATCTTCTGGGGCGATGGCAATCTGATTATACCCCGAGTATCCATCCAAAAAACAATAGAACTCATGTCCCGCCAATCTATCTAGCATCTGGTCAATAAATGGCAGCGGAAAATGATATTTCCTTGTTGCTTTGTTCAGCTTCCTATAGTCCATGCATATTCTCCATCCAGTCACTGTTCTTGTTGGAATGAGCTCATTCTTTTCATTTGTGACTACAATAATTCCTCATTTCTTTGGCACACACTGCATAAGACTCACCCAAGTGTTGTCAAAAGATAGTATAGATGATGTTGGCATCCAATCATTTGATAATTTCTTTCTTCAAGACCTCCTTCATCATTGGATTTAGTCTCCGTTGATGCTCCACTGTGGGTTTGTACTCGTCGTTCATCAGAATCTTGCGTATGCAAAATGATAGACTAATGCCACGAATGTTTGCTATAGTCTAGACAATGGCTTTCTTGTGTTCTCGTAAAACTCTCAACAACTTTTCTTTCTGCTCCAATGTTAGTGATGAAGAAATAATCACAGGTAAATTAGAAGCGTTTCCTAAGAATGCATACCTGAGATGGCTCGAAAGTAACTTTAGCTCTAACTGCGGTGGTTCTTCAATCAAAGGCTTGATTCGCTCCTTTTTCGGTAGTTCCAAACTTTCCACCTGTGATGTCGATTTGAAGCGAAATGGTATGTCAAGATAGTTTATACATTCTAGAATTTCAGCATCTAGCTCGCTGTCAGTCATGTTTGTGATGCAATCTTCAAGTTTATCCGTGGAAAGTGGCATTGCATCATTATCCTGGATAATACTATCTACAACATCAATTCTGAAACATTCCTCCTCATTTTCATCACTTGGGAATTTCATGGCTTTGAAAACATTGAAGGTAACTTCTTGGTCCTGCACTTTCACGGTTAATTCTCATTTGTGTACATCAATAACATTTCGACCTGTAGCCAAGAATGGTCTCCCAATGATGATAGGTACATCTTTGTCTTCCTCCATGTCAAGGATAATGAAATCTGCTGGGAGAATGGGTTTGTCGACTTTGACCAGCACATCTTCAACTACTCCTCTCTGAAATACGAGTGTTCTATCAGCAAGTTACAGAGAGACTGGGGTGGGTATTTCTTCTCCAATCTACAGTTTCCTGTAAATTGAAAAAGGCATCAAATTAACACTAACACCTAAATCACATAAAGCTTTACCGATGTAATGTTCTCCAATGGTGCACGAAATAGTGAAACTACCAGGATCTTTCAACTTTAGGGGAAGTTTCCTCTGAATGATGGCGATGTATTCTTCTGTTAATGATACTGTCTCGTAATATCCCAATCTCCGCTTTCGTGACATAATGTCTTTCATGAATTTAACATAGCTGTGCATTTGTTCCAAAGCTTATGCAAATGGAATGTTGATATGCAACTTTTTGAAGACCTCCAGGAATCTAGCAAATTGTTTGTCCAGTTTGCTTTTTCTGGAGACGTTATGGAAAAGGAGGAGGTGGAGTGAATCTTTATTGATCTTTTTCATTTGCTTCTTTTTCCTCCATATGTTGATCTGTTTCTTTTGGAACTTCCTCAATGGATGCCTTGATTCCAACATCTTTGTTGATTTCAGTATCGCTTTTCAAAGTAATGGCTTAACATTGCACCTTCTCTCTGTTCCTTGGATTTGATTCTGTGTTGCTAGGAAGGTTACCTGGCGGTCTGTAACTCTGAGCATTGGCCAGTTGTCCCATTTGATTCTCCAGTACTTTAATAGAAGCTGAATGGCTTTGACTCAATGCTACTTGATTTTGAACCATAGCTGCTAAAGCATCGTATTTTTATTCTTGCTTTTTGAATATCTCTGCAAACCATTCTTTCATTTCTGGTTCTTTCTCATAATCGTGGCCTTTGTTTTGTTGTTGGAATCCGGGTGGTGGATTGTTCTTTTACCCTGAATTGTTGTTCCATGCAAAATTGGGATGATTCATCCACCCTGGGTTGTAGGTGTTGGAATATGGATTATTTCCCTATCTGGTGAAATTGTTGACATAATTCACCATCTCTTCATGTTGGTTTGCCTCTGGTGCTCCTCCATATGGTGAACTTATGGCTCCGGTGATGTTTACAATTTGCGTGCTAAGTGTTTCCAGGCATTTGCACATCTGCTCCAGCTTGGCATTCATTGATGTGTTAGCTCCAACTTCGTGGATTCCTGTGATTCGTTGGATCATGCTCCTTTTGGTTGGCCACAAAGAATTATTGTTGGTCATTTCTTCAATTAAGTCCCATGTTTGATCTTCTCATTTTGTCATCAAAGCTCCTCCAGCAGCAGCATCAATTGTGGTTTTCATCAGTCCAGAAAGTCCATTGTATAAGGTTTGGACTTGTAGCCACTTTGAAATTTCACGATGAGGATATTTCTGGAGCAACTCTTTGTACCTTTCCCAAACTTCACAGAGGGATTCTGAGTCATGTTGTACAAAGGATGTGATATCATTCCTCAGCTTTGCAGTTCTAGCTGGTGGAAAGTATTTTGCAAGGAATTTGGTGGCTAGAGTATTCCAAATTGTGATAGAACCTGCTGGTAGTAAATATAGCCAAGCCTTAGCTATGTCTTTTAAGGAATATGGGAAAACATGCATTCTCATTGCTCTTATGCCGCTTAGTTTTAATTGAAAGTGCCGCAAACTTCCAAGAAGTTGCTGATGTGGGCATTAGGTTCTTCAGTTGCATTCCTCACAAACTGAACTAACTGTTGTATCATATGAACGCATGTTTTCTTGTCACACGTATTTTCTGGTAAGGGAGGAAGTACAATACAAGAAATGAAGCCTTCAACCACCAGAATAGTTTTGTCTCGAATGGGAATTGGTGGTGCAACTTCCAAAGGTTCAGGTTCCATATTGATTAATGTTTTTGTCCTTCTCGTCTTTCTCTTCTCAACTGTCTTATGGTTATTTCAATCTCTGGGTCAAGCAGTCAGATTTCAAAGCTTCTGGTTCGTCTCATATAGTGTTTGAGAACCTAAAAAAAGAAAACAGAAATAATAAATAAAAACAAATTCGATACAGGTAAATGTATCTAACCTCAAAATTAACAGTGAAAGATAAATAAGTCCCCAGTAATGGCGGCAAAAACTTGATCGGCGTGATCACACACGTATAACGCAAGCGCACGTATCATTCAAGTAGTATAAAATGTATCGATCACACGAGGACTTAATACTTAAGCCATTAATTTATGAAGCCAAATGTTTACGAGTATCTAATAGATTGTTTGTTTGATTGGATGGTGACTTTAAACTAAAACAAGTAAATAAAATAGTATGAAAGTGAATTAAAGGTAAAATCAATATTATTAAACTATCTAGGGTTGTGAATCCTTCCAATATCTTTTAAAGAAGACGTGGTTATCTCATGTTTCTGTAATATATTGGTTTACTAACCTGGAATATGAAATTATGCAAAAGCCTATGTCGGTGGGCAGATGCAAATACCCAGTGTAACCCAATTAATCATATGTCTATGTTAACCAAGTTACCTGAATTCATTAAGATTAAGTTCCAATTGTGGCTGCCCCTGCCCGACATGTATATGTATATCCTGGAATGAAATCTATTAAGGGTTATCAATCCTTAAGGAAGATTGTGGGCTATTAAGTCTAAGGCTGAAACCTAAAATTCCTTCGTCAAGTTTATTTTAAGTTTACCACATCAATCTTACTAATGGCCAGTTAACAAGAAGCATTAAGCTTAAGACTTAATAAATAAACTTTTATATTACCCAAGACATGAAATAACCCTTTATAAACCGGTGATATTGGAATTCATCACACCCCTAGATAATATGTTTAGTTACAAAACATACATAGGATTACTAAACACTTAAATAAATAAAACATCATAAAAAATAATTTGAAGATAAATAAAAGTAAAATTACAATAAAGAAAGAAAATGATGGGGTTAGAGGATCCATTCTTAATATTTCAAAATTAGAAATCTCCCTTATTGTCAATGTTTACCGATTAATTAATTATATTTAACCAGACCATAAAGGCGGAAATTTCATTTGTCTCAATTAAGTCCAACCGACAGTATAGACGGTAACAAGGTTATTACCTAAACCGAACATATAGGCGGAAACTACGTCTCGAATGTAAAACCCGACCATATAGGCGGTAAATAAGGTTGTCACCCAAACCAGCCATATAGGCAGTAACTAATTAATCCAAAATTTAATTAAAATAAGGGAGATTAATCTAATTTATTATATTAAAAGTCTCACATTTTCACCCCAGCAAAATGAGATTACCTCATAATGATGTAAATGAAAATACACAAAATTTTAATAATTAAATAAAAAAATACAAGAAAACTTAAATAAATATATAAGACACTTTCCTTTAGGTTTTCATGGAGAAATTCCTCCAAAGAAAGCATGAAAAATTTACAAAGTTTAGCATGATATTTATAGGCAAACCTAAAGGTTTCCACCAATTGTTCCACCAAACATTGCACCAAACATGGCATCAAACATGACACCAAATCCTCCACCAAAAATGGCATCAAATCCTATTTGATGGAAGTTTGACAATTTTTATTTTTATTATTATTTTTTTTTGAAAATGACTTTAATAATTACACACAACACACTTCCGAATGTTTTATCAATTTCAGTCATGGAAACTTACAAATTCGAAATTATTATGAACTTCAAAGTTGTAGATCTTTGAGTCTTCTTTAATCTGGAACTTGAATTACCTCAATCCGATATTGGAGTAAAATTTTATGGCCAAAATACGACAATTGTGCAAAGTTAGAATTTCTGAAATTGTACTTCGTTATAACGCCATTTCAACTTTCCAATCTCCAAAATCAAAATGTCAAGTCCAGTTTTTGCCCTTATTTGTTCCATATTTCATTCTAAATGATTCCATTGAGTTCCAATTTTATTTTATCTGCTAAATAAACTAAAACACATCAAAACGTTCATCAAACCCGAGAAACTAAACATAATATTAGTTAAAATAGGCGATAAATATTGATATATTTTCTGCTCATCAACCTCCTCTTTGACTGGTATTATTAAAAGGTGAAACTCTAGGTAAATCAGGACCTTATCTACGAATTCTTAGGTTAAGGCAATTAGTCATTGCTTTCTACAATCTTTACTTATTCACCTGCGAGCCTGGGTTTGAAATTCTAGTCTTTACACACTTTTTGACATCTATTATCTATTGTAACTCCTACATCTAATTCTGATTCCTTGCTTCTTTTATCTTTCTTACTCTCTTTCGTTACTCAGGAAACTTGCTATCTATATGGAGTACTTAAGGCTATTAGATCAATTTGAGAGAATTCTTTGATGAGGAAAAGAGTCTTCGTAGGAAGGAAGGGGTCTTACTCCAGTTTACTCATCATCTTTTATTCTTGCTCATGGTCACTTTATTCTCTTTACAACTATAAGTTTTGGTGTTTCCTTTTTTATCTGTTTCTGTACCTTTATCTCTTATTGGCTTTGGTTGTTGAACATCTATATACCACTCTTTACTTTTCTTATCGCCTTCTCATCTCACTCCTTTACGTAACTATTCTTAGAACTTTACTATTTGTTCTCATAACTTGTCTTAAACTCTTATGGATAAACTAGGTTAACTAGAGAAGAATTTCATGTTAGAATAAGGGTTGTGATTACTTTTACTACTAAGAGAATTCAGATAACTTTGGGAATCCGTACTAACTTATCTATGAGGATGTACTAGAGGATCAGATATTGGAGAGGTAGTGCCTCATATATGAGTATCCCAGACATACTGCGTATACAAGACTTTAGCACTCTATCCAATGCATGCATATGTTGGTATTAGCCGTTATATATGCTTAAGATGTCCATTGGTATAGTTGTAAAAAAAAAGATTATCGTGTATATGGTTATGATGATTAAAATACATTTTATGTCGATGAGTTGGGTAATGGTCTCTATCCCTAGACTATGCTCTGATACCATCTTTGTAACATCCCCAATCCGGGAGATGTTACCGGTAGAAAATAGGCGGTACTATCCCCTAAGCCTGTCACTGTGATCATCAACACTAGTACATCTCAAGTACAACTCATGCATAGAGACCATTACCCAACTCATTGACATAAAATGTATTTTTATCATCATAACCATATACAAGATAATCTTCTTTTTTTTTTTTACAACTATACCAATGGACATCTTAAGCATATATAACGGCTAGTCCACGTTCTGTTATTAATGTCGTACGGATGTAATATGTGGAACGTCTCGACAATTTCAGGCTGTTTGTGTTTTTCTACGATGTGGTTAAGAGTATTAGTTAGGTTCTTTTACAATTTCCTTGCATCATTTATTGAATGTGACGTGTCTACAATACAGTTACAACCCTAAATTTGTAGTTTTTTTTTTCTTTAAAAAAAAAAAAAAAACTGAAATTCCGACAATGATATAATTACATGATCATATTAACTCGAATATAAATTTTAGATACCCTAAGACTCAAAACTATTTATGATAAACATAATAATATAAATAATTTATACATTAGTGCTTCCCGTAACCAGCATTGATACATATCTATTCCTAAAACTATTTACGAGACCAGTTTGATCTCTCAATCTCAGCCTCAGTGTAATGTCGGTGACTACATATTCCTAACTAAAATTGAAATAATATAATACACACATTGAACATAAAATTTTTATATCAACCTGTAAATATATATATAGGACTTTAAAGACTTATGGGAAAGCACTCAAGAGCTCCCAAACACAGCCTTCACTACCCATGTCGGATCCATATACCTATGTCAAATCTTTCATAAATTTTTTAAAAAAATAATTATTTCTGTAAAAATAGAAAATAAAATCACACAAAGATTGTAATACAACAACTACATGAGTGGATTCCTAGATCCACAAATATGTATAACAAGAGAAAAAAAAAAAAGTAGTATTGGAGGTCAGCTACAGTCCTCCCTAAAGAAGAAGATGATGAAGCAAAGAGGGGAGAGGGAAATAAAGAAGAATTGGATGAAGAAAGAAAAAGGAAAATGGAGGAAATAGAAGCATAGAAAATAAAGGGTGGGGCAGGGAGTGTCCCTGACAACCACGACTCATGCAAAGGCTGCAGCCGGTTATCTCAATTGCTCTTTTGATTAAGGTTTATTTTGATTAGTTAGTGTTAAGAGAGAGTCGTCCAACCCTAAATTTCTAATTAGATCTTTTGTTCAACTCAAATTATCGTTTATTAATTACATCTAATATATCATAAATAACGATGTCCCTAAGATAGTCGATATAGTCGATTGATTGGGGCATCAAAATTTGGCCCAAAATTAGACTCCAAATCTAAAGAAATTTCAAATTTAAGTACGTTGGAGGTTGTTTTTCGTTCAAGGGGCAATTCAGGAAAATCGCTCCTCGAAAAAACTTCCATCAACTGTGAATTTATTTGGTTTGTTGGAAGCACAAAAGCAAACTTAGCAAGTCAATGGAAAATCACAAAACACAAAAGATTTAACATCGTTCGGTGGAATAAATTCAACCTACGTCCACCGGAGAAAGGAAACTCATATTTACCGCCTCGGGTCGGACCGTGATCGGTGAAATCACTTATGTTACGTAAGCGCACGTATCGCTCAAGTAGTATAAAATGTATCAATCCCACGAGGACTTAATACCTTAGCTATTAATTTATGACTTTAAATGTTTACGAGTATCTAATAGATTGATTATTGATTGAATGGTGATTTTTGTCTGAAAACAAGTAAATAAAATAGTGGAAAGTAAATTAAAGGAAAAATCAATATTAAGAAACTATCTAGGGTTGTGAATCCTTCCAATATCTTTTAAAGAAGTGATTATCTCATGTTTGTGCAATACATCGGTTTATTAGCCTGGAACACGAATTTATGCAAAAGCCTATTCCGATGGTCAGATGCAGATACTCAGTGTAACCCAATTAATCACATTCATATGTTAACCAAGTTATGTGAATACATTAAGATTAAGTTTCAATTATGGCTACCCCCGCTCTACAGGTGTATTCCTATCCTTTAAAGAAATGTATTAAGGATTATCTATCCTTAAGTGAGATCATGAGCTATTGAGTCTAAGGCTGAAACCTAAAATTCCTTTTCCAAGTTCATTTTAAGTTTACCAAATCAATCTTATTAATGGACAGTTAACAAGAAGCATTAAGCTTAAGACTCAATAAATAAACATTTATATTACCCAAGTCATAAAATAACCCCTTATAAACCGGTGATTTTGGAATTCATCACAACCTCATATATGATATTTAGTTACAACACATATCTAGGACTAGTAAAAATATAAATAAAGTAAATGACATAAAGTAAAGCTGGAAATTAAAAAGATAAAATAAACGATAAAGAAAATGATGGGGGTTAGATGATCCACTTTTATTACTTCTAATTTAGAAATCTCCCTTATTATAATATATAAACTTTGCATGACATTACAAACCGACCATATAGGCGGTATCCTGATTATGTCAAATTTATGATTAATTCCAACCGACCATAAATGCGGTATCCAATTTAGTCAGGTTAAAATCAATTTAATTAAGTCCAACCAAAAATAAAGACGGTATCCCATTAAGTCGGGTTTTAAATAGTTTATATATTATAATTAAGGGAGATTAATCTAAATATTAGTAATAAAAGCTTAACCTTTCACCCCAGCAGAGGGGAGATACCTCCTCATTCTGAAAAGTAAGAATAAAGACTTGAAAAGTAAAGTAAAGAAAGAACTATTACGTAAAATAAAAAATTAAATACAGAAAGCTGTAAATAAACAAACAAGATACAATCTTCTTAGTATTCTTAAGGAAATCTCCAGAAGAATGTATGAATTGGAATTCTGATTTCGTCCTGAATTTATAGGTAAATCTTGGTCCCTCGCGTAGCGATGCGTGGAACATTGCGCGTGGAAGGTGCTTCCTGAGATGATGACACGTGGCTGTCGGTAGAATTATTGGCTCGGTGTAGACACTGTATTTTTGCATAATGCCCAATGATGAGCCTCATATGGAGGCACTACCTGATAAATCGCGGAAGTCGCGAGAAACGGACGTCGGAAGGGAAAATTCTAAAATTAATAGCTTCGTCAAATTTAAACTCGCTAGTTAGCCGCTGATTCGCTTAGCTAATTCCTGTTTTAAAACATTAAATCTTGGCCCAAAACCCCCGCACCCATCCAAAACCCATACGCACCCATCCAAAGCCCATACGTACCATTCAAAACCCAAACACAACCAAACCCAACACAACCAGGAAACCCTAATCCTAGCTCACCAATATATAAACACCACTTAAAACAAACCCTAAGCCCCGCCTTTGGCTCCTCACTTACACGGCCACAACCAAAAACCCTAGACATCCCATGATCTTCTTCCTCGGCATAACAGAAAGAAAAAAAAAAACCCTAATAACACTCACTGCTCACCTCTCTCCTCCCTATTCCCCCTCAACCCTGAAGCTTCATGCCCCCATCATCTTCTCGCCTCACTCAACCCCTCTCGGCAGCCTCTCACTCAAAAAACATTCCCCACACACAACTCGGCAGCCCCTACAATCACCACCAACTCTCTCTAGCACACCTCTCCCTCACGCAGCAAATTCCCCACGTTCTTCTTTTTCCTCTCCCATTGGCTCTCACAAGTCTCGGCAATCAACAACATAATAAAACCTTAAGCTTCACACTTTCTATCTCTCGGTAAGACACACACTCTCTCTCACCATAAAACAACGCACACACAAAAATAAATTACCCCACAGACCGAACAAATAAAGACACCAGAAACCCAAAGCTTACACACAGCAACACCCCTTCTTCTCTTCGTATCTTTCATGTGAACAGCACTCAAGGCAGAATATTCACCAAATAATCACAAACAGCTCCCTCTCATTCTTCATGCAACAGCCTCTGACTTCCATCCATCTCAACTCACACGGCAAAGACCAAAATAAAAAGAAAACACAAAATAAACCCTAAAAGCATTCGGTCTCTCTCTCTTTCCACAAACAACTCACACGCTAAAAAAAATAAACCCCAAAGCTCTCAGCTCAAAACACACATACAAAACAAAAAAGAACACACACCACAAAGACTTTTTTAATCACACATTCACAAACCATAAACTCCTTTTCTTGTCACAGCAAATAACAAAAGAAATAAACCCCCCCAGCCGAAACACAAAGCAAAGAAACCAGCTCCATCACCGAGAATATCACACCATAATCAGCCCCCAAAGCGGAGAAGAAACCTTACCGAATAAATTATAAACCAAAGCAAGCCACAAATTAACCCCATCACCGAACAAATCAAAGAAAAAGAAAGCCACAAATTAACCCCTTCACTGACAAAAACAAAACACACAACATTCACACACGGTCTGCTCTATCTTTTTGACACATGCACGTCTCTTCTCACACAGCACTCACACACGGTGTGCTCTCTCTCAACCACCAAACACACTCACACACACAACTCATTCACGTCTCTCTCTCCCACTCATCACACGCACTGATCAACCCCAAACACGCACACACACTGGGCAGTAAAAAAAGAAACACAATGAACTGGCATGAACCGAACAAACAAAATAAAACCCACCGGCCGAAACCCTAAGAACCCCCACCGACACAGCCCTCACCTTGGTATCACGTCGGCAACTAACCAACAAACTCTAAGAACCCCCACCGACACAGCCTGCTCTCCTTGGTCTCACGTGACCAACAAAGCCAAAAAAATAACTGCCCACTGACCGATTAAACAACCAACAAAATTCTGCCCTCACCGAACACAAACTATCGTGAGAAATCGAGTGAGAAAACACACAAAAAACTGCTCCCAAAACAGCAAGCAATAACAAAGCAGCAAAACAGTGATCAAAATCATCCCAAAAATAGTCCCCACACTCACCAAAAATATTCCCCAAACCAGTCCCTGAAAGAGTCCCGAAACCAATCCCAAAACAGTCCCGAAACCACAAAAAAACCACCGCAAAACAGTCCCGAAACCACAAAAAAACCACCGCAAAACAGTCCCAAAATACAACCAAAATAGTCCAAAAAAATTATGACCGAAACGGCAGTAAAAATAGAGAAAACATCGAGCAAAACAGCAGAAACAGTGAACCAGAAAAAAAAAAGAGCAAAAACGTTAACCCTTCCTGCGACGTCCCGATGCACTCTCGAGAAGTGACTTAAAAGATAAGACCTGAGGGCACCCTTTATTATATTTTATTTTTTCATCCTGGAAACGGCATGCTTGGTGGGACATGAAATACGTCCAACCGGGCATGCAAAGTCCTACATTGAAAACGGCCAAATTATTTGGTCACATATTTAGTATAACGCATTTATTTCGTATTATTAGTCTTTTATTATTTTGCATTTAATTTACGTTTATTGTTGTTTTATTATTCCAAATTTGTTTTGTGTTATTTATCTTCCTTGTTATTTCGTATATTTGTCCCTTCGGTTATTTATTGTTATATGCATTATCATATTTCATGTATGTCAACTTTGGGTTAATGATTACGTTGTGTTAATGATTGTGTGTTATCCCTTGCGGTATATCGGATGGAAACCCAGACATAAATTCCGTAGCCGAATCCGAATGGACGGTAGTGCGGTCTGTACTTGGGATACAACTCCACGTACCGCTCTGGAATATTCATGTATGTGTGATTATGTCCTTAGTTATGCTATTTTTGTAAAGACGTTTGAATGCGTTCACGAATGCTATTCGAACGCATGCTTTCGGCCTCACTCCATTCCAACGCGTTTCCGAACGCTACACGAATGCATGCATTCTATTTTACCATGCATCATATCTCATACCGTTCGAACGCGTTTACGAACGCTCCACGAAAGTACATACGTTGGACGGGCTCTTCCTTTATATTTTATGCATGTTTGCCTTTTTGGTTATTCATTTATGTATCATATGCTTAATTATCTGCCGTTATTGTTAATGTTTCTATTGTCATTGCCGTTCGTCTCTGATTAATATATTCTTAGAATTATGTATTGGTTTTCACTTACATTTATGTTTATGGGTGTGCAAACTTATATGTCATTTGAATTATCTTGCATGTGTTGCATAAGACTTGGTTACACTATTGCATAAATCCGTTCATTACAATTGGCATAAGTAAGGGACCATTCTGAACCCAAACGGTTTGAGGTCTTCCCGTGCGAGGGGTGAGTGCGGCCTTAAATCATTTCCCAGTTCACACTTGGTGGCGACTCCATTTATTTCTCCGGTTTAGTCCTCCGTGGGCTACTCCGTACTCCTGACCGGGCCGAGAGCCCGGGCAGCATCGCCGTGCCCACAGTCTGGCGACTCCACTGGGGATAGAGAATCGGCCCCGAAATAATGTCTTGTAATGTTTGTGATTTTTGCTTTAGTTGACCTTGTCTCATATATTTTGCATACCCCTTTTTACCTTGATGGCATTATGTATCGTGAAGTCACTTTCGCTCGAAGCGGCGGATCGTTATATAGTGTCATCACTCGTTGGCACGTACCTTAGGGTATAAAAAAGGTGCGCTAATTTGGTTGCTCGAACCCTTGATTGGGGAGACCTAGTTGTGGGATACCCTTCGCCGACAAGAGCCTTTATCAATACTCCCATAGAACTGCATGAGAACCATAGTTATATGACCTATAGAAGCCACCTTTTATGCTTGTGTTTGGGACCATCATCATTTGGATTCATTTGGACTTCTTGTTATGAGATGTGAACTTGTTGGGCCATTTAAAATGGGACGAGTTTATGTCTTATGACGATTGGGCCAAAAGCTTCTAAAATACCGATGGGCCACTTTCTGTTTGGGCCCCCTATCATTTGATGTTGTTTAGCCACGTTATTGCAAAAGTGTAAACCTGTTGAGCCTTTTTCAACTGGGAAAAGTTTGCACCTCGCAATAATATGATTGAATGCTTTGAAATGATAATGGGCCAACTTGTATGAAAACCTTGATGGGCTTAGAAAGTCCAAACATGATCCAAATATGCTAGAAGCATGAGTTCGATATCCGCACTGGCTTTCATCCAGAAAGGATACGCCTTGTTACGGCATATTTGTATACTTTTGGACGCTTCTATAAGTTCATCCCCACGACCACGGTTGCCGAAAGCACAATTCTTCGTTTATAGATAATGGCATGATCCCATAATCGGCTTAGTCTATGTGGAAAATTGGCGGTCTTTGTCTTTTACCGATGGAAAGGGACCGAGGTAGCCAAGGTTCACCCCGTAGCATATGAGAGAACGATTTTGTGTACCCTGACCGGCGTAAACACACACGTATAACGCAAGCGTACGTATCGTTCAAGTAGTATAAAAAGTATCGATCCCACGAGGACTTAAAACCTTATCTATAAATTTTTATGAGGTCAAATGATTACTAGTATCTAACAGGTTTTTTTTTTTTATTGATTTGAAATGGCGACGATTCTAAATTTAAAGACAAGTAAATAAAATTGTTCGAAAGTAGATTTTAAGAAAATTCAATATTAAAAACTATCTAGGGTTGTGATTTATTCCAATATTAATTAAAGATGAAGTGATTATCTTATAGTTGGGTAAAATATTGATTTATTAACCTGGAACACTAATTTATGTAAAAACCTCTTCCGATGGTCAATTACAAATACCTAGTATAATCCAATTGAACCATATGTCTATGTCAATCAAATTACCTAGATTCATTAACATTAAGTTCCAATTATGGCTACCCCCGCCCGACATGTATATTCCTATCCTGTAAGGAAATCTATTAAAAGGGTTATCTATCCTCAAGGAAGATCGTGGGCTATTGAGTCTAAGGTCTTAAACTTAAAATCCCTATGTCTAGTTCATTTTAATTTTACCTAATCAATTTAATTAATGGCCAGTTAATTAAAGAGCATTAAGATTAAGACTCAATAAATAAATCTTTATTTTACTCAAACTATAATCTAACCCCTTATAAACCCGTGATATTGAATTTCATCACAACCCTAGATACTAACTTAGTTATGACACATAGCTAGGGCTAATGAAATAAAAGACATAAAGTAAAAATGCTGAAAGTAAGTGTGGTAAAGTAAATGCGGAAAAGTAAATTGCAATAAAATAAAATGCTAAGGTAAAAGGAATTAACTTCTACTAAATACTATTTAGATATCTCCCTTAATATAATATATTAACTCGTGATGATAATACCAACCAGCCATATAGGCGGAACCAAAATAACCAGCCATAAAGGCGGAACCAAAATAACCAGCCATAAAGGCGGAACCAAAATAATCAGCCATAAAGGCGGAACCAAAATAACCAGCCATAAAGGCGGAAAAGAAATTTTATTACCAACCGACCAATTTAGCGGTATCCTGATTAAGTCAAATTTTAAATAGTAAATATATTATTTTTAAGGGAGATTAATCTAAATAGTAATAGAAAAAGAATTACCTTTCACCCTAGCATAAGAAAGTTACCTCCTCATAGTGAATAGTAAAAACTGTAAAATAAAGAAAGTAAATTATTATTATTACAGAACGTAATTAAAAATTACAAAACTAAATTAAAAGAAACTTAGAGAGAGAAGAACTCCCTAATTACATCAAAGAAGTGGGAGGGAGAGGTACACTGAAATCTGAAATTTCGAGCTCTATTTATAGGCGCGGATAAGGGTCCAGCGGCCCGACGCTGTAATAGTTCAGCGTCGCGACGCCAGCTACAGTGAATCGTGGCACAATGATGGCTTGACACGTGGCGAGGCGGCTAAGAGCTCAGATCCTTATCCGATGACGTGGCATTGTTCATGACGTCATTGGTGACATCACACTAACGTGTGGAGGGCGATTGTCGGCAGCGTTAGATCGCAACACGTGGCACCGATGCATTTTAGCATCTCCGTTGTGATGGCGACACATGTCACAGCGCAAGATAGCATGATCGGCGCATGTTAGCAGCGGCGCACGTTAGCAAATTTCTCTGATTGGTCCACGTGTCCACGGCGTACATTAGCAAGTCCGGCGCATGCTGGGCGTCGCGACGTGAAAGGCTTCAGCGTCGCGACGCCAAAATGACGATTTTGCCCTTTTGTCTAATTTTGTCCTGTTTTGTTCCAATTCACCTCCAGAATGTCTTGAAACTTTATTTATCTACAAAATGACACAAAACACATCAAAATATTCACAAGACTCAAGAAACTATACAAAATATTAGGTTAAATGAGTGGGAAATAGTGATAGATTTACCACTCATCATACCCCATATTGGTGCATAAAATAAGCCATACCTAGGACATAAATGGACATACCACGAGTGTGGGAGGAATAAGGTCGGAAGGATATATGTTGTTTTGATAACCACTTACATCTCTTGCATGCACGCATCATGTTAACCCATGTGTCTTAAAAGCCATCATACATATTCGTTGGGTTAGGAAAGAAAGACTTGCCAAAAGAGTTTAGCAAACATGGATACCGGGGAAAAGGAAACCGAGGAACAGAAAAATTTATGGCAAGAATAAAAAGACCATTGGGAGGGGCCTTTAGTAAAAAAAAAAAAAGAGAAAAAAATGAAAAAAAAAGAAAAAAAAAGAGAAAAAAAATTATTTGTTTTTAGTCCTTAATAGTTAGACATAAGTCCGATGATGAAATGGTTTGCTTTAAGGTGAAATCTTAGAAACGATAAACTCTTGGTGTGTTTTTATCTGATACTTTGAGTAATTGATCTATGTTAGACTCGTAAGCACTTGATTATGGTTCTTAGTAGTAAAAACCTGAGTAGTTAGCAAAGTGACTAGTTAATGAAATTGTAGGTCGGTGAATGACCGTTCGCCTAAATGTCTATCCTGATTTGCTTGTGTTATGATGTGTGGTATGGTTGAAAATAAAAGAAAAGTCTCTAAAGAAAAGAATTAAACCACCTATAACCGATAAGCGTGAAGCTACCCATGGGCGAGTATTAGGACCACCATGAGGAGAAATGCTACCTTAAAGGGTAGGTGTGTTGAAAAAAAAAAGAAAAAAAGAAGTTCAAAACGAAAAGAAAAAAAAGACAAAATAGAAAGAAAATCATACCACATTGAGCACAGAAAAGAAACTGCAGGGCATAATTGAGACATCTAGGTTGGTTTGACCCATCGATCCCAATTTTTTGACGAAATCATTGAGTTGGCTTACCTGGGGATGAATCTGTAAAAGAACCTTTGCACACACACACTTTGAGTCTAGCTAAGATCATTTATTCAAAAACTCAGATTTGAGTTGCATTGAGTGTTTTAAAGGTTCTCTGGTTTCATTACTGGGCATTCCTTGAGGACAATAATATGTATAACTATTGGGACTATTTCGTAGCATGTAATATAGTATGTTGATATGGAATACCACATCACGTGGTCCACCTTGACCTAGTGCAAATAGTGGAGAGTGGAAAGCTAAATGAAATCTGGGGGCGACCAGTTTACCACCTCGTGAATAAGGGACATAACGAAATCTTGAGCCATGAGACAAAAGAGAACTGAACAATCACCAGAAAAAAACTGGCGGAAGGAAATTATAAGCAGACTTAGGGGGCGACCAGAGACATTTGTAGGCAAATGGCACCAAGGAGCACACGGAAGGCCTAACCCATCGAAATAGGAAATACATCCATGCATACATGCATACACGTCACATACACGTATTTTTTGTTTTGTTTTTGTTTGCAAGTTTTGAAGAAAAGAAAAAGCGGCAAAGACAAGCAGTTCGGGAACATATCCCATGGCCGAGGCCCACATTATCAGCAGTTTCGGGAATGGATCCCAGGGTCAAGGCCAACAGTATCAGCAGTTTCGGGAAATGGATCCCAGGGTCGAGGCCAATACTATCAGCAGTTTCGGGAATGGATCTCAGGGTCGAGGCTGACACTATCAGCAGTTTGGGGAATGAATCCCAGGGTCGAGGCCCACAATATCAGCAGTTTCGAGAATGGATCCCAGGGACGAGGCCCACACTATCAGCAGTTTAGGGAATGAATCCAGGGTTGAGGCCCACATTATCGGCAGTTTCGGGAATGAATCCCAAGATCAAGGTCCACAGTATCAACAGTTTTGGGGAATGAATCCCAGGGTCGAGGCCCACAGTATCAGCAGTTTCGGGAATGAATCCTCGGGACTAGGCCCACATTATCAGCAGTTTTCAAGAATGAATCCCAGGGCTGAGGCCCACAGTATCAGCAGTTTCGGGAATGGATCCCATGGTCGAGGCCCACACTATCAACTGTTTGGGGAATGAATCCCATGGTCGAGGCCCACATTATCGGCAGTTTCGGGAATGAATCCCAGGATCGAGGTCCACAATATCAGCAGTTTTGGGGAATGAATCCCAGGGTCAAGGCCCACAATATCAGTGGTTTCAGGAATGGATCACAGGGTCGAGGCCCACACTCTCAGCAGTTTGGGGAATGAATCCCAGGGTCGAGGCCCACAATATCAGCAGTTTCGGGAATTGATCCCAGGGTCGAGGCCCACACTATCAGCAGTTTAGGGAATGAATCCCAGGATCGAGGTCCACACTATCAGTAGGTTTGGGGAATATATCCCAGGGTCGAGACCCACATTATCAGAAGTTTTTGGGAATGAATCCTAAGGTCGAGGCCCACACTATCAGCAGTTTTGGGAATGAATCCCAGGGTCGAGGCCCACATTATCAGTAGTTTCGGGAATAAAGCCCACTCTCAACACAATCGGGGAACAAAGCCCACCTTCAGTTCAGTTCGGGAATAAAGCCAACATTATCAGCACTATTCAGGAACAAAGCCCATATTCAGTACAACTTAGTAACGATTCAGGAATGGACCACCTCATACAGTAATGGTTCGGGAATGGACCACCTCACAGTAACGGTTCGGGAATGGACCACCTCACAGTAACGGTTTGGGAATGGACCACCTCATACATTAACGATTCGGGAATGGACCACCTCACAGAAACGGTTCGGGAATGGACCACCTCACAGTAACGGTTCGGGAATGAACCATCACATCAATGACACCTCGTGAATGAGGATTAGCAAGCCAGGAATGGCGCTCCGGGAATGGAGCACGGTTCGGGAATGGACCACCTCTCAAGTAACGGTTCGGGAATAGACCAGGGGTCGAAGCACCTCACCACCACATCAACTCAGTTTGAAGCATCTCAGAACAGAAGGTAAGTCAGGCAACATCTGGCGAGCCAGGTAAGTAAAAATGCATGCATGACTTTGATAGGATTGTCACTGTCACACACTGCACAAGCCCATTAAAGTGGGGGCGACTGTAGACACTGCATTTTTGCATAATGGCCAATGATGAGCCTCGTATGGAGGCACTACCCAATAAGTCGCAGAAGTCGCGGGAAACGGACGCCGGAAGGGAAAATTCTAAAATTAATAGCTTCATCAAATTTAAACTCGCTAGTTAGCCGCTGATTCGCTTAGTCGATTCCTATTTTAAAATATTAAATCTTGGCCCAAAACCCCAGCACCCATCCAAAGCCCATACGCACCCATCCAAAGCCCATATGTACCCATCCAAAACCCTAACACAACCAGGAAACCCTAACCCTAGCACACCACTATATAGACACCACTTAAAACAAACCCTAAGCCCCCCATTTGGCTCCTCACTTACAGGGCCACAACCAAAAACCCTAGACATCCCCTGATCTTCTTCCTCGGCATAACAGAAAGAAAAAAACCATAATAACACTCACTGCTCACCTCTCTCTTCCCTATTCCCCCTCAACCCTGAAGCTTCACGCCCCCATCATCTTCTCACCTCACTCAACCCCTCTCGGTAGCCTCTCACTCAAAAAACCTTCCCCACACAAAACTCGGTAGCCCCTACAATCACCCCCAACTCTCTCTAGCACACCTCTCCCTCACGCAGCAAATTCCCCCACGCCTCTTCTTTTTCCTCTCCCATTGGATCTCACAAGTCTCGACAATCAATAACATAATAAAACCCTAAGCTCCACACTTTCTATCTCTCGGCAAGACACACACTCTCTCTCACCATAAAACAGCGCACACATAAAAATAAATTACCACACTGACCGAAGAAACAAAGACACCAGAAACCCAAAGCTTACATATGGCAACACCCATTCTTCTCTTCATATCTTTCACGTGAACAACACTAAAGGCAGAATATTCACCAAATAATCACAAACAGCTCCCTCTCATTCTTCATGCTACAGCCCCTGACCTCCCTCCATCTCAACTCACATGGCAAAGACCAAAATAAAAAGAAAACACAAAATAAACCGTAAAAGCATTTGGTCTCTCTCTCTTTCCACAAACAACTTACATGCTAACAAAAATAAACCCCAAAGCTCTCAGCTCAAAACACACATACAAAACAAAAAAAACACACACCACAAAGACTTTTTTAATCACACATTCACAAACCCTAAACTCATTTTCTTGTCACAGCAAATAACAAAAGAAATAAACCCCTCCAGCCGAAACACAAAGAAAAGAAACCAGCTCCATCACCGAGAATATCACACCACAATCAGCCCCCAAAACTGAGAAGAAACCTTACCGAACAAATAATAAACCAAAGCAAGCCATAAATTAACCCCATCACCGAACAAATCAAACAAAGAGTAAGCCACAGATTAACCCCTTCACCGACACAAACAAAACACAAAACACTCACACACGGTCTGCTCTCTCTTTTTGACTATGCATTTCCCTTCTCACACAGCACTCACACACGGTCTGCTCTCTCTCAACCACTAAACACACTCACGCACACAACTCTTTCATGTCTCTCTCTCCCACTCATCACACACACTGATCAACCCCAAACACGCACACACACTGGGCAGTAACAAAAGAGACATAATGAACTTGCATGAACTGAACAAACAAAATAAAACCCACCAGCTGAAACCCTAAGAACTGTTGGGGTTTTGGGGTCGGGGCGCGGCGGAAGCGCGGGTTCGGGCGATATCGTATTTTAAAACTTTTTCAAAATACCGAATAAATTAATCAATATCTAATATGAATAATTTATTCATATTTCACCTAAACCTATTTATTTAATATCAAATATTAACATAAATAAGTTGAAAACTCGCGAAACTTTTACGAAAACTGTTTTTCCGCAAAATTACCTAAAACGCGTTTTTGACCGAACCGACTACCTGACACTTATGGAAACTGCACAGGTCAGATCCAATAGTGTCGAGGCAGTTCATGGGCTGCCCAAACAGTGATGGAATCACTGTTTTCACAGCCGTCACCCGGTTGGCTCAAAATTCACCAGGTAACGCCGTTTTTGGCCGTTTTCGCTTATTTCAAGTCGGAAACACTTTCCGGAATTTGTGCCAACTCCCAAAACTCATCCAAAACATTCAAAAGACAACATTTTCATCCCAAAAACATAAACTTTTCCAGGTCTGATCTGGATGCAAAACAGTCCACTTTTTCATGCTTAAAGCCAATTTTAACACAATATTAATCAAATTAATCATACACCAATTGAGTCCCACCACACATGAACAACCCAAGAACAATTCTAGGCTATTTAGAGTGGATCAATAACTCTAGAATGACAACAGTTTTATCCAACAATAATTTGAACAAAATTAGAATGAAATTACATTAATTCCATCACATCCTACTTCACACATGCACCAATCTTCCATTTCATCTCACCACAACCAAAATCCCCAAAATTAACAAGTAAAGGAAAACCCTAGAACTATTCTAAGAATCACAAGAACAAGAAACTAATTTCCTAAGCTCAAGAGTATTAAGAATTACCTTTAATTCTCCATTTCCTAAGCTTGATTTTCTTGTTTTTCTTTACTTTAAACTTGATTCTTCATTCAAAATGAAAAACCCCCTTTTGAGAGCTTTTAGGTTCACGGCAGTGGCTTAAAAGAAGAAGCAGAAGACTTAAAAAAAACAAAATGAATAAACCCCTGTTCTGCCGACATTTTTGGGATTATAATGCCTTTATACAATTTTTATTTTAAAAAACCTTAATGCCGACATGTAGGATTTATTTTGGCCATTTAATATATTTTTTTTTAATTTCAAAAAATTAAAACAATAAATGATAAGCTTTAGTGTAGGCCAAATCAAATTTGAACAAATAAGCTTAACAAATAATACCATGTGTTCCAATGATAATTCAACATGTTTCATAACAATTATGAAAAAAGTTTATCAATTAATTATTCAAATATTTAACAATTAAATATATAAATAATTAATTAATATAATAATAATAATTATTATATATGTATTTTTATTTACAATAAATAATAAATACATATATTTATGGCATGTGTCAAAATCTTATTTGATAATTAATTAATGTGTATCTAATCGTATTATGTATCAAATACAAATACACAATAATTATTAAATGACCAAAAACATTAATGCATGTGTTATCGTTTAACGATTAAACGATCCAGATTAACTCATTTAATCTGGTGAAGTATTATGAATAATCCGTATTATTCATATCGAGTTGCCCAAGTGCTCAACGAGTACAGTTCATATTGTGGGACTCTAAGTTTAGGTCTATCCGTCACGAAATCCAATTTCGTTTCCATAATCCACCCACCCATGGATTATGACGACCACGGATAATCTCGCTAAACTATGCAAGTCGAGGTCACTGCATACGTATAATCCCTCCGTCACAGGCTATCCATATTATACCTGGGGTATAGATGAAAACGTCAAACCCGTTCGGTATAATATAGTCGACTTTCAATTTACGATCTCTAAATAACATTCGGAACTGGTTTCCGATGTTATACCACGGCCATGGATTTACTAGATCATAAACACGTGAGGATGCCTATGCCATGTACACAGGACTGACGGATCCTATCTTGATACGCACTGGATATCATGAGCATCAGTCCACACCCAACGAACAGGCGGAGGTCTGATCATGAATAGATCGTTGACGTGACTGCCATCAAAGTGTGGAGGATAACTCATATATCCCACTGTGGTATCTCAAGTCAAAGGACCACTATGCTCGCTCAACTCGAGAAGGTTCCTATTGACGTTGGTGTACCATCTATTAGGAAACCTTATTGATTCGTTCAGTGTCTTATCAAATAAACACCTACATGTCTATACGAGTCTCCCTAGACTCATAGTTCACTGGGATAAACCATCGGATCAAGTCACGATATACGACATGTACTGGTCTCGGCGGATTTTACTAACCGACCCGTGTTAGCAAATCTTGACCAGGAACTTTATTTAAGGATATACATCTTATAGTGCGTTTCCCAATGTCAATTACATACTACGTTGTAACTGCGCACTATATCGTAAATCCTAGGGTCTTTGTCTAATAGACACATATCACTGAATCGGATTTAGTTTCGGTCTAATCGGAATCTGATATCTAATTGCAATTAGATCGAATAAGTGTATAAAAGACAAGGGTGCTACCGTTAAATTAGTAATATTATGGAAAATTGAATCGCTCGTATTTATGAATCGGACATAAATACGATCCAGATTGGCACTCGGAGCACCAACCCTAACAAGAACCCCCACCGACACAGCCCTCACCTTGGTCTCACGTCGGTAACTAACCAACAAACTCTAAGAACCCCCACTGACACAGCCTGCTCATCTTTGTCTCACATGACCAAAAACGCCAACAAATAACTGCCCACTGACCGATTAAACAACCAACAAAATTCTGCCCTCACCAAACAAAAACCATCGTGAGAAACCGAGTGAGAAAACTCACAAAAAACTGCTCCTAAAACAGCGAGCAATAACAAAGCAGCAAAACAGTGAACACAATCATCCCAAAAACAGTCCCCACACTCACAAAAAATAGTCCTGTAGGCACTGCATTTTTGCATATAAGTCCCGATGATGAGCCTCATACGGAGGCACTACTCTTTAAGTTGCGAAAGTCGGGGGAAACGGACGTCGGAAGGGAAAAGTCAAAAATCAATACCTTGTTGGATTTAATTTGTTTGCTTAGCCTCGGGTTTGCTCGTTGAATCTCTGTTTTAAAAATTATCCTTGACCCAAAACCCCCGCAATCCACACCAAGCCACACACCAAGCCCACCAACCACACGCCCATAATGCCTCCAAGCCCATCAAATCCTTCCAAAATAACAATTAACACATTAAACACATGTTGAAATCTAAACAAATCACCTTCCTGAATTAAAAGAATCAAATCAAATCACATTCCAAAATTAAAGAAATCAAATCAAATCCCATAAATCACCTTCCTAATTAAATTAAATCACATTCCTAAACTGAATAAAATAAAATAAAATAAAATCAACTTACCTTCTTAAAATGAAGAGATATTTTCCTTGTGATACACAAATTAAATATCCCCCCATAATTACACAATATTCTTTCCCTATTCGCATAAGGATAACCCCAACTCTTGCCTATAATAAAAAGCATAAACCAACCCTTCACACCCCTAGCTCATTCTCACGTCCACTCACAAAAGAAGAAAAAACCCTAATATTCACGGCCTCCTCTCTTGGCATCTCTCTCTCCAAACCAAAACATAAAAGTAATAAAAACCATAAAGAAACCCTAGCCTAAACACACCTCTATCCCTCATATTCTCTCGGTTGGAACAAACAAATAAACCCTAAAGCCACACATCCCATGCATGCATCACCCACTAGCCACGTAATAAACACCCTTCACCACTCTCCTCATTATCCTCACCTCTCAATCCCACATTGACCACGTGAAGCCTTCAACATTACACAATCCACGCACTAACTCACAACCTCACTGACCTCACCCACTCACGCACACAAGCAACAACCCCTCAACACAGCCCCCAACTTCACGCACCAGACCCCTCAACACAACCCCCAACTTAATGCATAAGACTCCTCAACACAGCCCCCAACTTCACGCACCAAACCCCTCAACACAACCCTCAACTTCACGCACAAGACCCCTCGCAACTGCCCCTCAAATTCACGCACAAAACCCCTCAAAACAGCCTTATATTCACGCAAAAATCAGCCCCAAAATTGCATCTATTTCCACCAAAAACTGTCCCAAAAACTGCATTTTACTTCACCAAAAACTGCCCTGAAACACAGCCCAATTACCATAAAACAGTAAGCCAAAACAGTCCCCAATTACCGCAAAACCATAAGCCAAAACAGTCCCCAATCACCGCAAAAATTGTTGGATTTCTACTATAGTCCCAAGATCATTCAAGCATTATGGATATGTGAATACAATAAAGAAGTATGGCGGAAACATACTTACAATTATCGGCTTTTGCGATGCGAGGAACAACAAAAATTCTTCAAGCTTTTCGGCCAAGGTCCCTTTTGTGCTCCATTGTATTCGGCCAAGCTCCATGGAAGATCTCCAAGCTCCAAGCTTCGTAAATGGATTCCATGCTCAAGGTTTTGTTTCCCTATCACCTTTGGATGACTCTTTAGTGTGCTAGCACTAGGAAAATTTGCCACAAATCTTCCTATTCTTCTTATTTGTTCTCGGTATTTTAAGAAATTTGGAGAGAAAAATGGCCCAAGGCCATGAGGTAGGAGAAAGAAAAGAAAGAGAGTGAGTTGGTTTTTGCATTTGGTTTTTCCAAAAAGACTTAATACCAAAAATTGTTTTCCAAAATTATGTAAATGCCTTTCAAAAAGTCCAACAATATTTTGGAGCCAAAATGGAAATAAATGCCTACAACAACTCACATCACCCATGAATAGTGACTGACATCACATCACTCAAAGTGACAACAAATCCATCACTTGAATGAATAAAGAAGTGATGCTTGATGTGACTTATGGGCCGCACTTGAATTCAAAATGCGAGTGGGCCCGCAAACACTCTCGGGCTCGGGTTCGCTAATTCTGAATTAACGAATTTTCCGTTGCGACGTAATTAAATAAAATTTAATTAAATAATTATGCCTAGTAAAATTACTATTCACATTGCTAGCGAATTAATTCTAAATTAACTTGTTTGCCCGAATTAAAATCTAATTTTAATTTCGCGTCGAAATCCAATTTCGTTTTATATATCGAATATATTGTTTTACCGATTAATTCCAAATTAATCATTCTCTCTCTTTAAATAATATTTTATCCCAGATAAAATATATATGTAATTAATCCTAGATTAAGTTTCTCTTTCAAATAATTAATCCCAGATTAATAATGTGTGAGTCATACGTCATCGGTGAATCTTCAGGAAGCGACCCATGAGATCCCCGGATATGTTGGCAGTAAATCTGGTCGTCGGACTATCCAAACACGTACGTACCTAGTACTACGTTTTTACCGATTTACAAGACATGGTTGGCTTCTATCAAAGCACCGTGCCTACCCAATTCTCCAGAAATATTCTTAAAGGAATATGTAATCTTTATCAGGCGTAGTATATGTAGTATTGCGTATTACGATCCAGTATCGGATGTCACATGCAAGGCCTGGGGCTGGAATTGTGTCCGCCCCGTACGAAGCATATGTCAAATCTCTGGTAACTAGTCTCTATAATCGGATAAACATGACCTAGTCATAATATCCCGATAGCTGCAGCATATAAGAGCACCAGTTCCGTATCCTACGTGATCATCATCTCCACTATGACTGAAGTGATACTTCCATCTTGACATCACACCCAATACACTACGATTCTCAATATACCCAGAAGAGGCGTACACAGAACCTGTTAAATCCCTGGACGACCAAAACCAAAGTATATTGATTGTCACAAGTATTAGCGGTGCAAGTCTCAGGTTAAGACCAAATACACCTACCCTAATTCAGACTTCCATAGACACATAATCATACTACCAATGGAATTCCGAGGGTTCTATCTAGAGCGAAGCTGTTTCTGTACCATTGGTAAACACAACCTCCTATTACACTTGCATGAGTATCCTATACCCAAATATATGAGAACTATGTCGTTATGCTCCCACAACGCGCACAAGTGTAATACTAGTCTATTCCGCATTATCGATGTCCAATCTCGATAATACTACGACTATGGATATTTAATGATTAATCCTTTGTGGATTGATACGGTCTCATACCATCTCAATCCAGAACTAATCATATGGACCTTTTATCATTTATATATCTTGGTAATCTAATTACAAATGATAAAAGAACAATTTCCTTTGTCACATAGTTAATTTGTACAACAACACCATGATCTGTACAAATAGTGATGCTATGGGTCATAATTGTTCAACAATCTCCCACTTGGCCTATAGACAATGACTCAAGTGTCCTACACCCAAACTATATACGGTTCGCTCAAACTTCTGCTGAGAAAATGCTTTCGTCAGTAGATTTGCAAGATTATCATATGATGCGATTTATTCGATCATCACATCGCCACGATGTATGATCCAAACGAATCGGATGAATTATTGAAGTATATATCTGGATCGTTGATGAGACCATTAATTCTTTAAGCTGTGCTGAAGCCTAGCTCAGCTGCTAATATAATTACATCTAATCTAATTAGATTTATTATCGACCCAAATGGCTTCTATTGCTGCCTCAGCTGCAGCAATATTCCACTTTTGTTGTTTATTCGGTAACAATATCTTGCTTGGAAGATTTCCAGCTCACTGTTCCGTTATTGAAACTGTATAGTACCTTTGTCACGACTTATAGTCGTTTATATCGGTTAGGAAACTTGCAACAGTGAACCAGTCACTTCAAGTTCTCCTTCTCCATAGCTTAAGAAAGCATCCTTAGATCATCTAAGATACTTAAGGATGTTCTTAACATCAATCCAGTGACTATCACTAGGATTGGCCTGATTGTGACTCCATATGCTCAAAGCATATGAGACACCAGGTCACATACATTTTTCAATGTACGAGTTCTCGGAGATTGCTAACAACTTTTAGATCTATCCCAGTAGATCCTTATTCCTAGAATAAAGTTTGTCTCTCTCAAGAATTCTACGGAGAATTTCATGAAAGCCAAGCTTTCACCGATTGTTTTATGGGAATATCATTTCCAAGAAATGACATATCATCATTGTTTCAGACAATCACTGTCAGTGCGCTCCCACTAACCTCCTTATATACACAAGAATTGTTTTCGTTTTGGATTAAATCATATACAATTACGATTACATCAAAACGATAGTTCCAAGAACACTATGCTTGCTTCAATCCATGAATGGATCGAATTAACTTGCAAACCTTGTTTGCTTGTTTAGGTACGACAAAACCGTCAGGATGTTGTAAACATCCTCCAAAAGGTTTCCGTTTAAGGAAAGCGATTTTGACATTCAGCTGCCATATTTCATAAATGAAACATGCAGTATCAGCAAGCATTATCCAAATGGATTTAACCATGGCAACAAGTAAAAGGTTTCGTCGTAATCGACACAATGTTGATAACGATACCTTTTCGCTACAAGCCTAACTTTGTACGTTGGTATGTTGCCATCCATGTTTGTCTTCCTTGAAGACCCATATGGTACCAATAGGCACAATGCCTTCTGGTACATCAACCAGTATCCAACCTTGGTTGGTATACATGGAATCCATTTCGGACATCATGTCACTTTGCCATAATAGGGAGTCGATACCTTGTATCACTTCCTCATACGTAGTCAATTCGTATTCCTCAATAAGATTGACATCTTTACGTTGTGGGATCTGAAACCCATACCTCCCAGGTTGTTTTCTGACTCTCTCCGACTAACGCGGTTCTTGTGTATTCGAAGATTATTGGTATAGTTTCATCCTTGATGTACTATTTTTGTTCCATTAAGGAATTAGTGCCTGGAACAGTATTACTATGATTTTCATCGAGTTTTACTTTCCTCCCACTTACCACTGCATATAGGTATTCCTCTTAGGAAAACCGCATGGAGAGCAATAATGACATTGTTCTCTTGTGAGTTGTATAAGTACTATACTTTGGTTTCCCTAGGATAACCTACAATTTAAGCACTTATCCGATTTGGGTTCTAGTTTGGTATCATCCAAACATATGCCTAGCATACCCAAATGTTTAGGAATGTGAAAAGCCAGTTTCTTTCCTGTTCATATCTAATATGAAATCTGTCAAACAGATTTTTATGGAACCTTATTCAAAATAAATTTTTCACTTTTTAATGCGTATCCCTTGAAGGAAAATGGTAGCTCAGAGTGACTCAGGATTAACCTAATCATGTCCAACAAAATTTGGTTTCTCCGTTCGGACACACCATCAAATTGACGTGTTCCAGGAGGAGTCCATATTGAAAGAATACTATACTCTTTCAAGTCATTGAGAAACTTATTGCTTAAGTATTTTCATCATGGTCTAATCGTGATGGTTTAATACTTTAGCCGATCTGTTTTTCTACTTTGTGTCGAAACTTTCTGAAAGTTTCCGATTCGTGTTTCATAAAGAAACACATAACTATAATGTGCTGCCACATCTCTAAAGGTCACGAAACATTCATATCCACCTCTAGCCTAGCTAGATATAAGCCCACTTACGTCACTATGAACGAGGGCTAACAGATCGGTGGCACTTACACTTCTACCAAGTAAAAGGTGTTTTAGGCACTTTGCCCAATATACTAGATTCGTAGACATTATTTGAATAGAATCAAATCCGTCCTAGTATCCACTCTTCAAAAGTGTGGATATACGAGTCTTGTTTAAATGTGTCCCAAACAACAATGCCACAAATAAGTCTCAACTAATTAATTCAGTTTGAGCTATTTGTTTGTCATGTTATACGTTTGAGATTTATTTATATTCTAAATATAAATACTGTTATTCACATCTAATGTGTTTATCTCAATATCATCTTTATAAAATAACACACTTTAGTGTTCTAGAATATAAAGGTATACTCGCAACGGGTTAAACCCTGATATAGAGATAATGTCTCTAGTCAAACTAGTTACATTTTAACAGTTTCATAATTTAGGTACACACCCGAATGGTAGTTCCTAAACTTAGGTATCTACGGTTAAAACAGCGACTGTTGTCCAATTTCTGATTCGCAGAGAAATCTCGACTGAAGTCAATATCCTGCTAATCAGCAGATTCTGCACATCATTACATATTTATGTACCACACTTAGTATCTAAAATCCAATTTTAATACTAGTAGTGAACATGTTTATGACAAACATATTTGAAGTCGGAGTCTTCCCCCTCTTCACTTCCTTCATGTTTTCCTTGTCCATACGGCAGTCATGCTTCAGTGACCCCGTTTGCCACAGTTTAGGCAGACATTTTGGGATATGTCTTTTGTCTTCCTAGAAGACTATGATGATTTTGTCTTTGCCATTTTCCACACCCCAGAAGCCTTTGGCCAAGCCTTGGCCTTCTGGAATGTCGAAGTAAAATGCGCCTTGCGCTTCTTGTCCTATTGCAAACTCTGGCTTTGTCTCCTTGAGAATAGCCATTAACTCTCCAAGAGTTTTCTATTGCAATTAGTACTTCTAAGATCTAAGGATAGATCTATGAAGATCCTTCAATTTCATTATCATACTATAAGGATCTAATCCTTAGTTCTGACAAAGAAATTAAGGAGTCTTTGCGGAAAACATAATGGATTAAGCACTAAAGTTATCATCACATGAATATTCCAAATATCATGTTCTACTTATTTGCTCAACTCCGGGCTTAGGCCCAAGAGATTGTTCTATCAAATATAATAACTTCTCAGTTTTCCAGGACTATCCTGAGTTTTATTCCCAATCTGAAAATTAAAGCCGTTTAAAGACATTTTCCCTAGGATTATGTTTTAAATGCTAATCTTTCAGTTATCTTGATTGCTATAGTCCAACTATCCAATCAACGATTTTGTGTACTATTGATTATAATGATTACTATAGTCTAACTATATAATCAACTATAATTTAATTTGTTAAAATTCAAATATATTGATTACTATAATCTAATTATATAATCAACTATTAATTGAAGCAGTTTGAATACAGTCCAACTGTTTTAATTAAAACAACGATTAAATATTAGTCCAACTAATATATTAATTTATTTGAAGAAAAATTTGAAATGAGCACGTATTGGCAAGTATCTAAACGAATATTGCAAATTTAATACTTGCCTCCCACTATTTTTCGGCGAGCCTCTAACCCTCTGTTGAGTACTCGGGAAGCCTGGTTTCCTAGTGGGCTAGGATCCCGTTAAATAACACACAATCTTGACTTTGGCCAACAAATTGTATGATAATCAACTAGGTAGATCTCTAAGGTCAATTGGATCTCATCCAATTCCTAGATCCAGTAGGTGGACATCCAAGTCCGAAACATATATCTTATATATGCCAATATATCCAATATATTCCCTAACCTTTTTCCTCTGAATCAACTAAGCCTTGGCTTTGGCACAACAAACTTAATGATCCCAGTTAAGCGGAACCCATTGACCTTGGAAAGCTTCGTAATCGATGTCGATGGACAAGAAGTGATCTTGACTTTGGCCAACAAAGCACAACTTAGACAAGACACCGATATAGAACAAAGCCTTCATGATTCAAACACATCCGCGATGGACAAAGGTCTTGACTTTGACCAACAAACCAATGCCAATCTTGGATCTTGAGAATGAATCATTCAATGGAAGGAAAAACGCTTAATATGTGTTGAGGGTTTTTCACGTAATTGGCAACAAATTAATTATCTTTGTTAGGTCTCATCATCATACACCCTTAAACATGCATTCTAAAAACATAATAAGGCGCGTATAAATAAATATAATAATGATATGCGGATGGATACTTAACACATTGTTCCTAGAACAAATCTCTCATTTTCCTCTCTCACGCTAGCACAAGTATTACTTCTACCCAATTACATAACACTTCTAAAGAAACCTCATTTACATTGAGGGGAATAGGTGAGAAGAGAAATACAAAGAGTCAAGAGGTAATAGGCTGGACACGCATGTCCAATTTAATAAATTCTAAATTTATTACAATAATTTCCAAAATTGCCATCACCCATCTAATATCCATCCGATATGAATTATTCATACATCGCATCCATGTATTCACACAAAGCATGTTATAAATCAATCTAATCCAATTAATTTATCTGAAATTAATGACCATCCAATGTTCAAACAACGATTTAATTTTGCGCGAGTCCGACTCGTTTTAAGAATAAGTACTCAAAGTACGAATTCTTGAATTATATTAAACTACAATATTAAATCCAATTTAATTTGCATTTAATACTAATTCTTTATTTAATTCCAAATTAAATATTTACACTTTTTAATGTGCCTTTACGACTTAGATTCTAAATCTAATCATTACGGGTCTCAAAGCCCGATTAACATCCAATGTTAATTTAATTTAAGTCCAATGGGCTTTTAATTAATTTCATAAGGCATGGACTTTGGTCAATATGGGTCAAACCCAAATACCAAAGCCCATTTAAGGAATCACTCTTAGTTGTCAAGAAACCAATTTCGGCCCATTAGGCCCAATTAAAATATTAAAGGTCCATTTAATTATATTTGGACTTTATGGATATGGTTTTGGGCCCAATTGGATCCAAACAATTTAGCCTAAACCAAACTTGGCCCAACCAAGCCCATTAAGCCCAATTACAACTTTACAAGCCAAATTCCAAAATAAGCCCAATTAATTAAATTACAAAATTCCAAATTTCACAATTCAATTAATTAAAGTGTATATCCATAATTAATTAGCCAAATTAACATTTCCAAAATACCAATTTACTCAATTAATTATGTTTATTATCTTCAACACATGTCCAACATAATTGAATCAAAATCAATCATTTTCCATGCTATATAGTCACGGCATTTTGGGAATTTTTTTTCGATTTTGATTTTAATCCAATTAAATCCTAAATCAACATTTCCCAAGTCATTCAAACTCATCCAATGATTCAAAAAACAAAAAATACCATGACATTAGGGCAAGCATACATTCGGCCAAGCCAAGCATTTTGGGGAAAATTCATCAAATTCAATTTTCATCAAATTGATCATGCATAACACTATGTTATCATCATTCAAGCATATTCCAACAATCAATTTCATCCAAACATGCTCAAATCAATTTTACAAAATTTTACCCTAATTCCATTTTCATGCCTAAACAAGGCTCTTGATACCATTGTTGGGTTTCTATAATTTTACCCAAACTGTACTGACTACTGAATCATCTGGATGCATGTTTTGATGTCACATGCATTTGCTGGTAAATGAGGAAGTATAATACAAGAAATTAGTCCGTCAACCACCGGAATGGTTCTGTCTCGAATGGGAATCGGTGGTGCAATGTTCAAAGGTTCAGGTTCCATGTTGACTAAAGCTTCTTGGCCTTCTCGCCTTTCCCTTCTCAACTGTCTGATGGTTCTTTCAATTTCTGGGTCAAGCGGTCGGAGTTCAAAGCTTCTGGTTCGTCTCATGTAGTTTCTAAGAACCTGAAACACAAGAAAACAACAATAATAAGAAATTAGATACAAATAACGTATCTAACCCCTAAACTAATAGTAAAAGATAAATAATTCCCGGCAACGGTGCCAAAAACTTGATCGGTGCGTAATCACACGCGTATAATGCAAGCACACGTATCGTTCAAGTAGTATAAAAAGTATCGATCCCACGAGGACTTAAAACCTTTGCTATTAAATTTTTATGAGGTCAAATGTTTACAAGTATCTAATAGATTGATTGTTTGATTGGGTGGTGACTTTAAAACTTAAAACAATTAAATAAAATTTCTTGAAAGTAGATTGAAGAAAATTCAAATTTATAAAACTATCCAGGGTTGTGAATCCTTCCAATATCTATTAAAGATGAAGTGGTTATCTTACAGTTGGGTAATATATTAATTTATTAACATGGAACACTAAATTATGTAAAAGCCTCTTCCGATGGTCGATTAAAAATACCCAGTATAACCCAATTGAACCATATGTCTATGTCAACCAAATTACCTGGATTCATTAAGTTTAAGTTCCAATTATGGCTACCCCCGCCCGACATGTATATTCATATCCTGTAAGGAAATGTATTAAAGGGTTATCTATCCTCAAGGAAGATCGTGGGCTATTTAGTCTAAGGTCTTTAACCTAAAATCCTTTTTCCAAGTTCATTTTAAGTTTACCTAATCAATTTTATTAATGGCCAGTTAATAAAAAGCATTAAGATTAAGACTCAATAAATAAACATTTATATTACCTAAGCTATAATCTAACCCCTTATAAACCGGTGATATTGGATTTCATCACAACCTCAGATAACTGGCTTAGTTACGACACATATTTACGGGTAGTAAAAATTTAAATAAAATAAAAGACATAAAGTAAAATACTAAAAATTCAATACTGAAAAGTAAATTGCTGAATAGTAAAAAAAGTAAAAAGTAAAAAGTAAAAAAGTAAAAAAAAAAAAAAGTAAATTACTAAAAGTAAATTGCTGAAGAGTAAATTGCTGAAAAGTAAATTACTGAAATTAAATAAAGTAAAAGTACAATAAAAGAAAATGCTGGGGTTAGAGGATCAACTTTTATTACTACTATTCTAGATATCTCCCTTAATATAATATATTAACTTTACGTGATAACCAACCAGAAATAAAAACGGTATCCTGATTAATTTAAATTAATAATTAATTACCAACCGACCAACCAGGCATATCCATACTTAGTCAGGTTAAAACCAATTTATAATTAATTACCAACCGGACAATATAGAAGTATCCTCATTAAGTCAATTTTTAAATAGTTTATATATTATAATTAAAGGAGATTAATCTAAATAGCAATAATAAAAGTTTACCTTTCACCGCAGTAAAGGGGAATTACCTCCTCATTTCTTGAAAAATAAAAACTGCAAAAGTAAAGAAAGGAAATGATTGTGCGTAAAAGTAAATTGCGGAAAGTAAAAACTGACAAATAAAGAAAAGAAAGTGTGAAAGCGGAAATTAATTACTGAAAGCTGTAAATAAACAAACAAGATACAATCTTCTTATTTATTCTTTAGGAATTTCAAAGAAGAAAGAATAAATTTTACAAATGAAATGGCTTGGTATTTATAGGCAAAATTTTGTCTCCATCAAATCATCCATCAAATTCTCCACCAAATCCATTATTAATTTCTCTACTAATTACTCCACCAAATCCATTATTAATTGCTCCACTAATTTCTTATCATGTTTTGTGATGATTTGATAATTTCATTATTTATTTATTAATTTATTTTTTTGTTTTGAAAATGACTTTAATAATTACACACAACACACTTCTGGATGGTTCATCAATTTCGGTCATGAAATCTTCAGAATTCGAAAATATTTTGTCTTTTAAAGTTGTAGATCATTGAGTCTTCTTTAATCTGGAACTTCAATCACCTCAATCCGATATCGGAGTAAAACGTTATGCCCAAAATACGACAGATGTGCAAAATTGGAATTTCCAAAACTGCACTTTGTCAAAAACGCCCTTTCAAGTTTCCAATCTCCAAAATTAAAATATCAAGTCCAATAATTGCCCTTATTTGACCCATATTTCGTCCTAAATTATTTCATTGAGATCCGATATTATTTTATTTGTAAAATAAACTAAAACACATCAAAACGTTCATCAAACCCGAGAAACTAAATAAAATATTAAGTTAAAGGGGCGGTAAATATTGATATATTTTCAGCTCATCACACCCCGAAACCTAACATTTTTCTAGTCCTCGAGTAAAACAACAACAAAAAATTAAACTAAGCCACTTTCGTAGGGATCACGGTTGCATTTAGCGTATGCAACAAGCCTTTAAACCCCTAGGTGTCCCTAGTGGACGAGTTGTAGTCTCGTGAGGGTTTACAGCAATGATACCCAAAAACATTTTACAAAATTAAAAAGGTAGTAAAACTAATGCACACAAAAGTAAAAAGACAAGAGAAAAAAGAATAAAGAAAGTTAGTGACTAATCAGGTGAAACTTCTACTACAAGTTACTAGTTGTTTTGTTTCTTTCTAAATTACCGAATAAGTAAATTCTCCGATTATATTTACCATTCTCCATATACACAACCAACAAAGTATTAATAAATCTCATTTTTGCCCACAACAGTCACAAGTGTAGTTGATAAGAGAGTAATATTTTTGTCCTAAAGTTCTATCAGATTTCACACATTTTTTATGGCAATGGAATAATTTTTTTGATTTTTGAATTTTTTTTTATTTATATACAATACCTTCCGCCTATGTAGCGAGTGTTGGGTCGGTGGCTCCCAAACCTGTTGGCTTCAGGGCACCAGGTGTTAAGACACCCCTACGGACTTATTTACTAAGACTTCAAATATATATATTTTTGCAGCATCTTTGATCCATGTAGCGAGCTTTGGGCCAGTGACTCCCAAACCAGTTGGCTTTAGGGCACTAGGTGTTAAAACACCCTTACAGACTTAATAACTCGGATCTCAGAATTTATTTTTTTTACTCCATCACTTTCCGAGATGTTTCCTCCAATTAAACTAGATCACTGAATATTACAAACTTTTCAATTATAGCTCATGTCCGTATGTTACAATGCATGTTGATAATATCTGCAAACTGAGCATATGAAGATCCATTTTAGTCAGTATTATGGAGAATTCACAAATTAAATAATTTAAAAGGAAATAAACAAAAATTAACTTGTTTCGAAATAGGTTTGAGATGCGTCTCAGGAGTGGAAACTCCTTACTCAGCTATCTCTTACCAATTTCACCTTTTTAGTCAAAATAAAAACATAAAAACACAAAATATTTTTGTAATTTTTGAAAATTTTTCAATTTTTTTGTATTTTTCGAAAATTTTGGACTAAAAAATAAAAACAACACACAATTAAAAACAAGGTACTAGTCAAATAATTCCCTCCCCCAAACCTAAATGAGACATTGTCCCCAATGTCTTAAATACTAGAAGAAGAGTTTAGATGATAATACCTGGTTAGCCGAAATTCTACAGGAAATTAAGGGTTAAGATCCAAATTAATCCGACGCCTCTTACCATGATCGTCCTCGGACCAATTTTTCTTTGAAAGGATAAGGTCAACTTGTGGTTCATAGGCTAAGAGTTGGTCAATTCGATCTGGAGCAGTTCTGGCACGATCAGTTCCTCTCCGTTTGATGATCCAATAAGATTTTCCTTTGCAAAGGATTTTGGGATGATTCCTAAAACGTTACTACCTCATTCCTGTACAGCTTTTGAAACGATCCCCATTAGTCCAAGATTGCCTCCGCCATATACTAAGTGCATATTCCTTGCAGCTAAGACTCTACCCAATTCCTGTGCTGCTTCTACGTATTGTGGTTTAGTACCAACACTACTACCGCAAAACACACAGATGTTTTTAACTCGTCTTCTTGACGTGGCTTCCATGTTTTACTTTGGATGTCTTCAAAAGTGCAATGATGAGTTGAATTTATAACACCTGAAAAGGGTGAGTAAAATAATAGCCCTAGTACCTGCCAAATGACAATTATTAGTTAATAGTAAAATAAATCGTGATAGTAAAAAATGTCTGGATCCTGTCGGAGAAAATAAAAGAAAATAACAAAACAAATTACAATTATTAGGAAAAGACAAAGAGATATAATATTTACAAGAAAATTAGCGGCTTGATTGACGTCTATGCGTCAGGGAAAAGCTTCCCATCTAATTTTCTTATAAATTGGTAAACATGGTCTTTTTGAGTCAGATTCCCGAGACTTAAAAGTTGTCTTTCCTTTTGGAATTGTGCGTATAACACACGAATCTCGTGATACACACATCCACTGGGATGCGTCTCAAGAGTTTTAGATATGTCATCCAAAGAATCCTTACTCAAGCCATCTGATGAGTGGTAAAACTATCACTATTTCCCACTCATTTAACCTAATATTTTGTATAGTTTCTTGAGCTTTGTGAATATTTTGATGTATTTTGTGTTATTTTGTAGATAAATAAAGTTTCAAGATATTCTAGAGGTGATTTAGAGTAAAACAGTGAAAATTGGAAAAATGGGCATTTTGGTAATTTGGGCACGTTGCGACGCGCAAGCCCTTGGCGTCGCGACGCCTAACGTGCACCAAGTCATGCTAATGTGCGCCAGCTCAACGGTCAGAATTTGAGAAGTTTTACTTTGCTAATGTGCGCCGTGCCACGTGTCACCATCACATCCGACATGCTAACGTGCGACGTGCCACGTGTCATCATCCTACGGTGCCGACAATCACCATTGCCACGTGTGCCACGTGTCACTCCACGTCACCGCCAAGTCATCATCCACATCACCGGTTGACCGAGTCAAAGTGCCACGTCCTCCCCACGTCATCATCAACCAATCACCGCGTGCCATGTGTCGCAATCCTACGGTGCCGACACTCATTTCGCCACGTGTCGCCATGTCACTGCCACGTCAGCATAACAATTGAGCTCTCAGCCGCCTTGCCACGTGTCGCCTTATCTTCTTATCCGAATTGCCACGTGTCATCACCAGAGTATGCCACGCCTAACTGTTCCAGCGTCGCGACGCTGCCTTGGCGTCGCGACGCCAAGACCCCACTGATGCCTATAAATTCAGCTCGACATTTCAATTTCAGTTGTACCATTCTCTCTCATTTCTTTGATGTAAATAGAGAGTTTCTCTCTAGTTTCTTTAATTTAAGTTTTGTAATTAAATTTTAATTACTTTTTGTAATAATAGTAATTAACTTTCTCACTTTTTACAGTTTTTACTATTCACCATGAGAAGGTAACTTCCTCAGCTAGGGTGAAAGGTAATTCTTTTACTATTGCTATTTAGATTAATCTCCCTTAAATATAATATATTCACTATTTAAAATTTGACTTAAAAAGGATACCGCCAGATTGGTCGGTTGGTAATTCATTTTAATCTGGTTTAAACCTGACTAATCAAGGATACCGCCAGATTGGTCGGTTGGTAATTTTATTTTGGTTCCGCCTTTATGGCTGGTTTATTTTGGTTCCGCCTTTATGGATGGATTATGGACAAATATTACCGCCTTAATGGCTGGTTGGACTTAATTTGACTTAATCAGGATACCGCCTATATGGCTGGTTGGTAATGTTATCACAAGTTTATATATTATATTATGGGAGATATCTAAATTAGTAGTAGTAAAAGTAATTCCTTTTACCTTAGCATTTTATTTTATTGTAATTTACTTTTTCAGTATTTACTTTACCGCATTTTTACTTTATGTCTTTTATTTTTAAGTTTTTACCAGTCTTAGTTATGTGTTATAACTAAATTAGTTATATGGGGTTGTGATGACTTTTACAATCACCGGTTTATAAGGGGTTAGATTATAGTTTGGGTAATATAAAGATTTATTTGTTGAGTCTTAATCTTAATGCTTTTTAATTAACTGGCCATTAATTAAATTGATTAGGTAAACTTAAAATGAACTAGACATATGGATTTTAAGTTTAAGACCTTAGACTCAATAGCCCACGATCTTCCTTGAGGATAGATAACCCTTTAATAGATTTCCTTACAGGATAGGAATATACCTGTCGGGCGGGGGTAGCCAAATTGGAACTTAATCTTAATGAATCTAGGTAATTTGGTTGACATAGACATATGATTCAATTGGATTATACTAGGTATTTGTAATTGACAATCAGAAGAGGATTTTACATAATTTAGTGTTCCAGGTTAATAAATCAATATATTACCAATCTGTAAGATAACCACTTCATCCTTAAAATGATATTGGAAGAAATCACAACCCTAGATAGTTTTTAATGTTGAATTTTTTTAAAACTTACTTTCGAAAATTTTATTTACTTGTCTTTAAATTTAGAATCGTCACCATTTCAAATCAATCAAACAACCTGTTAGATACTAGTAATCATTTGACCTCATAAAATTAATAGCTTAGGTATTAAGTCCTCATGGGATTGATACTTTTTATACTACTTGAACGATACGTACAATTGCGTTATACGTGTGTGTTTACGCTGGTCACCATCCCTAATGAAATTAACCTTATCTTCGCGGTTATCAGACACCATTCCTAAAGAACGACAACGAGTATTACAAAACATGCGAGCACATTTATAACAAACACACATTCTTTTGGCTCTTCTCTTTTTAGCATAGGTGCTCTTTCCTAAGCCAGGCATATGTGAAATAAAAGACTCAGAAGACTCACCTGCCAATTGAACCCGTGCTTCAATAATCCAACGAATGTCAGTAGGAATACCTTTGATCATCAGTAACCTCATCCGTTCCAATCGAGCTTTGTAAACTTTCATCAGAGATTTTTGAGGGAGAAAAGGAAATTGCTTGTGAAGATTTGCGAGAACTTCTTCCATCGTGAAAGGACTTAATCTGCAAAAACTAAACACACCAAATTAAATCACACCAAATCACAATATATACATAAATTGCATAGGTTGCCTCCCTGCGAGCGCTAAGTTTAAAGTCGTCAGCTAGACGTGACATCTCGAACGTTAAGCTGGATCTGAAAGTATAACACTTTCTTTTTGTCACTCAAATGATTCTCCCCAGTAGTGCTTGACACGCTTGTTTTTAACCTTGAAAGTTTTGTTGGAGTCAGGATCATGTATCTTAACGGCTCTGTCTTGTAAAACCTTGGTGATCACAAATGGACCTGACAACCGTGATTTTGGCTTCCATGGGAAGAATTTCACCCTTGTAGTGCAAGAATAGTACCTTATGCCCTGGTTCCAGTTGTATGCGCACTAACTTCTCATCATGTCTTTTCCTTGTACAATTTGGCATCCTCAAAAGGTTATATGTGAAATTCCTCCAATTCGTTGAGCTGGTGGAACTTTTTCTCTTCTGTTGCTTGTAGTGCAAGAATAGGCTTCTTCAGTACGTAGTGCATTTTATCTTCAGGCTCCACATGTAATTGACATGCTTTAAGTTTGTCAGTAGAACTTTGTCTTTCATCAGAGTTCTGAATTGTACTATGTATCACATCAAGTCTGAAACATTCCTCCTTCTTTTCATCATCTGGGAAATTCATGGCCTTGAAAACATTGAATGTTACTTATTGGTCTTGTACCCTCATGGTTAGTTCTCCTTTTTGTACATCAATAATGGTTCGACCTGTAGCCAAGAATGGTCTCTCGAGGATGATTGGCACGTCTGCGTCTTCCTCCATATCAAGGACAATAAAATCTGTTGGGAAAATGAATTTGTCAACCTTGACTAGCACATCCTCAACTACACCTCTTGGAAATACGAGCGTTCTATCAGCAAGTTGTAGTGAGACTGAAGTGGGCATTGTTTCTCCAATCTGTAGTATCCTGAAAATAGAAAAAGGCATCAAGTTAACACTAACACCTAAATCACACAGAACCTTACCGAAGTCATGTTCTCCTATGGTGCAAGGAACAGTGAAACTGCCAGGATTTTTCAACTTTGGAGGAAGATTTCTCTGAATGATGGCGCTGCATTCTTCTGATAATGCTACTGTCTCATAATCTCCCAATCTCCGCTTTCGTGAAAGAATGTCTTTCATAAATTTGACATAGCTGGGCATTTGTTCCAACGCTTCTGGAAATGGAATGTTGATATGCAACTTTTTGAACACCTCCAAGAATCGAGCAAATTGCTTGTCCAATTTATTCTTCTGAAGATGCTGAGGAAAAGGTGGAGGTGGAGTCATCTATTTTTTTTTCCTTTGCTTCTTTTTCCTCCATCTGTTGCTTTGTTTCTTTTGGAACTTCCTCAGCAGTTATTTTGGCTCCAACATCTTTGTTGATTTCAGTACCGCTTTTTAACATGATGGCATGACACTGCTCATTCCCCATGTTCCTCGGATTTGGTTCAGTGTTGCTAGGAAGGTTACCTAGCGGTCTGTAACTCTGAGCATTGGCCAGTTGTCCAATTTGATTCTCCAGTGCTTTAATAGAAGCTGATTGACTTTGAATTAATGCTGCTTGGGATTGAAACATAGCATCATATCTTGCTGCTTGAGAGTCGTGTTTTGCTTCTATCTTTTTTAAGTGATTCAACACTTATGTTATTCTTGATTCATTTGCCTGCTCCTGGCCTTTGTTCTGTTGTTGGAATCCGGGTGGTGGGTGGTTCATTTGCCCTGAATTGTTGCTCCATGCGAAATTGGGATGATTCCTCCACCCTGGGTTATAGGTGTTGGAATATGGATTGTTCCCCTGTCTGTTGAAATTGTTGACATAATTCACCGTTTCTTTATGTTGGTTGAAAGATTTTGACTCATGTGCTCCTCCAAATGGTGAACTTTTGGATCCACCATTAACTTTCATGTTAAGAGTTTCCAGATTTTTATAAATCACATCCAGCTTGGAATTCAGTGTTGTGTTGGCTCCAACTTCATAAATTCCAGCAATTCGTTGAATCAAGCTCCTTTCTGTTGGCCACAAGGAGTTGTTTTTGGCCATTTCTTCAATTAAGTCCCAGGCTTGATCTTCTCCTTTTGCCATCAAATCTCCTCCAGCAGCAGCATCAATTTTGGTTCTCATTATTCCAGAAAGTCTATTGTAGAAGGTTTGGACTTGTAGCCATTTTGCGATCTCATGATAAGGACATTTCCGGAGTAAATCTTTGAATTCTTCCCAAGCTTCGCAAAGGGATTCTGAATCTTGTTGCATGAAGGATGTGATGTCATTCCTTAACTTTGCAGTTCTGGCTGGTGGAAAGTACTTTGCAAGGAATTTGGTGGCTAGAGTGTTCCAAGTTGTGATGGAACCTGCTGGTAACGAATGTAGCCAAGCTTTAGTTCTGTCTTTCAGGAAATATGGAAAAACCAGCAGTCTCATTGCTTCTTCAGCTGCTCGGTTGTAATTGAAAGTAACGCAAACTTCCAGGAAGTTGCTGATGTGAGAATTAGGATCTTCAGTTGCATTTCCCCCAAACTATACTGACTGCTGAATCATCTGGATGCATGTTTTGATGTCACATGCATTTGCTGGTAAAGGAGGAAGTATAATACAAGAAATTAGTCCGTCAACCACCAGAATGGTTCTGCCTCGAATGGGAATCGATTGTGCAACGTTCAAAGGTTCAGGTTCCATGTTGACTAAAGCTTCTTGGCCTTCTCGCCTTTCCATTCTCAACTGTTTGATGGTTCTTTCAATTTCTGGGTCAAGCGGTTAGAGTTCAAAGCTTCTGGTTTGTCTCATGTAGTTTCTGAGAACCTGAAACACAAGAAATAAACAATAATAAGAAATTAGATACAAATAACGTATCTAACCCCTAAACTAATAGTAAAAGATAAATAAGTCCCCGGAAACGGCGCCAAAAACTTGATCGGTGCGTAATCATACGCGTATAACGCAAGCACACGTATCGTTCAAGTAGTATAAAAAGTATCGATCCCACGAGGACTTAAAACCTTTGCTATTAAATTTTTATGAGGTCAAATGTTTACAAGTATCTAATAGATTGATTGTTTGATTGGGTGGTGACTTTAAAACTTAAAACAAGTAAATAAAATTTCTTGGAAGTAAATTGAAGAAAATTCAAATTTATAAAACTATCCAGGGTTGTGAATCCTTCCAATATCTATTAAAGATGAAGTGGTTATCTTACAGTTGGGTAATATATTAATTTATTAACATGGAACACTAAATTATGTAAAAGCCTCTTCCGATGGTCGATTACAAATACCCAGTATAACCCAATTGAACCATATGTCTATGTCAACCAAATTACCTGGATTCATTAAGTTTAAGTTCCAATTATGGCTACCCCCGCCCGACAGGTATATTCCTATCCTGTAAGGAAATATATTAAAGGGTTATCTATCCTCAAGGAAGATCGTGGGCTATTGAGTTTAAGGTCTTTAACCTAAAATCCCTTTTCCAAGTTCATTTTAAGTTTACCTAATCAATTTTATTAATGGCCAGTTAATAAAAAGCATTAAGATTAAGACTCAATAAATAAACCTTTATATTACCCAAGCTATAATCTAACCCCTTATAAACCGGTGATATTGGATTTCATCACAATCTTAGATAACTGGCTTAGTTACGACACATATTTACGGGTAGTAAAAAATTAAATAAAATAAAAGACATAAAGTAAAATACTAAAAATTAAATACTGAAAAGTAAATTGCTGAAAAGTAAATTGCTGAAAAGTAAAAAAAGTAAAAAGTAAAAGTAAAAAGTAAAAAGTAAAAAAAATAAAAGTAAATTACTGAAAGTAAATTGCTGAAGAGTAAATTGCTGAAAAATAAATTACTGAAATTAAATAAAGTAAAAGTACAATAAAAGAAAATGCTAGGGTTAGAAGATCAACTTTTATTACTACTATTTTAGATATCTCCCTTAATATAATATATTAACTTTACGTGATAATTACCAACCAGCTATAAAAGCGGTATCCTGATAAAGTCAAATTAATAATTAATTACCAACCAACCAACCAGGCAGTATCCATACTTAGTCAGGTTAAAACCAATTTATAATTAATTACCAACCGGCCAATATAGCGGTATCCTCATTAAGTCAAGTTTTAAATAGTTTCTATATTATAATTAAGGGAGATTAATCTAAATAGCAATAATAAAAGCTTTACCTTTCACCCCAGCAAAGGGGAATTACCTCCTCATTGCTTGAAAAATAAAAACTGCAAAAGTAAAGAAAGGAAATGATTGTGCGTAAAAGTAAATTGCGGAAAGTAAAAACTGAAAAATAAAGAAAAGAAAGTGCGAAAGCGGAAATTAATTACTGAAAGCTGTAAATAAGCAAACAAGATACAATCTACTTATTTATTCCTTAGGAATTTCAAAGAAGAAAGTATGAATTTTACAAATGAAATGGCTTGGTATTTATAAGCAAAATTTTGCCTCCATCAAATCATCCATCAAATCCTCCAACAAATCCATTATTAATTTCTCCACTAATTACTACACCAAATCCAGTATTAATTGCTCCACTAATTACTTATCATGTTTGGTGATGATTTGATAATTTTATTATTTATTTATTAATTTATTGTTTTGCTTTGAAAATGATTGAACATGACTTTAATAATTACACACAACACACTTCTGGATGGTTCATCAATTTCGGTCATGAAATCTTCAGAATTAGCTCAATCCGATATCAGAGTAAAATGTTATGCCCAAAATACGACAGATGTGCAAAACTGGAATTTCCAAAACTGCAAACGCCCTTTCAAGTTTCCAATCTCCAAAATTAAAATATAAAGTCCATTAATTGCCATTATTTGACCCATATTTCGTCCTAAATGATTTCATTGAGATCTGATTTTATTTTATCTGCAAAATAAACTAAAACACATCAAAACGTTCATCAAACCCGAGAAACTAAACAAAATATTAAGTTAAAGGGGCGGTAAATATTGATATATTTTCCGCTCATCAATTGGCTTCTAGCAAAGCACCGTGTCTACCCAATTCTCCAAAAATATTCTTAAAGGAATATGTAATCTTTATCAAGCGTAGTATACGTAGTATTGCGTATTATGATCTAGTATCGGATGTCACATGCAATGCCTGAGGCTGGAATTGTGTCTGCCCCGTACGAAGCATATGTCGTATCTCTGGTAACTAGTCTCTATAATCGGATAAACATGACCTAGTCATAATATCCCAATGGCTGCAGCAAATAAGAGAACCAGTTCCGTATCCTACGTGATCATCATCTCCTCTATGACTGAAGTGATACTTCCATCTTGACATCACACCCAATACACTATGATTCTCAATATACCCAGAAGAGGCGTACACAGAACCTGTTAAAGCCCTGGACGACCAAAACCAAAGTATCTTGATTGTCGCAAGTATTAGCGGTGCAAGTCTCAAGTTAAGACCAAAATACACAGACCCTGATTTGGACTTTCATAGATACATAGTCATACTACCAATGGAATTCCGATGGGTCTATCCAGAGCGAAGCTGTTTCTGTACCATCGGTAAACACAACCTCCTATTACACTTGCATGAGTATCATATACCCAAATATATGAAAACTATGTAGTTATGCTCCCACAACGCGCACAAGTGTAATACTAGTCTATTCCGCATTATCGATGTCCAATCTCGATAATACTACGACTATGGATATTTAATGATTAAACCTTCATGGATTGATACTGTCTCATATCATCTCAATCCGAAACTAATCATATGAACCCTTTATCATTTATATATCTTGGTAATCTAATAACAAATGATAAAAGATCAATTTCCTTTGTCACATAGTTAATTTGTACAACAACACCATGATCTGTACAAATAGTGATGCTATGGGTCATAATTGTTCAACAAAAATAGTGACCAGAAAACTGCAGTAAAATAGAGCAAACAGCAGCCCAAAACAGCGAGGCAACGAAGGAAAACAACGAACCAGTAAATCAGAAAAGTTGCGGAGCATCAACCCTTCCGACAACCGTGTAACGCAGTTCCAAGAGATGACTTAACAGGTTAGTCTTGAGGGAACCTTTCTATTTATTCTCACACTTTATTTCTGTTAGTTATTATTATTTCATCGCATGCGTGTTATAGTTTCATGTAAGTTATGTCGATGAGATGAATGAAATATGTGTTATCTCTTGCGGTATATCGGACAGAAACCCGGACGTAAATTCCGTAGCCGAATCCGAATGGACAGTAGTGAGGTCTGCACTCAGGATACAATGCCACATACCGCTTGAGAGACGCACGTATCTCATGTCATCCGATCTTATGTTTATTTGTTGTTTATTAGAAATAATATGTTACTTTTATGCATGATTAGGTTGTTTAGTATGTTATTTTTTTTATGCATGATCAGTTGATTATTTCCAAGCATGATTTAGTTATTTCTTTCGTGTTAGGAACTCGATTATGTCTCTTCCACGTTCATGTTTAGATTATTATTTATTTACATTGCCATGCTTAGCGATTTAATGTATGTATGAGATTGTGTGCTTGCCGTTATTCTGACTTACTTTTAAGCATGCAAACTTAGATATAAGTAGTATGCAAACTTAGATGTAGGTTTTTCTTGCATAGACTCGGTTATATTATAACATAAATCCTTTCATTACAAGTGGCATAAGTAATAGACCATTCCGAACCCAATGGTTTGAGGTCTTCCCTTACGAGGGGTGAGTGCGGCCATAAATCATTTTCCCAGTTCGCACTGGGTGGTGACTCAATGTTATTTCTCCGGTTTAGTTCCCTTGTGGGCTACTCCGTACTCCCGACTAGGCCGCGAGCCTGGAACATCGTCACCGATTTCTTGTGTCCTACAAGTCCCCAAACCAGTCCCTGAAACAGTCCCTGAAACAGTCCCGAAACCAATCCCAAAACAGTCCCGAAACCATAAAAAAAAAACCACCGCAAAACAGTCTTAAAATACAACCAAAATAGTAAAAAAAAAACAGCGACTGAAACAGAAGCAAAAAAACAGATAAAATAGCGAGCAAAATAGCAGAAACAGTGAACCAATGAACCAGAAAAAATTGCGAAAATAGCGAACCAGAAAAAAATAGTAAAAACGTTAACCCTTCCGGTGACGTCCCGACGCACTCCCGAGAGACGACTTAAAATATAAGACCTGAGGGCACCCTTTATTATATTTTATTTTGACGTCCTGGAAACGACATGCTTGGTGGGACGTGAAATACGTCCAACCGGGAATGCGAAGTCCTACATTGAAAACAGCCAAATTATTTGGTCACATATTGTTTTTTGTTATTTATCTTCCTTGTTATTTCGCATATTTGTCTCTTCGGTTATTTATTGTTATATGCATTATCATATTTCATGTATGTCAACATTGGATTAATGATTGCGTTGTGTTAATGATTGCGTGTTATCCATTGCGGTATATCAGATGGAAATCCAGACATAAATTCTGTAGCTGAATCCGAATAGACGGTAGTACAGTCTGTACTTGGGATACAACTCCACGTACCTCTCTGGAATATTCATGTATGTGTGATTATGTCCTTAGTTAAGCTATTTTTGTAAAGACGTTTGAACGCGTTCATGAACGCTACTCGAACGCATGCTTTCGGCCTCACTCCATTCGAACGCGTTTCCGAATGCATGCATTCTATTTTACAATGCATCATATCTCATACCGTTCGAACGCGTTTACGAACGCTCCATGAACGTACACACGTTGGACGGGCTCTTCCTTTATATTTTATGCATGTTTGCCTCTTCGATTATTCCTTTCTGTATCATGTGCTTAATTATCTGCCGTTATTGTTAATGTTTCTATTGTCATTGTCGCACGTCTCTGATTAACATATTCTTAGAATTATGCATTGGTTTTCACTTACATTTATGTTTATTGGTGTGCAAACTTGTATGCCATTTGAATTATCTTGCATGTGTTTCATAAGACTTGGTTACACTATTGCATAAATCCGTTCATTACAATTGGCATAAGTAAGGGACCATTCCGAACTTAAACAGTTTGAGGTCTTCCCTTACGAGGGGTGAGTGCGGACTTAAATTATTTCCCAGTTCACACTGGGTGGCGACTCAATTTATTTCTCCGGTTTAGTCCTCCGTAGGCTACTCCGTACTCCTGACCGGGCAGCGAGCCCGGGCAGCGTCACCGAGCCCACACTCGGCGTCGTGACGTGTGAGGTTGTGAACATCACGACACTGATGTCAGTAATGACGTATGTTGATGATGATTGTCGGTAGCATATGATGATGACACGTGTCCGGTGCATGTTAGCAGATTTACTTTGATGTTGACACATGGCAGGTGTATATTAGCAAGTGCGCATGATAGCAAGCTTCTCTGATTTTGACATGTGTCTGGCGTACTTTAGCGATCGCGACGTAGAAGTGTTGTGCGTCACGATGCCCAAATGATGATTTTGCCATTTTTGTCCATTTGTCATTATTTTGGCCCTGATTTGATTCTAGTGAGCCCTGAAACCTTATTTTTCTACAAAATACACAAAACACATCAAAATATTCACAAAACTCAAGAAACTATACAAAAATATTAAGTTAAAGAGACGGTAAATATTGATATATTTACCGCTTATCACACCCCCAAACCTAACATCTTGCTAGTTCTCGAGCAAAAAAAACAAAATACAATAAAAAACTTTAAACTAAGCCACTTTTGTAGGGATCACGGTTGCATTTAGCGTATGCAACAAGCCTTTAAACTCATAGGTGACACTAGTGGACGAGTTGTAGTCTCGTGAGGGCTTACAGTGGCGATACCCACAAACGTCAATCTAATGCACATAAAAGCAAAAAGACAAAAAAACAGAGAATAAACAAGTTAGTGACTAAACAAGTGAAAATCTTATCCAAGTTAGTTGTTATTTTCTTTCTTTCTACATTACCAAATAAGTAGATTCTCCGATTATTTTTACCATTCTCCATATACACAACCAACAAAGTATTAATAAATTCATTGTGTCCACAACATTCAAAAGTGTAGTTGAAAAGAGAGTAATATTTTTATCCTAAAGTTATATCAGAATTCACACTTTTTTTAGCAATGAAATTTTTATTTTTATTTTTTTCAATATCTTCAATCCATGTAGCGAGCTTTAGGTCAGTGACTCCCAAGCCAGTTGGCTTTAGGGCACTAGGTGTTAATACACCCTTACAGACTTAATTACTCGGATTTCAGATATCTTTTTTTTTTTAATTCCATCATTTTTTTAGATGCTTACTCCAATTAAACTAGAGCTCTGAATATTACAAACTTTCAATTACAACTCATGGTTGTATATTACTATGCATATTGATAGTACCTGTCAACTGAGCATATGAATATCCAATTTAGTCAGTATTATGGATAATTCAAAAATTAAATAATTCAAAAGGAAATAAACAAAAATTAACTTGTTACGAAATAGGTTGAGATACGTCTCAGGAGTGGAAATTCCTTACACAACTATCTCACACCAATTTCACCTGATTAGTCAAGTTAAAAACACAAAAACGAAACATTTGTTTTTGAATTTTTTAAAATTTTGACTAAAAATCAAATAAAAGCAACACAATGAAAAATAAAAATAAGATACTAGTCAATTATTCCCCTCCCCCAAACCTAATTGAGACATTGTCCTCAATGTCTAAAAAGTAGAAGAAGAGTTTAGAAAATAGTACCTGGTTTTCAGAAATTCTACATCTAGACAGAAATTAAAGGTTAAGATCCAGATTTATCTGACACTTTTTACCACGATCATTATCAGACCAGTTAATCTTGGAAAGGATATGGTCAATTTGTAGTTCAAAAGCTAAAAGTTGGTCAATTAAATCGTGGGCAGTTCTGGCAGTGAAGAGGATTTCTTTTATAGGTTTTGACACGAACCCATTTCTCCGGGCATCATCAAGAAACAAACAAAGAAAGTCATTAAATCCATCAGCGTTAAACAGTCCAATTGGTTTCTGGTGTATGTTCAAGTTTTCCCAAGATACTACTTTAAAAATTTCCTCCATCATGTCCAAGCCACCTGGCAAAGCAATAAAAGCATCAGCACAGTTAATCATTTCAACCAGTCGTTCAGACATACCTGGCACGATAAGTTCCTCTCTATTTGATGGTCCGATAAGATTTGCATCTGCCAAAGGTTTTATGATGATTCCCAAAACTTGACTACCTCCTTCCTGTACAGCTCTTGAAATGTATCCCATTAGTCAAAGGCTGCCACCGCCATATACTAAGTGCATATTCCTTTCAGCTATGACTCGACCCAATTCCTGTGATGTCTCAACATATTCTCGTTTAGAACCAACATTAGTACCGTAAAATACATAGATGTTAACAACTCGTCTTCTTGAAGTTGCTTCCATTTTTTTTATTTCTCAACTCTGGATGTCTTCAAGAGTGCAATGATGAGCTGAATTTAGAGAACCTGAAAAAGGGTGAGTAAAAATAGCACTAGTACTTGCCAAATGACAATTATTAACTAAACAATAAAATAAATCGTGAAAGTAAAAAAGTCTGGATCATGTCGGAGAAAATAAAAGAAAATAACAAAACAAATCACAATTATTAGTTAAAGACAAAGAGATAATAATATTTACAAAAAAGTAACGGCTTGATTGACATCTATGCGTCAGGGACAAGCTTCTCATCCAATTTTCTTATAAATTGGCAAACAGGGTCTCGTAATGTCAGATTCCCGAGACTGAATTGTTGTGTTTCTTTTCGAAATTATGTATATAACATGTGAATTGCGTGATGCACATATCCACTAGGATGCGTCTCAAGAGTCAATGATATGTCATCCAAAGACTCCTTATTCAAGTCATCTCTAACAAATTTAATTTTATCTTCACAGTTATCAGACACCATTCCTAAAGGACGACAATGATTATTACATGTCATGTGTGCACATTTATAGAAAACACCCATTCTTTTAGCTATTTTTTTTAGCAAATGTGCTTCTTCCTAAACCAGACAGATATGAAATAAAAAAGTCAGAAGACTCACCTGCCAATCGAACCCGTGCTTCAATAATCCAACGAATGTCATTCAGAATACCTTTGTTCATTAGAAGTCTCATTTTTTCTAATCGAGCTTTGTAGACTTTCATCAGAGAGTTTTGAGGGAGAGAAGGAAATTGCTTGTGAAGATTTGTGAGAACTTCTTCAATCCTGTTTGTGACTTTACCTACAAAAATTAAACACACAAAAATAAAACACACCAAATCTTAATATATACACAAATTGCATGGGTTGCCTCCCTACTAGCGCTAAGTTTAACGTCGTCAGTTAGACATGACTGCCTGGATGTTAGGCTGGATATGAAAGTGTGACACTTTCTTTTTGTCACTCTAATGATTCTCCCCAGTATTGCTTGACACGTTTGCTTTTAACTTTGAAGGTTTTATTGGAGTTGGGATAATGTAACTCAACGACTCTACCTGGTAAAACTTGGGTGATTAAGAATGGACCTGACCATCGTGATTTTAACCTCCCAGGAAAAAGTTTGAACCTTGATTTGCTGAAAAATACCCGCTGCCATGGTTCCAGTTATATGCGCACTAACTTCTCATCATGTCTCTTCTTGGCCTTTTCTTTGTATAATTTGGCATTCTCAAAAGGCTGTATGTGAAATTCCTTCAATTCGTTGAGTTGGTTGAACCATTTCTCTTCAGTTACTTGCAGTTCAAGATTTAACAACTTGTTCAGTGTGCAACACTCTTTATCTTCAAGCTCCATAGGCAGATGACATACTTTAAGTTTGTCAGTGGGACTTTGTATTACATCGGAGTTCTGGATGGTATTATCTCTCACATCAATTCTGAAATATTCCTCTTTCTTTTCATCATTCAGGAATTCCATTGCTTTGAAAATATTGAATTTTACTTCTTAGTCATATACCCTCATGGTTAGTACACCTTTTTGTACATCAATAATTGTTCAACCTGTAGCTAAGAATGGTCTCCAGAGGATGATGGGCACGTCTTCATCTTCCTCCATGTCAAGGATATTAAATTCTGCTATGAGAATGAGTTTGTCGACTTTGACCAGCACAACTTCAACTACACCTCTCGGAAATGTGAGCGATCTATCAACAAGTTACAGAGAGACTGAGGTGGGCATTGCTTCTCCAATTTACAGTTTCCTGTAATTAGAAAAAGGCATCAAGTTAACACTAGCACCTAAATCACACAAACCTTTACCGAATTTATGTTCTCCTATGGTGTAAGGGATGGTGAAACTGCCAGGATCTTTCAACTTTGGGGGAAGCTTCCTCTAAATGATTGTGCTGCATTCTTCTGTCAATGCTACTATCTCGTAATCTCCCAATCTTCACTTTCGTGACAGAATATCTTTCATGAATTTGACATAGCTGGGCATTTGTTCTGATGCTTCTGTAAATGGAATGTTGATATGCAGCTTTTTGAAGATCTCCAAGAATCGAACAAATTATTTGTCTATTTTACTTTTCTGGAGACGCTGTGGAAAATGTGGAGGTGGAGTGAATCTTTCTTGATCATTTGCTTTTGCCTCTTTTTCCTCCATCTGTTGATCTGTTTTGCTGCTTTCTTTTGGAACTTCCTCAGTAGTTGCCTTGACTCCAACATTTTAATTGATTGCAGTACCACTTTTTAAAGTGATGGCATGACATTGCTCCTTCCCCATGTTCCAGTGCCATTATAGATGCTGATTGGCTTTGATTGAATGTTGATTGGGCTTGAAACTAGCATCTAATTTGGCTGCTTGAGAGTCATATTTTTCTTCTAGCTTTTTGAACATCTCTGCAAGCAAATCATCTATTTTTGGCTTCTTTTCATACTATTGGCCCTTGTTTTATTGTTGGAATCCTAGGGGTGGATTGTTCCTTTGCCCTGAATTGTTGCTCCATACGAAATTGGGATATTCCTCCACCCTGGGTTGTAGGTGTTGGAATATGGATTGTTTCACTGGTTGTTGAAATTGCTGACATAGTTCACCGTCTCATCATGTTTGTTTGCCTCTAGTGCTCCTCAATATGGTAAACTTATGGACCCGGTGATGTTCACAACTTTCATGCTAAGTGTCTCCATGAATTTGCATATTTGATCCAGCTTGGCATTCATTGCTGTGTTGGCTCCAATTTTATAAATTCTTGTAATTCATTGGATCATGCTCATTTCTGCTAGCTATAAAGAATTGTTGTTGGCCATTTATTCAATTGAGTCTCAGACCTAATCCTCTCTTTTTTCCATTAAAGCTCCTCCAGCAACAACATCAATTGTGGTTCTCATCAGTCTAGAAAGTCCACTTAGAAGGTTTGGACTTGTAGCCACTTTGCAATCTCATGGGGAGGACATTTTATGAGCAAATCCTTGTATCTTTCCCAAGCTTCATAGAGGGATTCTGATTCATGTTGTACAAAAGATGTAATGTCATTCCTCAGCTTTGCAGTTCTAGCTGGGGGAAAGTACTTTGTAAGGAATTTGGTGGCTAGAGTGTTCCAAGTTGTGATGGAACCTGCTGGTAGTGAATGTAACCAAGCCTTAGCTCTATTTTTCAAGGAATATGGAAAAACACGCAGTCTCATTGCTTCTTCAGCTGCTCGATTATAATTGAAAGTGCCGTAAACTTCCAGGAAGTTGCTGATGTGGGCATTAGGATCTTCAGTTGCATTCCCCCTAAACTAAACTGAATGTTATATCATCTTGATGCATGTTTTGATGTCACATGTATTTGCTGGTAAGAGAGGTAATACAATATATGAAATAAAGCTGTCAACCACCGGAATAGTTCTGTCTCGAATGGGAATTGGTGGTGCAACCTCCAAAGGTTCAGGTTCCATGTTGATCAGTGCTTCTTGGCCTTCTCGTCTTTCCCTTCTCAATTGTGTGATTGTTTTTTCAATTTTTGTGTCAAGCAGACGAATTTCAAAGCTTTTGGTTCTTCTCATATAGTGTCTGAGAACGTGAAACAAAAGAAAATAAAAATAATAAGTAAAAAGAAATTAGACACAAGTAACGTATCTAACCCCAAAATTAATATTGAAAGATAAATAAGTCCATGGCAACGGCGCCAAAAACTTGATCAGTGAAATCACTCACGTTACGCAAGCACACGTATCGCTCAAGTAGTATAAAATGTATCGATCCCATGAGGACTTAATACCTTAGCTATTAATTTATGACGTTAAAAGTTTACGAGTATCTAATAGATCGATTATTGATTGGATGGTGATTTTTGTCTAAAAACAACTAAATAAAACAGTGCGAAAGTCAATTAAAGGAAAAATCAATATATAAAAAACTATCTAGGGTTGTGAATCCATCCAATTTCTTTTAAAGATGAAGTGATTATCTCATGTTTGTGTAATACATCAGTTTATTAGTCTGGAACACGAATTTATGCAAAAGCCTATTTCGATGGTCAGATGTAAATATTGGACAATTATGACCCATAGCGTCACTATTTGTACAGATCATGGTGTTGTTGTACAAATTAACTATGTGACAAAAGAGATTGTACTCTTATCATTTGTGATTAGATCACCAAGATGTATAAATGATAGGAGGTCCCTATGATTTTTTCCTGGATTGAGAATGATATGAGACAGTATCAGTCCACGAAGGATAAATCATTAAATATCCCTATTCAGAGTATTATCGAGATTGGACATCGATAAATACGTAAAAGACTAGTATTACGCTTGTGCGTATTGTGAGGGCACAATGGCATGGTTCTCATAAATTTGGGTATATGATACTCATGCAAGTGTAATAGGAGGTTGTGTTTTACCGATGGTACGGGAAACAACTTCGCTCTGGATAGACCCCCTCGGAATTCCATTGGTAGTATGACTATGTGTCTATGGAAGTCCGAAATCAGGGTAGGTTTATTTGGTCTTAACCTGAGACTTGCACCGCTAATACTTGCGACAATCAATATACTTTTGTTTTGGTATTCCAGGGTTTTAACTGGTTTTTGTGTACGCCTCTTCTGGGTATATCGAGAATCGTAGTGTGTTGGGTGTGATGTCAAGACGAAAGTATCACTCCAGTTATAGTGGAAATGATGGTCACGTAGGATACGAGACTGGTTCTCTTAAATGCTGCAGCTATCGGGATATTATGACAAGGTCATGTATATCCAATTATAGAGACTAGTTACCAGACATCCGACATGTGCTTCGTACGGGGCCTAGCACGTGATCATCCGTTACTGGATCGACATACATAATACTACGTATACTACGCCTGATATAGATCGCTTATTCGTTTAGGGATATTTCTGGAGAATTGGGTAGGCATGGCGCTTTGCTAGAAGCCAACCTTGTCTTGTAAATCGGTAAAACGTTGTACTTGGTACTTACGTGTTCGGGTAGTCCGACGACCGAATTTACTGCCAATATATCCGGGGATCTCATTGGGCGGTTCATGAAGATTCACCGATGACGTATGACTAGCAATTTAATTAATCTGGGATTAATTAGAAGAGGGAGAAAATTAATCTGGGATTAATTACGGAGATATTTTATCTGGGATAAAATATCAATTAAAGAGAGATAACGATTAATTTGGAATTTATTGATAAATTAATATATTAGATATATTAAATAAAATTGGATTTCGACGCGGAATTAAAATTAGATTTTAATTCGGGTGAACGAGTTAATTTTGAATTAATTCGTTAGCAACGTGAATAGTGATTTCGCTAGGCATAATCATTTAATTACGTCGCAACGGAAAATTCATTAATTTGGAATTAGCGAACCCGAGCCCGAGATTGTTTGCGAGCGCATTCGCATTTCGAATTCGAGTGCGGCACATAAGTCAAATCAAGCGTCAAATCATTAGTCACATCAAGCGTCAAATCACATGTCACTTTGAGTGATGTGACAAGTTGTCACTTGATTGATTGATGGGAGTTGATGGAAGTGGTTGGCAAAAGCTTTAATCATTTGAATTTTTGAAAGCAAAGATATTATATCTTTATTTGATATTTTGAAAATCAAATAAGTGTATTTGATACACCTTTTCTAACTCACCAACTCATCTCTCTCTTTACTCTCTTCTCCTCTCTCTTTAACGCCCAAAGTGGGTTGTCTTCTTCCTTTCACTGCACTGCCGAGAATGGCATGAAGAATTAAGGTTTTTGTGGCAAAAATTCATAAGTGCTAGCACACCGTTTGAGTCTTGCGAAGGTGATAGGGAAACCCACCAGTGGGCTTGGAATACCATTCGAGAAGCTTGGAGCTTGGACCGATTTTGGAGAGCCAAAACAGTGGACTATTTTCACCTCACAGCCGTGAGCCTTGGAGCACCATGGAAGGAAAAAAAGTTTTGTTCTTCATAGCATCCAATCCGTTCATTGTGAGTATGATTCCGCCATTCTCATTTGCGTATTCACATATGTTTTATGCTTGATAATGTTCCTTGGGACCTTAGAGAATTCCAACAATGGTATCAGAGCTAATATTGAGCATGCAAATGATTTGGGGTTAAAAATTGGGTAAAATTGATTTTGAGCAAGAATAATGAAATTGGATGATTTAATATGCTTAATTGATGTTTAATTGAATATTGATTGGTTCAATTTCATGAATTTATGTTTGGAACATTTTTCCCCAAAATGAGTTGGCTTGGCCGAAACTTGACTAGCCCTAAATGTCTTGGATTTTGATTTTTTGATCATTGGATGTGTTGGAAATCATTCGGGAATGTTGATTTATGTCGATTGAGGATTTAATTGGATTGAGTTTGAGTACTTATTCGCAAAACGAGTTTGACTCGTGCAAAATCAAATCGTTGTTTGAACATTGGATGGTCATTAATTATCAGATTAATTAATTTGATTAGATTGATTGATAACATGCTTGTGTGAATACATGGTTGCGATGCATGAATAATGTATATCAGATGGATATTAGATGGGTGGGGCAATTTTAGAAATTGTTGTAATAAATTTGATTTATTAAATTGGACCTGCGTGTCCAGCCTTATCACCTTCATACTCTTTGTATTCTCTTCTCACATATTCCCCTCAATGTAAATGAGGTTTCTTTAGAAGTGTAGTGTAACGGGTAGAAGCAAATACTTGTGCTAGCGGAAGAGAGGAAATGGAGAGATTTGATCTAGGATCAATGTGTAAAGTATTCATCCGCATATCATTATTATTTATTTATACGCGCTTTATTATGTGTTTAGAATGCATGTTTAAGGGTGTGTGATGATGAGACATTAACAAAGATAATAAATTGGTTGCCAATTTGCACGCAAAAAACCCTCACAAAATATTAAGCGTTTTTCCTTCCATTGAGTGATTCTTACTCAAGATCCGAGACTGGCATTGGCTTGTGGGCCAAAGTCAAGGCCTTTGTCTATCGAGGATGTGTTTGAATCACGAAGGCTTTGTTCCATATCGGCGTCTTGTCCAAGTTATGGTTTGTTGGCCAAAGTCAAGACCACTTCTTGTCCATCGACATTGATTACGAAGCTTTCCATGGTCAATGGGTGCCAAGGCTAAGTTGATTCAGAGGAAAAATGTTAGGTAATATATTGGATATATTGGCATATATAAGATATATGTTTCAGACTTGGATGTCCCCCTACTGGATCTAGGAATTGGATTGGATCCAATTGATCTTAGAGATCTACCTAGTTAATTATCATACAATTTGTTGGCCAAAGTCAAGATTGTGTGATATTTAACGGGATCCTAGCCCGCTAGGAAACATGGTTTCCTGAGTACTCGACAGAGGGTTAAAGGCTCGCCAAAAAATAGTGGGAGGCAAGAATTGAATTTGCAATATTCGTTTAATTACTTACCATACGCGCTCAATCACAAATATCATTCGTCAAATAAATTAAATGTTAGTTGGACTAATATTTAAACGTTGTTTTAATTAACAGTTGGACTGTATTCAAACGATTCATTTATAGTTGATTTTATAATTGGATTATAGTAATCAATATAATTGATATTAATCTATTAAAAGTATAGTTGATTATATAGTTGGACTATAGTAATCATTATAATAAGTAGTACCGAAATCGTTGATTAAATAGTTGGACTATTAGAATCAAAATAAAATTGAATGATTGACATTTAAAACATAATCATAGGGAAAATGTATTTAAATGGTTTAATTTTCAAATTGGGAATAATTTCAGGATAGCTCTGAAATATAATAAGTTACTTTATTTGATAAAATAACATATTAGGCCTAAGCCATGAGTTAAGCAAATAGTAGAGCATAATCTTTGGAAGATTTATGTAACGATAACTTTAGTGCTTAATCCATTAAACTTGTCGCAGTAGACTCCTTAATTTCCTTGTCAGAACTAAGGATTAGATCCTTAAAGTATGATAATGAAATTGAAGGATTTTCATAAATCTATACTTAGATTTTAGAAGTACTATAATTGCAATAAATAACTCTTGGAGAGTTAATGACTATTCTCAAGGAGATAAAGTCAAAATTTGCAATAAGGCAAGTAGCGTAAGGCACACCTTACTTCGATATTCTAGAAGGCTAAGGCTTGGCCAAAGGCTTCTTGAATATGGAAAAGGGCAAAGGAAAAATCATTATAATCTTCTGGGAAGATAAAGGACATATCCCAAAATGTCTACCTAAATTGTGGCAAACGGGATCGCGGAAGCGTGACTGCCGTTTGGACAAAGCAGACATGAAGGAATTGAAGACGAGCAAGGCTCTGACTTCAAATATGTTTGTCAAGATTATGTTCACTACTAGTATTGAAATTGGATTTTAAATACTTAGTGTGGTGCATAAATACATACTGATGTTCAGAATCTGCTATGAGCAGGATACTGACTTCAGTTGAGATTAATCTGCAATTAGAAACGGGACAAAAGTCATTGTTTCAACCGTAGATACCTAAGTTTAGGAACTACCTTCGGGTGTGTACTTAAATTAGGAAACTGTTATAATGTAACTAGTTTGACTAGAAACATTATCTCTATATCAGTGTTTAACTCGCTGCGGGTGAACCTTTATATTCTAGAACACTAAAGTGTTTTATTATATAAAGATGATATTGAGATAAACACATTAGATGTGAATAACAACATTTATATTTTGAATATAAATAAATCTCAAACGTATAATGTGACAAATAAATAGCTCAAACTGATTTGATCAGATGAAACATATTGTGGCATTGTTGTCTGGGACACAATTAAACAAGACTCGTATATCCACACTTTCGAAGAGTGGGTACTAGGACTAATTTGATTCCATTTAAATAAAGTCTACGAATCTAGTTTATTGGGAAAAATGCCTAAAACACTATTTACTTGGTAAAAGTGCAAGTGCCACCGATCTGTTAGCCCTAGTTCATAGTGAAGCAAGTGGGCCCATGTCTAGCTAGGCTAGAAGTGGACATGAATATTTCGTGACCTTTATGGATGTGGCATCGCGTTGTGGTTACATGTTTCTTTTGAAGAACACAAATCAAAAACTTTTACAGTTTTTGACGCGAAATAGACAAACAGATCGGTTAAAGTATTAAACCGTCACGGTAAGACCGTAATGTAAAATACTTAAGCAATAAGTTTCTCATATACTTGAAAGAGTATAGTATTCTTTCAAAGAGGACTCCTCACGGAACACGTCATTTTGATGGTGTGTCCGAACAGGATAAACCGAATTTTGTTGGACATGATAAGGTTAATCATGAGTCGCTCTGAGCTACCATTTCCTTCAACGGATAAGCTTTAAACAGTGCAGAACTTATTTTGAATAAGGTTCCATAATAATCTGTTTGACAGACTTCATATTAGATATGAACAGGAAAGAAACCAGGTTTCTCATTCATGATAATTTGGGAATGCTAGGCATATGTTTGGATGATACCAAACTAAAACCCAAATTGGATAAGTGCCAATTGTAGGTTATCTTGGGGATACCAAAGTATAGTACTTATACAACTCACTAGAGAATAATTTAATTGTTGCTCGCCATGTGGATTTCCTAAGAGGAATACCGATATGCAGTGGTAAGTGGGAGGATAGTAAAACTCGATGAGAATCTGAGTAATACTATTCATGGCACAGAATCTTAATGGAACATAAATAGTTCATCAAGGATGAAACTATACCATTAATCTTCGAATACATAAGAACTGCGTATGTCAGAGAGAGTCAGAAAAAACAACCTGGGGTATGGGTTTCTGATCTCACCTCATAAAGATGTATATCTTATTGAGGTATACTACCTGACTACGTGTGAGGAAGTGATACCAGGTATCGACTCCCTAATCATGGCAAAGTGTCATGAATCCGAAATGGATTCCATGTATATCAACCAGTTTGGATACTAGTTGATGTACCGCAAGGCATTGTGTCTATTGGTACTATATAAGTCTTCAAGGAAGACATACATGGAAGGAAACATACCAACGTACTAAGCTAGGCTTGAAGCGGAAAGGTATCGTTATCAACATTGTGTTGATTATGATTCAACCTTTTACATATTGCCACAATGAATCCATTTGGATAATGCTTGCTGATGCTGCATGTTTAATTTATGAAATATGTCAGCTTTACGGGAAAATCACTTTCCTGAAAAGGAAACGTTTTGGAGTATTTTTTTAACATCCTGTCGGTTTTTTCGTACCAAAACTAGCAAACAAGGTTTGCGGGTTATTCGATCAATGTTTGGATTGAAACAAGCATAGGTTCTTGGAATTATCGTTTTGATGTAATCATAATAGTTTATGATTTAATTCAAAACAAAAAGATTCTTGTGTACATAAGGAGGTTAGTGGGAGCGCACTGACAGTGGCTGTCCTATAAATAATGATAATATATCATTTCTTGGAAATGAAATTCCCATAAAAACAATCGGTGAAAGCTTGGCTTTCATGAAAACCCTCCGAGAAATCGTACATTGAAAAATGTACGTGACCTGGTGTCTCATACGCTTTGAGCATATGGATTCACAAACAGGCCAATCCAAGTGATAGTCACTGGATTGAAAGTTAAGAACATTCGTTAGTATATTAGAGAACTAAGGATGTTGTCTTAATCTATGGAGAATGAGAACTTGAAGTGACTAGGATCACTGTGGCAAGTTTCCTAACCGATAAAATGACTATAAGTCGCAAACGGTACTACACAGTTTGAATAACGGTACAGTGAGCTGGAAATCTTCCATTCAAGATACTGTTACCGAATAAACAACAAATACGGGTTATTGTTGCAGCTGAGGCGGCAATAGAAGCCTTCTGGGTCGATAATAAATCTAATTAGATTAGATATAGTTATGTTAGCTGCTGAGCCAGGCGTCAGCACAGGCTAAAGAATTAATGGTCTCATCAACGATCCAGATATATACTTCGATATTCATCTGATTCGTTCGGATCATACATCGTGTCGATGTGATGATCGAATAAATCGCATCAGATGATAGTCATGCAAATTCGCTGACGAAAATCTTATTTCAGCAGTTTGAGCCAACTGTACATAGTTCGGGTGTAAGACACTCGAGTGACTGGCTATAGGCCAAGTGGGAGATTGTTGGACAATTATGACCCATAGCGTCACTATTTGTACAGATCATGGTGTTGTTGTACAAATTAACTATGTGACAAATGAGATTGCACTCTTATCATTTGTGATTAGATCACCAAGATGTATAAATAATATGAGGTCCCTATGATTTGTTCCTGGATTGAGAATGATATGAGACAATATCAGTCCACGAAGGATAAATCATTAAATATCCCTAGTCAGAGTATTGTCGAGATTGGACATCGATAAATACGTGAAAGATTAGTATTACGCTTGTGCGCGTTGTGAGGGCACAACGACATAGTTCTCATATATTTGGGTATAGGATACTCATGCAAGTGTAATAGGAGGTTGTGTTTTACCGATGGTACGGGAAACAGCTTCGCTGGGGATAGACCCCCTCAGAATTCCATTGGTAGTATGACTATGTGTCTATGGAAGTCCGAAATTAGGGTAGGTGTATTTGGTCTTAACCTGAGACTTGCACCGCTAATACTTGCGACAATCAATATACTTTGGTTTTGGTCATCCAGGGCTTTAACCGGTTTCTGTGTACGCCTCTTCTGGGTATATCGAGAATCGTAGTGTGTTGGGTGTGATGTCAAGTTGGAAGTATCACTCGAGTCATAGTGGAGATGATGGTCACATAAGATACGGGACTGGTTCTCTTAAATGCTGCAGCTATCGGGATATTATGATAAGATCATGTATATCCGATTATAGAGACTAGTTACCAGACATCCGATATGTGGTTCGTACGGGGCAGACATAATTCCAGCCCCAGGCCTAGCACGTGATCATCCGCTACTAGATCGACATACACAATATTACGTATACTACGCCTGATATAGATCGCTTATTCCTGTAAGGATATTTCTAGAGAATTGGGTAGGCATGGCGTTTTGCTAGAAGCCAACCTTGTCTTGTAAATCGATAAAACGTCGTACTTGGTACTTACGTGTTCGGATAGTCCGACGACCGAATTTACTACCAACATATCCGGGGATCTCATGGGTCGCTTCCCGAAGATTCACCGATGACGTATGACTCGTAATTTAATTAATCTAGGATTAATTAGAAAAGAGAGAAAATCAATCTAGGATTAATTACGGAGATATTTTATCTGGGATAAAATATCAATTAAAGAGAGATAACGATTAATTTGGAATTTATCTATAAATTAATATATTCGATATAGTAAATAAAATTGGATTTCGACGCGGAATTAAAATTAGATTTTAATTCAGGCGAACGAGATAATTTAGAATTAATTCGTTAGCGATATGAATAGTGATTTCGCTAGGCATAATAATTTAATTACGTCGCAACGAAAAATTCGTTAATTTGGAATTAGCGAACCCGAGCCCGAGATTGTTTGCGAGTACATTCGCATTTCGAATTCGAGTGCGGTATGCAAGTCAAATCAAGCGTCAAATCACATGTCACTTTGAGTGATGTGACAAGTTGTCATTTGATTGATTGATGGGAGTTGATGGAAGTGGTTGGCAAAAGCTTTAATCATTTGAATTTTAAGATATTATATTTTTATTTGATTTTTTGAAAATCAAATAAGTGTATTTGATACACCTTTTCTAACTCACCAACTCATCTCTCTCCTCACTCTCTTCTCCTCTCTCTTTAACGCCCAAAGTGGGCTGTCATCTTCCTTTCACTGCACTTCTGAGAATGGCAAGAAGAATTAAAGGATTTTTATGGAAAAAATTCCTAAGTGTTAGCACACGATTTGAGTCTTGCGAAGGTGATAGGGAAACCCACCCGTGGGCTTGGAATACCATTCGAGAAGCTTGGAGCTTGGACCGATTTTGGAGAGCCAAAACAGTGGACTATTTTCACCTCACTGCCGTGAGCCTTGGAGCACCTTGGAAGGAAAAAAAAGTTTTGTTCTTCGTAGCATCCAATCCGTTCATTGTGAGTATGATTCCGCCATTCTCCTTTGCGTATTCACATGTGTTTTATGCTTGATAATGATCCTTGGGACCTTAGAGAATTCCAACAGTAAATACCCAGTGTAACCAAATTAATCATATTCCAATGTTAACCAAGTTATCTGGATTCATTAAGATTAAGTTCCAATTATGACTACCGCCGTCCGACAGGTAAATTCATATCCTGTAATGAAATCTATTAAGGGTTATCTATCCTTAAGTGAGATCGTGAGCTATTGAGTCTAAGGATGAAACCTAAAATCCCTTTTCCAAGTTCATTTTAAGTTTACCAAATCGATCTTATTAATGGCCAGTTAACAAGAAGCATTAAGCTAAAGGCTCAATAAATAAACCTTTATATTACCCAAGTCATAAAATAACCCCTTATAAACCGGTGATTTTAAAATTCATTACAACCCCAGATATGGTATTTAGTTACAACACATATCTAGGACTAGTAAAAATATAAATAAAGTAAATGACATAAAGTAAAGCTAGAAATTAAAAAGATAAAATAAACAATACAGAAACTGATGCGGCTAGAGGATTACTTGTAATTTAGATATCTCCCTTATTATAATATATAAACTTTGCATGACATTACCAACCAACCATATATGTGGTATCATGATTAAGTCAAATTTATGATTAATTCCAACCGACCATAAAGGCGGTATCCAATTTAGTCAGGTTAAAATCAATTTAATTATGTCCAACCGAACATAAAGGCGGTATCCCATTAAGTCATGTTTTAAATAGTTTATATATTATAATTAAGGGAGATTAATCTAAATATTAGGAATAAAAGCTTAACCTTTCACCCCAGCAGAGGGGAGTTACCTCCTCATACTAAAAAGTAAAAATAAAGACTTGAAAAGTAAAGTAAAGAAAGAACTATTGTGTAAAATAAAAAATTAAATACAGAAAGCTGTAAATAAACAAATAAGATACAATATTCTTAGTATTCTTATGGAAATACCAAGAAGAAGGTATGAATTGGAAATATGATTTCGGCCTGAATTTATAGGCAAATCTTGGTCCCTCGTGTCGCGACGCGTGAAACATTACGCGTCGCGACGCGCCATTGATTTGTGACGCATGGTAGGCACTTCCTGAGATGATGACACGTGGCTGTCGGTAGAATTATTGGCTCGGCGTCACGACGCGAGAGGTTGTGCACGTCGTGACGCTGATGACAGCAATGATGCATATCGATGATGATTGTCGACATCATGTGATGATGACATGTGTCTGGTGCATGTTAGCAGATTTGCTGTGATGTTGACACGTGGCAGACGCATGTTAGCAAATGCGTATGATAGCAAGCTTCTTTGATTTTAACACTGTTGGACAATTATGACCCATAACATCACTATATGTAAAAGACATTGTGGTTTTTGTACAAATTAACTATGTGACAATGGAAATTGCTATTTTATCATTTTGTAATTAGATTACTTGAATAGATAAATGATAAAAGTCTTTATGATTAGTTCCGGATCAATAAGATATGAGACAATATCAATCCACAAAGGTTTAATCATTAAATATCTCTAGTCGTAGTATTATCGAGATTGGACATTGATAATGCGGAATAGACTAGTATTTCACTTGTTCGGGTTGTGGGAGCATAACAGCGTAGTTCTCATATATTTAAGTATTGGATACTTATGCAAGTGTGATAAGAGGTTGTGTTTACCGATGGTACGGGAACAGCTTCGCTCTAGATAGACCCCTCAGAATATCATTGGTAGTATGACTATGTGTCTATGGGAATCCGAATCAGGGTAGGTGTATTTGGTCTTAACTTGAGACTTGCATCGCTAGTACTTGCGACAATCAATACGCTTTGGTTTTGGCTGTCCGGGACTTTAACAGGTTCTGTGTACGCCTCTTCTGGGTTTATTGAGAATCGTAGTGTATTGGGTGTGATGTCAAGACGGAAGTATCACTTCAGTCATATGGAGATGATGATCACGCATGGATACATAATTGGTTCTCTATTATGTTGCAACTATCGGGATAATATGACAAAGTCATGATTATCCGATTATAGAGACTAGTTGATTGTGATCCAACATATGCTTCGTACGGAGCAGACACTATTCCAGCCTCAGGCCCAGCATGTGACATCAGATACTGGATCGTAATATGCAATACTACGTATACTACGCCTGATAAAGATTATATATTCCTTAAAGAATATTTATGGAGAATTGCGTAGGCACGACGCTTTGCTAGAAGCCAACCATGTCTCGTAAATTGGTAAGAACCTGGTACTGGGTACGCATATGTTCGGATAGTCCGACGACCGGATTTACTGCCAACATATCCAGGGATCTCATGGGTCGCTTCCCGAAGATTCACCGATGACGTATGACTCGAACATAATTAATCTAGGATTAATTATAAAAGAGAGAAAATTAATCTAGGATTAATTGCCAAAAGATTTTATCTGGGATAAAATTCAATTAATAGAGAGAAAACGATTAATTCAGAATTAATCGATAAAATAATATATTCGATTTATTAAATGAAATTAGATTTCAGAACAGAATTAAAATTAGATTTTAATTCGGGCGAACGAATTAATTTAGAATTAATTTGCGAGCGACTTTAATAATAATTTTGCGAGGCATTATTATTTAATTAAATTTGATTTAATTAAGTCGCAACGGAAAATTCGTTAATTCGTAATTAACGAACCCGAGCCCTGAATGTGTTTGCGGGCCCACTCGGATTTTGAATTCAAATGGGGCCCACACGTCACATCACTTTTAATTCTCATCACTTTTTGGTGATGGAAGTTAGTGATGAGTAGATGGTGGCTTGTAAGACACACTTTGTTTTAATAATGAAAGAGCTTAAGTGACATTTACCAAATATGGATTTGGTGTATGACTATTATTTTTGGAAAATCAAATAGAATTCATTCACTCTTCTCTCTTCCCATTTTGGTGTGAAAAGCCTTTCCCTCTCCAATTTCTTGGCTTGGCCGAGACACACACAAGAAAAGGAAGAAATTTGTTGCAAATATTTCCAAGTGCTAGCACATTTTTAATCATACGAATGTGATAGGGAAACATTCCCTAGAGTTTGGAATCTAAAACTTCAAGCTTGGAGCTTCAACATACATCAAAGAGAGGAGCTTGGAGCAACTTCTCAAAGTGGAATTTTTTAACTCGACACCTACATCCATTCCGATCAATGTAAGTATTTCCGCTACTTCTTTACGTATTCACACCTATTACATGCTAATATGTTATTGGGATTGATCTTAGAGACCCAACAATGGTATCATGAGCCTATTTAAGCATGAAATTGAATTAGGGTTCTTAATCTTGAATTTTTGTATTTTTGATTTGAGCATGATTTAATCAAATTGTTTGTTTGAGTATGCTTAGATAATCTTAACTTAGAGTTATGCATGATCAATTTTATGAAAAATTAATTGGATTAATTTTCCCCAAATTAAGAGGCTTGGCCGAATGTAACATGAACCCTTAGCTCATGGTGATTTTGATTTTTAGACAATTGGATGTGTTTAAATGAATAGATAAATTGATTTGTAATTTAATTGGATTGAAATAAAAATTAATGAAAAAATTACCATATTGCCGCGTGCCTAATGAACATGTTGGGATTGATTTTGCATCAATAATGTTGGTCATGTATTGATAATAATAAAGCATGATTAACTATGTAAATTGGTATTTTGGAAATGTTAATTTAAATAATTAATAATGGCTATACACTTTAATTAAATAAATTGTGATATTTGAAATATTAGAATTTAATTAATTAGGCTTAATTTGGAATTGGGCTAAAATTGTTGTATTTGGGCCTAATAGGCTTGGTTGGGCCAAGTTGGTTTGCGACAATTGGATGGATCCAAATTGGGCCTAAAACCATTCCATTAAGTCTAAATATAACTAATGGGTCCTTAAATAAATATTTGGGCCTAATGGGCCAAGATTAATTTTGTGGCAAAGTGTGATTCCTTATTGGGCTTTGGTTGCCAAAGTCCATGCCTTAATAAATTAATTGAAAGCCCATTGGACTTTAATTAAATTGACATTGGATGTTAATTGGGCTTTGAGACCCATTAAGATTAGATTTAGAATATAAGTAGCAAAGGCACATTAAAAGTGTAATTATTTAATTTGGAATTAAATTAGAATTAGTATTGAATACAAATTAAATTGGATTTAAAATTGTAGTTCGAAATAATTCAAGAATTCGATCTTTGAATACTTATTATTAAACGAGTTGGACTCGCGCAAATCAAATCGTTGTTTGAACATTGGATGATCACTTAATTCAAAGATTAATTAATTGGATTAGATTGATTGAATAACATACTTTGTGTGAATACATGGATGTATTGTGTGAATAATGTATATCAGATGGATATTAGATGGGTGAGGGCAAATTTGGAAATTGTTGTAATAAATTTAGAATTTATTAAATTGGACCTGCGTGTCCAGCCTTATATCTCGACTCTTTGTAATTCTCTTCTCACCAATTCCCCTCAATGTAAATGAGGTTTCTTTATTGTATTATGTAATTGGGTAGAAGTTAGAATAGTGATTGTCGGGGAGAGGAAATGGAGTGATTTGTTCTAGGAAAAATTTGTGAGATATCCATCTGCATATCATTATTAATTTATTTATCGCGCCTTATTATTCTTTTAGAATGCATGCTTAAGGGTGTATGATGAGACCTAATCAAAGATAGTTAATTGGTTGCCAATTACGCGAAAAACCCTCAACAAATATTAAGCGTTTTCCTTCCATTGAGTGATTCATTCTCAAGATCCAAGATTGGCATTGGTTTGCTGGCCAAAGTCAAGACCTTTGTCCATCGCGGATGTGTTTGAATCATGAAGGCTTTGTTCCATATCGCATGTCTTGGCCAAGTTGTGATTTGTTGGACAAAGTCAAGATCACTTCTTGTTCATCGACATCGATTACGAAGCTTTCCAAAGTCAATGGGTCCCGCTTAATCGGAATCATTAAGCTTGTTGAGCCAAAGCCAAGGCTTAGTTGAAGCAGAGGAAAATGTTAGTAAAATATATTGGATATATTGGCATATACATTGTATATATGTTTCGACTTAGAGGTCCACTACCGGATCTAGTAATTGGATGAGATCCAATTGATCTTAGAGATCTACCTATTTAAATATCATACATCTTGTTGGAAAAAGTCAAGGTTGTGTGTTATTTAACGGGATCTTATCCCACTAGGAAACTAGGTTTCCCGAGTACTCAACAGAGGGTTAGAGGCTCGCCGAAAAATAGTGGGAGGCCAATATTGAATTTGCAATTTCATTCGAATACTTGGCATTACGCGCTTTCAAATTATTTCGTCAATTTTATATATTTATTAGTTGGACTAATATTCTATTATTTTTCTTGTAACAGTTGGACTATACCCAAAATATCGTTAATTGAATAGTTTGACTATTGCAATTAAGATGGCTGGAAAGATCGGGGTTAGAGACATTATCATGGGTGAAAATATCTTTAATGGCGCGAACTTTCATGATTGGGATATGAACCTCAAGATTGTCCTGAGGTATGAGAGGATGCTTTATACGATAGAGAGACCTCTAGGGCCTAAGCCCGGAAATAAGCAGCCGCTTGAGCTTGAGCTTTGGAAGACTCATAGCGATGACAACTCAACTGCTCAATCTGTCATGCTCGTTGCGATGACCCTCAATTTCGTCGCCAAAATAATGGATTGGATCCCTATACTATGATGGCAAAATTAAAGGACCTTCATCGATCTAACCTTAGATCGCAAAGGTATGAATTGTAGAAAAAGCTCTTTCGCTCTCGAATGTCAGAAGGTAAATCTGTTGAGCACCATGTGTCGCAGATGATTACTGACATTGAACAGCTGGGTCAGCTAGGCATAACCTTTGAGGCTGAGACTTCTATAGATTTGATCTTGCAGGCTCTTTCTAACAGGTGGAGCGGGTTCATCATGAACTAAAATATGATGAACCAAGACCATACTCTTGGAGAGCTGATGGCAATGTTGTGTGAAGCAGAAAATTAGCTGATGGCAAAAAGTGCGAGGCACACTTCGCTTCAAAATCTCAGTCTCATAAGGCTTGGCCGAAGGCTACTGGAGGTGTAAAAAAGATGATGAAGAAGAAGGGCAAGGCCAATCGTCAAAGTCTTCTGGGAAGGCAAAGGACAAATCCCAAGATGTATGCCTGCAATGTGGAAAACGGGGTCACTAGAAGCGTGACTGCCATGAGTACAAAGTGCACATGAAGGAAATCAAAGCGGGCAAGGCACCGGCTTCATGTATGTTTGTTATAGAAATAAACATGTCTACTTCTAGTTTTAAAAATTGGATTTTTGATTCTGGTTGGGGTACTCATATATGTACTGATGTGATGGATCTGCAGATTAGCAGGAGACTAGCCTCAGAAGAGATTGACCTCCGCGTTGGAAATAAGACTAGTGTCACCATTTTGGCCGTTGGGACTTATATTTTGGAACTGCCCTCGGGGCATGTACTTAATCTTTCAGACTGTTATTATGTACCTAGTTTGACTAGGAATATTACATCTGTATCTTTATTAGCCCAATGTGGGTATACTTTTGTATTTAGAAACACTGGGTGTTTTATGTATAAAAATGATATGGAGATATGCAGTGCTGATGTAAATAATGGTCTTTATATTTTGAATATAAATCAATCTCAAACATATAATGTAACAAACAAAAGGCTTAAATTAAGTAACAAAGATGAAACTTATATGTGGCATTGTCATCTGGGACACATTAACAAGACTCGCATATCCACACTTTCGAAGAATGGGTACTTGGACGGATTTGATCCAAATTCATATGACGTCAGCGAATCTTGTTTATTAGGCAAAATGCCTAAAACACCTTTTAGCGGTAAAGTTACACGTGCCACCGAACTGTTAGCCCTCGTTCATAGTGACGTATGTGGGCCCATGTCTAGCCAGACTAGAGGTGGATATGAATACTTCGTAACCTTTATGGATGATGCATCGCGTTATGGTTATGTGTATCTTATGAGACACAAGTCAGAAACCTTTGAGAAATTCAAAGAGTTTCGACACGAAGTAGAAAAACAGACCGAACTGCAGTGAATTATTGGACTGTTTTACACACGTTACACACGCGAACTACACCCAAACCAACCCCTGATTTGTGTGACCTACTGTAGCGTTTTAGGTCTGATTTTTCCACTCAACAAAAATCCTAACTCAGCCCCAAAAAGTCCCAAAGGTGTTTCCCAAAACCCGAATTAAAACGAAACAAATTAAGTCCTGAATCAACCAAGTGACCCAATGCCGTGAGATGGAGATGAAAAGAATAATATGTTTTGTTCAACGCCACAAGATCTTCCGAGCTATATCTCGTTACCAACGGAAAGTAGTGTGGGCTACACACACAAACAAATCCCTAAACGTTTTAGAGATTAAATCACACACCAATAATATTTTTCTTATTCTTGTTCTTCAAAATTGTTTCTCAACTTTTGAGAGAATTTTGAAGAAGAAGAAGGTGGCTAGGGTTTGTAATGAGAGCACTACCCAAAAGAAAATCAAGTTTTCATTTTATACTTAGGTCAATTTTGTTTCACTAAAAAAAACAACCAATCCCCTCCCTAAGGTAGAATTCGGCCAAGGCTAGGATTTTTGGATTAAATTTTGTTTCCAAAATAAACAAATCCTATTCCTTATACACCAAGGAATTCGGCCAAGGCTAGGATTTTTGATTAAATTTTTTCTCCAAAATAAATAAATCCTATTCCTTATACATCAAGGAATTCGGCCATGCCCTTTTTTTCTTCATTAATTTTGTAACAATATTATTTACTTTCCATAAAGTCAATATATGTTACAAATTAAATATATGATTAATATTTTGAAAGTCATTATTTCCAAAATTAAATCAAGGGTTTCCAAAACACATAATATAGAAATTACAATCTTAGCCTTATTAAATTATATCATATATATAATTCAATATTTTATATTTAATAATTATCATATAATTATTAATACCATAAATTAACTTTTAATGTATAGTTTCAAGTGTGACATAATTAATATTATTAATCATATTAATAATATTTATTCTTTTGTGAGTATATAATTAGACTATCCAATTATATTAAATCCACTATAGTAAATCGAGCTAGCACGAGGACCAAATGGACCCACGGTTCTGATCTCCAATAATCTCGAAATATTAATTAAGCTCTTAATTAGATATTCCAAATTATTAACTCTGGGTTATTCCCCTACAAACCTGAAGTTGTACTCTCGTTGCCGCAGATGAAATATTAAGTCGAACTAAGTCGTTGTCCATCGATATAGTCATTACATACGAATTGATCCTTCACGAGTATCTTGTAATTAGAGCCAGATCATAATGTCTGTTATACCCCTCTAATTATTTTTGCCTTAAGTACCACTGATTCTCTAATAACGATTTATTCATAACTATTATGAATATTAATCTTTCTGTTCGTAATAGAAAGACTTGAGCGCTCAAATCGTTCAAGTACCGAATCAACCCTTAAGAAAGATACTCATCTACTTCTCGCAAGAAGGAGTGAACTCCATGTCTATGTAAAACGTTCCCAGCTACAAAACAAATTGTGCCCCCAAAGTACGTAGCTATTGGTCAGGACTGCTACACCAACCTCACCTTTGTAAATCAAAGGACACAGCCTGCCATGCAGGAGTTCGTAGTACACTCAGGATTAAGATCAATCCATATATGACCATCAAGTAGATTGAAATGACTTTCTTTGCTTAACAGATATTATAAGAATGTCATTTCTATCTGGGTCCAGTCCTATATGATCGCATCATACAATGTGCCTCCATTCTCATGTCTCTACATGGAAAGTCTGGATTAGGATCGCCATACAAATATAGAATGGATCGCAGCTATAGATAAACTACAAAAAAAGTACCCACTTTGTTTGCTCTCTATGGATTATTTAAGATTACTAACTTCAGACTTAAATCCTCTGGTGTATGACACTCATACACTAAGTCTGAAGGTACATAAGTAATCTACGGTATTTAAGAAGATATATAATATGCAAAAAATAAAAAAACAACTTTATAAATGAATAATGCATCGTTTTATTTCAAAACACATGAAACCGTTTACATCACATGTAGCTCTAGGACATACATCCCAACAATCTCCCACTTTCACTAGAGCAAATGGGACATGTCACGTAATCCTAGACCATCCAGGTGACCTTCAAAAACTTTAGCCGACAAGGTCTTTGTAAACGGATCAGCAAGGTTCTCTGCGAATGCAATCTTTGTGACGGTAACGTCTCCTCTCTGCACTATCTCCCTGATGAGATGATATTTCCTCTCTATATGCTTTCCTCTCTTGTGGCTTCTTGGTTCTTTGGAGTTTGCCACTGCTCCACTATTATCGCAATAGAGGGTGAATGGTCTATCCATATTTGGAACAACTTCCAGATCTCCCAAGAATTTACGGAGCCAGACTGCTTCCTTAGCCGCTTCACAAGCCGCTACATATTCAGCCTCAATGGTGGAGTCAGCAATACAAGATTACTTTATACTCTGCCATACAATAGCCCCACCACCTAGGGTGAACACTGATCCAGATGTAGATTTCCTGAAATCAACATCTGTCTGAAAATCAGAGTTTGTATATCCCCTAAGGATCATATCCTCACCGGAATATACAAGTATATAATCTCTCATTATCTTAAGATACTTGAGAATGTGTTTCACAGCCACCCAGTGATCCAATCGTGGGTTTGACTAAAACCTACTGACTACTCCCACTGTAAAACAGATGTCTGATCTCGTGCATAACATGGCATACATAAGACTACCAACTGTTGAGGCGTATGGGATATGTTTTATTTCCTCAACATCCTGAGGTGTCTTAGGAGACTGTTCGTTTGACAAATGAATTCCAAGCTGTTAAGGCAGATTGCATTTCTTGGAATTCTGCATCCCAAATCTCACAAAGATCTTGTCAATATAGGATGCCTGAGACATAGCTAACAGTCATTTCTTGCGATCCCGAAGCATCTGGATCCCAAGAACATTACTGGCTCTCCCAAATCTTTCATTTGGAATTGGTCAGCTAGCCTGTTTTTCACGTCTGATAATATCTTACATCATTCCCAATGAGTAAAATATCATCAACGTATAAAATAAGAAAAACCACCATCCCGTTAATGACGCGCTTGTATACACAAGGCTCATCAACATTCTGCTCAAAATTATAAGACTTGATTGTTGAGTCAAATTTTATATTCCAAGATCGAGATGCCTGCTTGAGTCCATAAATGGACCTTTGCAGTTTGCAAACCTTTTGCTCTTGACCTTGGGTGATGAACCCTTCTGGTTGTATCATATAGATACTTTCATCAAGATTGCCATTCAAGAATGCAGTCTTGACATCTATTTGCCAAATTTCATAGTTATAATATGCGGCAATGGATAGAAGAGTGCGGATAGATTTAAGCATAGCTACTGGCGAAAATGTTTCCTCATAGTCAACTCCCTCTTTCTGGGTATAACCCTTGGCCACTAGTCTAGCCTTGAAGGTCTGTACCTTCCAATCCGATCCCTCTTCCTCTTGTAGATCCACTTGCAACCTATGGGTTTCACCCCATCAGGTTGGTCTACAAGTTCCCAGATCGAGTTGAAGTACATGGACTCCATATCTAGGTTCATGGCTTTGAGCCATTCCTCTTTGTCAAAATCATTCATTGCACTACTATAGGTCAATGGATCATCTATGCCATCGCTGGAGGCGACAACTTATGCCTCTCCAACCCCTAAGTAGCGATCAGGTTGTCGTACAACCCTCCCACTGCGTCTAGGTGGTAGATCATTCTGACTGGGTAGCATCTGACTATCAAATGTTGAAGGTGTTATGTATTTGTCAACTTTCATTGACGATGGTGTGTTGGTCGAACCAGTAAGTAACTCCTCGAGTAATATTTTACTACGAGGCTTGAACTCCCTCATATAGTCCTCCTCTAGAAACATAGCATTTGTCGATACAAATACTTTGTTATCATCAGGACTGTAGAAGAATCCACCCCTAGTCTCCTTAGGGTAGCCTACAAATAGGCACATCTGAGAACATGGCTCCAACTTTGTAGTCTTATTCTTCAACACATGTGCTGGACACCCCCATATGGGGAAATGTCGTAAACTAGTTTTACGACCATTCCACAACTCTAAGGGAGTCTTAGGAACAGACTTAGATGGAACTACATTAAGGATATGTATTGCGCTTTGCAGTGCATATCCCCAGAATGAACTAGGTAGTGAGCTATAACTAAACATAGATCTCATCATGGCTAGTAGGGTTCGATTTCTCCTTTCTGCAACACCATTTTGTTATGGTGTTCCAGGTGCTGTGAGCTGGGATACTATCCCATGCTCAACTAAGAATTCCTCGAAATCTCTCTCGAGGTATTCCCCTCCACGATCTGATCGTAGAGTTTTGATTGTCTTACCTAATTGGTTCTCAACCTCAGCACGATACTACTTGAACTTTTCAAAGGTATCTGATTTGTGATGCATTAGGTAGACATACCCATATCTTGAATAATCGTCAATGAATGTGACGAAGTATTAATAACCACCTCGGGCTTTTACATTCATCAATCCGCAAACGTCCGAATGTATTAGCTCTAGTGGTTGACTGGCTTTTATACCTTTTCCAATAAATGGTCTCTTAGTCATTTTTCCTTCTAAACAGGATTCACAAACTAGTAAAGTCCTTAGCTTTAACTGGTTTAAGGCTCCGTTCTTTATCAATCTATTTATCCGGTCAAGGTTGATGTGACCAAGTCTAAGATGCCATAGATATGTGTCATCGTGAGAAATATTTGGCCGTTTTGTTTTAGGTTTTTCAACCTTAAACATTTAAGTGTTGAGCAGTGACATATGTGTTAACGGTCTTAACACATACAAGTTATTTTCTGAGTTTCCTGTGCATATAGTTAATCCATTTCTACCAGTAATAACCAAATTTCTATTAAAAGAAACTGAATAACCATCATCCAATAGTCTAGAAATAGAAATCAGATTCCTGCGAAAACCAGGAATGAATAACACATTGTTCAAATTTAAATAACTATTATTAATAAAATTTAAACTGGAAACTCCCATTGCTCTTGCTGAAATGGCATCCCCTGTCCCGACCCTCATGGTGTAATCACCTTCAGCAAGGTCCCTCCATGAATCAATGAGCTACAAAGAAGAACAAACATGGTTAGTGGCTCCAGAATCAACAATCCAAGAGGATTTATCATCCTCCACTAATAGAGATTCAATAACGAGTAAATCATATTTACTTGTTTCCTTTTTCTCCTTCAGCTCAGTAAGGTATTTAGGACATTTCATTTTCCAATACCCATTCTTGTCGCAGTGGAAACATTTTCCTTTGGGCTTGGCATCCTTTGAGCCTTTCTTGTTCTTCTTTTTCATGGGCTTTCCCTTAGCCTTTCCAGTGCTTTTCTTTTTCTTCTTTGCAGATTTAGAAGACTCGGCAACATTTACCGCTACACTGGACTTACGAGGATCCATAAGCATGGACTCGTAATGGGTGAGCTCATTAAGCAGTTGGGTCAAAGTAAAAGACAACTTGTTCATAACATAGTTGCTTTTAAACTGCAGGAAATTCTTCGGAAGAGTTTCCATAATCATGGTCACCTGGCTACGCTCTTCAATACGAGCTCCATGGGTTTCTGCAGTGTTGAGATAAGTCATCATCCTTAAGACGTGCTCTCGGATTGATGTCTCATCCTTCAACCTACCAGTCATTGCTGAGACCATGGCCTCATGGCGTTGACGCTCCGAAGGCTGCCCAAACATGCCCTGCAATGACTCCATCATCTGAGATGCTAGAGCCATAGGTTCATGCTTTGCAGCAAGAACCTCAGACAACCCTGCTAGCAAGTAGAAGCGAGCTTTCTCATTTGCTGCGACCCATTTCTGGTAGGTATCGCGCACAGCTTGGCCAGCATTTCTGGCCGGCTCGGGAGGACGTTCCTCCGTCAGGACAAACTTTAGGTCTTCATATACCAGGATAGCGTTCATGTTACTTTTCAACTTAACATAGTTTTCCCCGGTTAATTTATCGTTTGAGAGTATGGAAATAATTTGAGAAACCATGGCTGGAAAATAAAATAAACATGCATTTAACATTCATTTATCCCATATTAAAATCATCAAAGAATTTTGGCATAAAATTAAACATGATGCATGAACCATGAGTAATGAATTAGAAACCTAAGAGAATTACTATGCCACATAAATCTATCATCCCACAAGTAAGTGCCGCCGTAGGGTAGGTCAAGTACTCGTATGATAGATCGAGACAATCTCAGTCTTTTTAATATATGCGGGAATAAATCTTATTCCTATATTAAACAACTAACGTTTTATTTAATCAAGGAATTTCATTAACAGTTAATTACTCCTTTGTGAGTGTAACCCGCCGTTTCAGGATTCTTTGACTTAACGAGTGAAGTGCCGCCGTATGGTAGGTCAGTTCACAAGATACATCTAGAATCCCTATCCTCTCGGAACCCAAACCTGATATTGACACAAAATGGACACCATCCGTAGGGGGACGAAAACAAAGCCGTCTCGAGGCGCCTTTTGAATCTCACGTTTTTGGACTAACAACGGAGATCGCGGGATATACTATCGTATATCCCTCTCCCACTCACTATTTTAAAAATTAAGGTTTCTATCTAAAATATATAATATTTTATTTTAACCAGTGTGGATAAACTTATGGCGGCTAAAGTATAATTATTATTTACACTAGTTTGTCATAAGTGAGCTAATCAATTTTAACAATTAAAATTGTATCACAAATATATCATTAGTCTCTACTAACAGTTATACTTCATTAAACTAATTTAATAAGAGTGTTATAAGTGAGCTATTATATTTTAACTTTTAAAATACTAGACACTCTTAAGTCTAAAATTTATGGAATTCTAAAAGGTCAAAATTTTAATTAAATATTTTAATAAATTTTAGTGCGTTATAAAATCCAACGGTACGTGGAAATTTAGGGGTGAGCAAAACCGGTTTCGGTTCCGGTTCCGCATGGAACCGGAACCTACCCAGAAAAATTCGGTTCCGCACTAAATGGAACCGGAACCTACCCAATTAAATAGGGTACCCTATTATTCGGTTCTAATTTGGTTCCGGTCCGGTTTCGAATTACCCTATTTTAAAATATTTTAATGAAAACTACATTCCAATACGAGTCCGTAGGAAAAAACGGGGACTAAATCAGAGTGCGGAAACTGGTGCATTACTTAGCTCTGCTGACATTGCCCTGTTTCTTCTAAATTTTCATGAAAAAAATAAAAGAATAAATTTTTTTTAAAAAAATAACGAAGTTAGATCCAAAAAAAGACCAAAGACAGTATGAATAAAAAATAACGGCAAAAAAACAATTAAAGAAAGTAATTCCTGAAATCAAACACAATAAGAAACAAACAATTAAAGAAAATAATTCTGCAAACCTTAGAGCACATACACATGAAACTTGAATGATTGCAGATCTGCTCTGATGAGTTCTTCTCATGGTCCGAATTACAAGTTTACAACAGCATAAAACCGGTTCCATGATCCGGTTCCGGTTCCAATCATTTTGGAACTGGAACCTACCCGGATAAAATTGGTTTCTTCATTTTTGGAACCGGAACCTACCCGATTACAATCGGTTTCGGTTCCAAACCCGAAAAATCGGTCCGGTTCCAACCGGTTCCGGGTAAACCCGGAACCGTTGCTCACCCCTACGTGGAATTGTATCCCCAGAGCAGACCATATTACCATCCATTCGGAATCGGCTATGTAATTTATATCCGGGTTTCCATCCTAGATACCAACGAACTTTATTATGCACTAATTAAGCCAAATATTTTAGAATTCAAATTTTAAACCATAAATCCAATTAATCTAATTAATTGATTTTCATGCATATCATTTTCAAATTTAAACATTTTAAATTTCATAAAACCATAATTTTATGTCTATAATGATAATGCATCTATGACATGTTATGGAAAGTAAAATGCATGAGTGGGCACCCTAAGCTATATGGCATGTTATTCAAACAATTCGAAATAAACATACATATAACATAAAAAATATTTTTCATTGACCGGGCTCTTATTTTTGCTATACTAATCTAATTAGTAGAAAATATTCACCAAGGCATTCCTTGGTCTTCAAATCCCGCTTCAAAGTGGTGTTGGCTCCCTTTGGGACTTCGGTGCTCCAAATTACAAAAAATGAAACTTTACATTGAAAATTAAAATTACAACAAATGTAAACAATGGCCTTATGGCCTTACATCCCAAAAACAAAACCAACTACAAAAATAAGAGCCGGAAAAATTTACGACCAATGCGAAATCCATTCATCACATGAAATAATAAAACCGTTCATCATATGAATATCACAATGTACCCACTCATCTAAACATGCATATCATATTTATAACTCATATAAATATATTAAAAATAGAAACTTTAATTGAAAAAGTGAAGGGTTAAAGAACACTTTTCAACCTCGCTCTTGATGCCAATTGTATGAAACGCTTTCCTCGCGCAGCGGAAGCGATTAGGCACACGGATCGACCTTGAAAACTTTTTCCGTCTTCCTTTCCTTAAAGCCGAATGGAACCACCACTTATACTGAAGTTTTTCTTCTATTTCGGACAAGATCTCAGCCCCGAAATGCGCGTGAAACAGTCCCCGAACAGCCCCCAAATTGCAGTGAATTATTGGACTATTTTACACACGTTACACACGCGAACTGCACCCAAACCAACCCCTGATTTGCATGACCTACTGTAGCACTTTAGGTCTGATTTTTCCACTTAAAAACAATCCTAACTCAGCCCCAAAAAGTCCCAAAGGTGTTTCCCAAAACCCGAATTAAAACGAAACAAATTGAGTCCCGAATCAACCAAGTGATTCATGGCAATGGGCAGTAAAATTGTCCCAATGCCGTGAGATGGAGATGAAAAGAATAATATGTTTTGTTCAACGCCACAAGATCTTCCGAGCTATATCTCGTTACCAATGGAAATTAGTTTGGGCTACACACACAAACAAATCCCTAAACGTTTTAGAGATTAAATCACACACTAATAATATTTTTCTTATTCTTGTTCTTCAAAATTGTTTCTCAACTTTTGAGAGAATTCTGAAGAAGAAGGTGGCTAGGGTTTGGAATGAGAGCACTACCCAAAAGAAAATCAAGTTTTCATTTTATACTTAGGTCAATTTTGTTTCACTCAAACAAAACAACCAATCCCCTCCCTAAGGTAGAATTCGGCCAAGGCTAGGATTTTTGGATTAAATTTTGTTTCCAAAATAAACAAATCATATTCCTTATACACCAAGGAATTCGGCCAAGGCTAGGATTTTTGATAAAATTTTGTTTCCAAAATAAACAAATCATATTCCTTATACATCAAGGAATTCGGCCATGCCCTTTATTTCTTCATTAATTTTGTAACAATATTATTTACTTTCCATAAAGTCAATATATGTTACAAATTAAATATATGATTAATATTTTGAAAGTCATTACTTCCAAAATTAAATCAAGGGTTTCCAAAACCCATAATATAAAAATTACAATCTTAGCCTTATTAAATTATATCATATATATATAATTCAATATTTTATATTTAATAATTATCATATAATTATTAATACCATACATTAACTTTTAATGTATAGTTTCAAGTGTGACATAATTAATATTATTAATCATATTAATAATATTTATTATTTTGTGAGTATATAATTAGACTATCCAATTATATTAAATCCGCTATAGTAAATCGAGCTACCACGGGGACCAAATGGACCCACGGTTCCGATCTCCAATAATCTCGAAATATTAATTAAGCTCTTAATTAGATATTTCGAATTATTAACTCTGGGTTATTCCACTAAAAACCCGAAGTTGCCGCAGATGAAATATTAAGTCGAACTAAGTCGTTGTCCATCGATATAGTCATTACATACGAATTGATCCTTCACGAGTATCTTGTAATTAGAGCCGGGTCATAATGTCCGTTATACCCCTCTAATTATTTAGACCTTCAGTACCACCGATTCTCTAATGAACGATTTATTCATAACTATTATGAATATTAATCTTTCTGTTCGTAATAGAAAGACTTGAGCGCTCAAATTGTTCAAGTACCGAATAAAACCTTAAGAAAGATACTCATCTACTTCTTGCAAGAAGGAGTGAACTCCATGTCTATGTAAAATGTTCCCAGCTACAAAACAAACTGTTCCCCAAAGTATGTAACTATTAGTCGGGACTGCTACACCAACCTCACCTTTGTAAATCAAAGGACACAGCCTGCTATGCAAGAGTTCGTAGTACACTCAGGATTAAGATCTATCCATATATGACCATCAAGTAGATTGAAATGACTTTCTTTGCTTAACGAATATTATCAGAATGTCATTTCTATCTGGGTCTGACCGGCGTAAACACACGCGTATAACGCAAGCGTACGTATCGTTCACGTAGTATAAAAATATCGATCCCACGAGGACTTAATTCCTACTGTTGTTATTAATTATTGATTCTATTTATTTACAAATATCTAATTGAGGGTGAAGAGAATGATTGCTTGATTGATTTGGTTGATTGTAGTTTTGCAAAATAAATAAATAAATAAAAAGGCAAAAGAAAATACTAAGGAAAATAACAAAAGACACAAAGATCTAGTGTTGGGAATCATTCTAATATCTTTTAAAATATGAAGTGATTATTTTATATTTGTGTAATAAATCAGTTTACTAACCTGGAACACGAAATTATGCAAAAGCCTCTGTCGATGGTCAGACGCAAATACCCAGTTTAACCCAATTGAACCATATGTCTATGTCAACCAAATTATCTGGATTCATTAAGTTTAAGTTCCAATTATGGCTACCCCCACCCGACAGGTATATGTTTATCATGTAAGGAAATCTATTAAAGGGTTATCTATCCTCAAGGAAGATCGTGGGCTATTAAGTCTAAGGCTGAAACCTAAAATTCCTTTGTCAAGTTTATTTTAGATTTACCACATCAATCTTATTGGTGATCAGACAACAAGAAGCATTAAGCTTAAGACTAAATAAGTAAACCTTTAAATTACCCAAACTATAAAATAACTCCTTATAAACCGGTGATATTAGAAATCATCACAACCCCATATAACTGGCTTAGTTACGACACATATTTACGGGTAGTAAAAAAAACTTAAATAAAATAAAAGACATAAAGTAAAATACTGAAAATTAAATACCGAAAATTAAATGCTGAAAATTAAATGCTGAAAGTAAATGATGAAATTAAATACTGAAAATTAAATGCTGAAAAGTAAATTGCTGAAAAGTAAATTGCTGAAAAGTAAATTGCTGAAAGTAAATTGCTGAAAAGTAAATAAAGTAAAAGTACAATAAAAGAAAATGTTGAGGTAAAATGATCCACTTTTATTACTTCTATTTTAGATATCACCCTTAATATAATATATTAACTTTGCATGATAATTACCAACCAGCCATATAGGCGGTATCCAGATTAAGTCAAATTAATAATTAATTACCAACCGACCAATCAGGCGGTATCCAGTTTAGCCAGGTTAAAACCAATTTAAATAATTACCAACCGACCAATATGGCGGTATCCTCGTTAAGTCAGGTTTTAACTAGTTTATATATTATAATTAAGGGAGATTAATCTAAATATTAGTAATAAAAGTTTTACCTTTTACCCCAGCAAAGGGGAGTTACCTCCTCATTACTGAAAAATAAAAACTGAAAATTAAAGAAAGAAAAGTATTGTGCGTAAAAGTAAATTGCGGAAAGTAAAAAACCGAAAAGTAAAGAAAAGAAAGTGCGAAAGCGGAAATTAATTACTGAAAGCTATAAATAAACAAACAAGATACAATATTCTTAGTATTCTTAGGGAATTCCTTAGAAGAAAGTATGAATTTGCAAATGAAATGGCTTGGTATTTATAGGCAAAATTTTGCCTCCATCAAATCATCCACCAAATCAATTATTAATTGTTCCAATAATTGCTTATCATGTTTGGTGGTGATTTGATAATTTTTATTATTTATTTATTAATTTATTTTTTGCTTTGAAAATGATTGAAAATGACATTAATAATTACACACAACGCACTTCTGGATGGTTCATCAATTTCGGGCATGAAATCTTCAGAATTCAAAATTATTTTGTCTTTCAAAGTTGTAGATATTTGATTCTACTTTAATCTTGAACTTGAATAAGCTCAATCCGATATCGGAGTAAACAGTTATGCCCAAAATACGACAGATGCGCAAAACTGGAATTTCCAAAATTGCATTTCGTTAAAACGCCCTTTCAAGTTTCCAATCTCCAAAATTAATATGTCAAGTCCAATTTTTGCCCTTATTTGACCCAGATTTCGTCCTAAATGATTTCATTATGTCCCAATATTATTTTATCTGCAAAATAAACTAAAACACATCAAAACGTTCATCAAACCCGAGAAACTAAACAAAATATTAAGTAAAAGGGGCGCTAAATATTGATATATTTTCCGCTCATCACACCCCCAATCCTAACATTTTGCTAGTCCTCGAGCAAAACAATAAAATAAAATACAAGAAACAATTAAAATTAAACTAAGACACTTTCGTAGGGATCACTGTTGCATTTAGCATATGCAACAAGCCTTTAAACCCCTAGGTGTCCCTAGTGGACGAGTTATAGTCTCGTGAGGGCTTACATCAACGATACCCACAAACGTTTTACAAAAGTAAAAAGGTAGTGAAACTAATGCCCACAAAAGCAAAAAGACAAGCGAAAAGAGAATAAAGAAGTTAGTGACTAATCAGGTGAAACTTCTACTCCAAGTTACTAGTTGTTTTCTTTCTTTCTAAATTACTGAATAATTAAATTCTCTTACTATATTTACCATTCTCTATATACACAGCCAACAAAATATTAAATAACTCATTTTTTCCTACAACAGTCATAAGTGCAGTTGATAAGAGAGTAATATTTTTGTCCTAAAGTTCTATCAGATTTCACACCTTTTTGTAGCAATAGAATAATTTTTCTCATTTTTCAGATTTTTTCTTTGATTTTTTTTCTCTATTTTATATTTATATACAATATCTTCCATCTATGTAACGAGTGTTGGCTCGGTGGCTCCCAAACTAGTTGGCTTTAGGGCACCAGGTGTTAAGACACCCCTACGGATTTAATTGCTCAGACTTCAGATATATATATTTTTGCAACATCATTGATCCATGTAGCGAGCTTTGGGCCAGTGACTCCCAAACCAGTTGGTTTTAGGGCACTAGGTGTTAAAACACCCTTACAGACTTAATAACTCGAATCTCAGACGTTTTTTTTTTTGACTCCATTGCTTTTTGAGATGCTTCCTCCAATTAAACTAGAGCACTGAATATTACAAACTTTTCAATTTTAGCTCATGTCCGTATGTTACTATATATGTTGATAATACCTACCAAATGAGCATATGAAGATCCATTTTAGTCAGTATTATGGAGAATTCACAGATTAAATAATTCAAAAGGAAATAAACAAAAATTAACTTGTTCCGAAATAGGTTTGAGATGCGTCTCAGGAGTGGAAACTCCTTACTCAGCTATCTCTTACCAATTTCACCTTTTTAGTCAAAATAAAAACACAAAAACACAAAATATTTTTGTAATTTTTGAAAAGTTTTCAATTTTGTTTTTGTATTTTTCGAAAACTTTTGGACTAAAAACAAGGTACTAATCAACTAATTCCCTCCCCCAAACCTAATTGAGACATTGTCCCCAATGTCTTAAACAGTAAAAGGAGAGTTAAGAAGGTCGTACCTGGTTAGCTGAAATATAGAAAAATTACCGATTAAGATCTATGTCCAATTTATGTTTCTTACCATGATCGTTATCTGACCAGCTCAACTTGGAAAGAATATGGTCAATTTTTGGTTCAAATGCTAGGATTTGGTCAATTAATTCTTCGGCCTTTGTTGCAGTCAGGAAAATATCTTGAGCAGATTTTGTGACGAACTTATGTCTTTTGGCTTTCGCAAGAAATACAAACAGAAAATCGAAGAAATGCTGAATCTTAAGTAACCCAATGGGCTTCTAATGAATGTTTAAGTGCGCCCCTGATGCTACTGTGAACATTTCTTCAAACGTTCCAAGCCCACCTGGTAATGCAATAAACACATCCGCAGTATTGATCATTTTATGGATTTGTTCAGACATACCTGATACAATGCGTTCATCTCCATTTGTTGGTCCAATTAATTGTTCGTCTGCCAAAGGTTTTGGAATGATTCCCAAAACATGACTGCCACCTTCCTGAACAGCTTTTGAAATGCTTCCCATCATTCCAAGATTACCATCGCCATATACTAGAAACATATTTTTCTCTGCTATGACTCTCCCCAATTCCTTTGCAGCCTCAATGAATTCTGGTTTATTACCAGAATTGTATCCACAAAAAACACAAATTCGCTTGACTCGCTGCTGTGAAGTTGCTTCCATTTTCTTTCTTATTTGAATGTATATCTGAATATGTCGAAGAAAGAAATGTAGAGCTGAATTTATAGAACCTGAAATTGGGTGAGTAATAGTAACACTAGTACCTGCCAAATGACAATTATTAGATGAATGTTAAAATAAATCGTGAAAAATTTAAAAAGTTTAGATCTTGTTCGGCAAAATAAAGGAAATAAAAACAGAAAAACAAATCAAAGCAATTATTAAGGCAACAGAATTATGTACGCAATACGCCACTAGCTTAGTATAAATTCATAATGATGCGTCTCAAGAATTAATTCTTTACTCAGCCATCACAATTGAATTAGCTCTTTCCTTTGTGATTGCCAAACACCATTCCTTCTGTCTTATGCTTTGATTGAGCTTTTCCCTACAAAAATAACACACAAAATTAAAAACTCTACAACATGTATACAAAAAATATAAAAATAGAAATTACAACAAAGTGCATGGGTTGCCTCCTTGCTAGCGCTAAATTTTTCGTCTTCAGCCAGACATGACTGAAATTCATCTGTTAAGGAGGTTTCAGCGTCGTTTTGGATGTCCGATTAAAGACAATCCCGTGAGCATTGCTTTTGAAGGGTCTCTTCCAACGGTAAAGTGGCAAAAAGAGTTATGTCTCATTCAGTGCTTGTGCAACCTTTTTAACCTTTGTTGCTTTAGTGGTTCCTGAAAAGAAAGAATTAAAATCAGGAGCTCTCGTATGGTGCTTGACCTTGAATGGAAGTTCCATTCTATCAAGCTTATGGTTGATATCTTTGATTAGTACTCCCAAAACAACGATGTTTCTTCTGAATGCTCTGGATCTTTAATAAGTTTAGATATTTGCTCCTTCATTTGCTCTACTTCTTGCTCCACCTTTTCTTCACAGATGTATTTTAAAATTTCCTTATTCAATTATTCATCTGTCATCTGTGAATTGCATGCTCCATAAGTATCTGCCTGAGGTTGTAAAGATGTTTCTAACATTAGGTCTTCATCCTCTGATACGACTGGAATGGATGGTTCAAGTAGATCTTCATCAAACATCATGGTAAAGCATGCTCCAAGATCTTTATTTTGAGGATTAAAAGTTTGATCCTCCGTTGTTGGTGCAGTTGGTAGAAATAGATCAGCCTCATCCTCGTCAGAATCTGAATAATAAAAGTCAAATTGAGACTTTGCCGGTTCAGGCTCCTGAACTGATACCTCTGGTTGTTGATACTGCTCAGCCTCATCCTCTATTGAAGTGTCATTGTGAACTGATTGGTACTCGAAGGCTTCATCAGTGTCATCTGAAACTGGTTCTTGAAGTATGTAGTTATGGTTTTCTGTGAATTGTCTGATTTGATCTGTCATCCTCTGAACGGATTCTGATTGTCTCTGAATACTTTCGAGTTGATTCTGGAATGTTTCAAGCATTGTATCCATCTTTTCTTCTCGTTTCTTGAACACATCTTTGAGCATGTCAATCATTCGATCTTTTTCTGATTGTTCTGATTGTTGATGAGGATCATTGTAGGTGAGTGGTGGATAAGATGGAAAATGTGGTTCTGTGAAATGTGATGGCTCGTCATACCATGAAGGATTTTAATAGCTCTGCCACCCTGGATGGTAGTTGTATTCGCAATAATCTCTAGGGTGGTTACCATTACATATGTCATATCTCCCCATTGCGTCTTGTTGAGCAAATGTTGTATTGCTTGGTTCTTGCATCCAGTGATAATTGTTGGACTGGACAACAGGCCTCAGAAAACCGGACTGTTGCTCCCAGATTTGGGGTGTATCTTCTAGTAAAGCTCATGATCTCTCAATCTCCCAATAATATTTCATTTTTCAATCACCTGAAAACAAAAGAAAGAAATAAAAATTACTAATAAAAATGAAGAAAATTAGATACAAGTAAATTAGATAGCTTCAAAATTAATAACTGGAGAAAAATAACTCCCCGGCAAAGGCGCCAAAAACTTGACCGGCGTAAACACACGCGTATAACGCAAGCGTACGTATCGTTCAAGTAGTATAAAAATATCGATCACACGAGGACTTAATTCCTACTGTTGTTATTAATTATTGAATCTATTTATTTACAAATATCTAATTGAGGGTGAAAAGAATGATTGCTTGATTGATTTGGTTGATTGTAGTTTTGCAAAATAAATAAATAAATAAAAAGACAAAAGAAAATACTAAGGAAAATAACAAAAGACACAAAGATCTAGGGTTGGGAATCATTCTAATATCTTTTAAAAGATGGAGTGATTATTTTATGTTTTTGTAATAAAACAGTTTACTAACCTGGAACACGAAATTATGCAAAAGCCTCTGTCGATGGTCAGACGCAAATACCCAGTTTAACCCAATTGAACCATATGTCTATGTCAACCAAATTATCTGGATTCATTAAGTTTAAGTTCCAATTATGGCTACCCCCGCCCGACAGGTATATGTCTATCATGTAAGGAAATCTATTAAAGGGTTATTTATCCTCAAGGAAGATCGTGGGCTATTAAGTCTAAGGCTGAAACCTAAAATTCTTTTGTCAAGTTTATTTTAGATTTACCACATCAATCTTATTGGTGATCCGACAACAAGAAGCATTAAACTTAAGACTAAATAAGTAAACCTTTAAATTACCCAAACTATAAAATAACCCCTTATAAACCGGTGATATTAGAATTCATCACAACCCTAGATAACTGGCTTAGTTACGACACATATTTACGGGTAGTAAAAAAAACATAAATAAAATAAAAGACATAAAGTAAAATACTGAAAATTAAATACTGAAAAGTAAATGCTGAAAGTAAATGCTGAAATTAAATACTTAAAATTAAATGCTGAAAAGTAAATGCTGAAAGTAAATGCTGAAATTAAATACTGAAAATTAAATGCTGAAAAGTAAATTGCTGAAACGTAAATTGCTGAAAGTAAATTGCTAAAAGGTAAATAAAGTAAAAGTACAATAAAAGAAAATGTTGAGGTAAAAGGATCCACTTTTATTACTTATATTTTAGATATCTCCCTTAATACAGTATATTAACTTTGCATGATAATTACCAACCAGCCATATAGGCGGTATCCAGATTAATTCAAATTAATAATTAATTACCAACCGACCAATCAGGCGGTATCCAGTTTTGTCAGGTTAAAACCAATTTAAATAATTACAAACCGACCAATATGGCGGTATCCTCGTTAAGTCAGGTTTTAACTAGTTTATATATTATATTTAAGGGATATTAATCTAAATATTAGTAATAAAAGTTTTACCTTTTACCCCAGCAAAGGGGAGTTACCTCCTAATTACTCAAAAGTAAAAACTAAAAATTAAAGAAAGAAAAGTACTGTGCGTAAAAGTAAATTGCGGAAAGTAAAAAACTGAAAAGTAAAGAAAAGAAAGTGCGAAAGCGGAAATTAATTACTGAAAGCTATAAATAAACAAACAAGATACAATTTTCTTAGTATTCTTAAGGAATTCCTTAGAGGAAAGTATGAATTTACAAATGAAATGACTTGGTATTTATAGGCAAAATTTTGCCTCCATCAAATCATCCACCAAATTAATTATTAATTGCTCCACTAATTACTCCACTAATTGCTCCACCAAATCCATTATTAATTGCTCCACTAATTTCTTATCATGTTTGGTGGTGATTTGATAATTTTTATTATTTATTTATCAATTTATTTTTTGCTTTGAAAATGATTGAAAATGAATTTAATAATTACACACAACACATTTATGGATGGTTCATCAATTTCGGGCATGCAATATTCAGAATTAGAAATTATTTTGTCTTTAAAAGTTGTCGATCTTTGATTCTTCTTTAATCTGGAACTTGAATCAGCTCAATCCGATATCTGAGTAAAAGGTTATGCCCAAAATACGACAGATGCGTAAAACTTGAATTTCCAAAACTGCATTTCGTTAAAACACCCTTTCAAGTTTTCAATCTCCAAAATTAATATGTCAAGTCCAATTTTTGCCCTTATTTGACTCACATTTCGTCTTAAATTATTTCATCGGGTCCCAATATTATTTTATCTGTAAAATAAACTAAAACACATCAAAACGTTCATCAAACCCGAGAAACTAAACAAAATATTAAGTAAAAAGGGCGGTAAATATTGATATATTTTCCGCTAATCATGGTCCAGTCCTATATGATCGCATCATACAAGGTGCCTCCATTCTCATGTCTCTACATGGACGATCCGGATTAAGATCGCCATACAAATATAGAATGGACCGCAGCTATAGATAAACAACAAACAAAGTACCCACTTTGTTTGCTCTCTATGGACTATTTAAGATTACTAACTTCAGACTTAAATCCTCAGGTGTATGACACTCATACACTAAGTCTGAAGGTACATAAGTAATCTACGGTATTTACGAAGATATATTATATGCGAAAAATAAACAAACAATTTGATAAATGAATAATGCATCATTTTATTTCAAAACACATGAAACTGTTTACATCACATGTAGCTCTAGGGCATACATCCTAATATAGAATACTTAAGCAATGAGTTTCTTGATTACTTGAAAGAATATAGTATTATTTCACAGTGGACTCCTCCCGGAACACCTCAATTAAACGGTGTGTCCGAACGGAGAAACTGAACTTTGTTGGACATGGTAAAGTCGATGATGAGTCACACTGAGCTACCTATTTCCTTCTGGGGATATGCATTGAACAATGCAATACTTATTTTGAATAAGGTTCCGTCAAAGTCTTCTCAACAGACTCCGCATGAGATATGGACAGGAAAGAAACCAGGTTTCTCATTCCTGAAGATTTGGGGATGCTGGGCATACGTTAAACGTTTGGAAGGTACCAAACTTGAACCCAAATCGGATAAATGCCTATTTGTAGGTTATCCTAGGGAAACCAAAGGATATTACTTCTACAACCCACAAGTGAACAAAGTATTTGTTGCTCTACATACGGTTTTCCTTGAGAAGGAATTCCTAAATGCAGTGGTTAGTGGGAGGAAAGTAGAACTCGATGAAAATCGGAGTGATACTGTTCCTGGCACAGAATCCTTAACGGAATATTAACAGTTCATCAGGGATGAGACTGTACCACAATATTCAAATACACATGAACCGCGTAGATCAGAGAGAGTCAGAAAACAACCTGAGAGGTATGGGTTTCTGATCTCACCTCATGTAGATATTAATATTATTGAGAAAGACGAACCAGCTACGTATGAGGAAGCGATACAAGGTATCGACTCCTGTTTATGGCAAAATGCCATGAAGTCCGAAATGGATTCCATGTACACCAACCAAGTTTGGACACTGGTTGATGTACCAGAAGGCGTAAAGCCTATTGGTTGCAAATGTGTGTTCAATAAGAAGACCGACATGGATGGCAACGTACAAACGTACAAAGCTAGGCTTGTAGCAAAGGGGTATCGTCAACGACACAATGTTGATTACGATGAAACTTTTTCACCTGTTGCCATGATTAAATCCATTCGGATAATGCTTGCTATTACTGCATATTTTGATTACGAGATATGGCAGATGGACGTCAAAACCATTTTCCTTAATGGAAAGCTTTTGGAGGATGTTGATATGCAACGAACTGATGATTTTGTCGTACCAAGACTTGCAAACAAGGTTTGTAAGTTAAATCGATCCATTTATGGATTGAAGCAAGCATCGCATTCTTGGAACCAACGTTTTGATGAGATCAAAAAAGAATATGATTTCATTCAAAATGAGGATGATCCTTGTGTATATAAGAAGGTTAGTGGGAGTGTACTGACATTCATTGTCCTTTACGTTGATGATGTATTGCTTATTGGCAATGACATTCCCATGCTACAATCGGTGAAAGCTTGACTTTCATTAAAATTCTCCATGAAAGATCTGGGAGAAATATCCTTTATTCTGGGAATAAAGATCTACCAGGATAGATCTAGAAAGCTGCTTGGACTCTCCCAGAGCACATATATTGACAAAGTGTTGAAGAGATTCAACATGGAACAGTCTAAGAGGGGACTGTTGCCAGTGTCATATGGTGTCACTCTATCTAAGGACATGTGTCCTAAAACTCAAGATGAGAGAGACAATATGAGTCAAATCTCGTTCGCCTCGGCAGTCGGATCAATAATGTATGCTATGATATGTACACGACCTGATGTCTCGTATGCTTTGAGCATGTGTAGTCGCTATCAGGCCGATCCAATTGATGGTCACTGGATGGCGGTTAAGAACATCCTTAAGTATCTTAGACGAACTAAGGATGCTTTCTTAATCTATGGAGATGGAGAACTTGAGGTAACAGGGTACCGATGCAAGTTTCCAAACCGATAAAGACGACTGTAAGTCGTAATCCTGGTACATATTTTATTTGAACAATGAAGTAGTAAGCTGGAAATCATCCAAGTAACAGACTGTTGTCGATTGAACAACAGAAGCGGAATATATTGCTGTAGCGAAGCAGCAAAAGAGGTAGTTTGGATCCGTAAATTCCTAATTTGATTATGAGTAGTTCTGTTACAGCCGAGCCCATTCCATTGTATTGTGACAATAACGGGGCTATAGCACAGGCTAATGAACCACTGTCTCATTAACGATCCAAGCATGTACTTCGACGTTTCCATCTGATTCGTGAGATCATACATCATGGCGATGTGAAGATCGAGAAGGTCGCATCAGATGACAACATTGCAGATCCGCTGACGAAAGTTATTCCTCAACAAATGTTTGAGCGACATGTACATAGTTCAGGTGTTAGATGCTTAAGTGACTGGATATAGGCCAAGTGGGAGATTGTTGGACAATTATGACCCATAGCGTCATCATTTGTAAAAGACATTGTGGTTTTTGTACAAATTAACTATGTGACAATGGAAATTGCTATTTTATCATTTTGTAATTAGATAACTTGAATATATAAATGATAAAAGTCCTTATGATTAGTTCCAGATTAATAAGATATGAGACAATATCAATCCACAAAGGTTTAATCATTAAATATCCGTAGTCGTAGTATTATCGAGATTGGACATTGATAATACATAATAGACTAGTATTACACTTGTTCGCGTTGTAGGATCATAACGACACAGTTCTCATATGGTTAAGTATTGGATACTTATGCAAGTGTGATAGGAGGTTGTGTTTACCGATGGTATGGGAGCAGCTTCGCTCTGGAGAGACCCCTCGGAATCCCATTGGTAGTATGACTATGTGTCTATGGGAATCCGAATTAGGGTAGGTGTATTTGGATTTAACTTGAGACTTGCATCGCTATTACTTGCGACAATCAATACGCTTTGGTTTTGGTCATCCGAGACTTTACCAGATTCTGTGTATGCCTTTTCTAGGTTTATTGAGAATCGTAGTGTATTGGGTGTGATGTCAAGGCGGAAGTATCACTTCACTCATATGGAGATGATGATCACGCAGGGATACAGAACTGGTTCTCTATTATGTTGGAACTATCGGGATAATATGACAAGGTCATGATTATCCGATTATAGAGACTAGTTGTTTGTGATCCAACATATGCTTCGTACGGGGCATACACTATTCCAGCCCCAGGCCTAGCATGTGACATCATATACTGGATCGTAATACGCAATACTACATATACTACGCCTGATAAAGATTATATATTCCTTAAATAATATTTCTGGAGAATTGGGTAGGCACGACGCTTTGCTAGAAGCCAACCATGTCTCGTAAATCGGTAAGAACATGGTACAGGGTACCCACGTATTCAGATAGTCCAACGACCGGATTTACTGCCAACATATCCAGGGATCTCATGGGTCGCTTCCCGAAGATTCACCGATGACGTATGACTCGAACATAATTAATCTAGGATTAATTATAAGAGAGAGAAAATTAATCTAGGATTAATTGCGGAAAGATTTTATCTGGGATAAAATTCAATTAATAGAGAGCGAACGATTAATTCGGTATTATTCGATAAAATAATATATTCGATATATTAAATGAAATTAGATTTCATAACGGAATTAAAATTGGATTTTAATTCGGGTGAACGAATTATTTTAGAATTAATTCGCGAGCGACTTTAATAATAATTTTGCGAGGCATTATTATTTAATTAAATTTGATTTAATTAAGTCGCTACGGAAAATTCATTAATTCAAAATTAACGAACCCGAGCCCGGAATATATTTACGGGCCCACTCAGATTTTGAATTCAAGTGGGTCCCACAAGTCACATCAAAAGTCACATCACTTGTCATTCTCATCACTCATTGGTGATAGAAGTTAGTAATGAGTAGATGGTGGCTTGTAAGACACATTTTTTTTTAATAATGAAAGAACTTGAGTGACATTTACCAAATATGGATTTGGTGTATGACTATTATTTTTGGAAAATCAAATAGAATTCATTCACTCTTCTCTCTTCCAATTTTTGCGTGAAAAGTCTTTCCCTCTCCAATTTCTTGGCTTGGCCGAGACACACACAAGAAAATGAAGAAATTTGTTGCAAATTTTTCCAAGTGCTAGCATATTTTTAATCATACGAAGGTGATAGGGAAACATTCCATAGAGTTTGGAATCTAAAACCTCAAGCTTGGATCTTCAACATACATCAAAGACAGGGGCTTGGAGCAACTTCTCAAAGTGGAATTTTTGAACTCTACACCTACATCCATTCCGATCAATGTAAGTATTTCCGCTACTTCTTTGCGTATTCACACTTATTACATGCTTATATGTTCTTGGGATTGATCTTAGAGACCCAACAGACACGTGTCTGCTGCACTTTAGCGGTCGCGTGACCGGCTTAAGCACACACGTATAACGCAAGCGCACGTATCGTTCAAGTAGTATAAAAATATCGATCCCACGAGGACTTAATATCTAATCTATTAATTTTATGAGGTCAAATGATTACTGGTATCTAACAGGTTGTTTGATTGATTTGAAATGTTGACGATTCTAAATTTAAAAACAAGTAAATAAAATTGTTCGAAAGTAGGTTTTAAGAAAATTCAATATTAAAAACTATATAGGGTTGTGATTTCTTCCAATATCATTTTAAAGATGAAGTGGTTATCTTAAAGTTGGGTAATATATTGATTTATTAACCTGGAACACTAAATTATGTGTAAGCCTCTGTCGATGGTAAGACACAAATACCCAGTTTAACCCAATTGAACCATATTTCTATGTCAACCAAATTATCTGGATTCATTAAGTTTAAGTTCCAATTATGGCTACCCCCGCCCGACAGGTATATGTCTATCCTGTAAGGAAATCTATTAAAGGGTTATCTATCCTCAAGGAAGATCGTGGACTATTGAGTCTAATGTCTTAAACTTAAAATCCCTATGTCTAGTTCATTTTAAGGGGGGTGTATTCAATTGAGATTTTAAAAGACTATTTATGAATAAATAAGTCCTGTAGATTTTAAAAGACATTTAAAGAATGTAATAGACATTTAAAGAATGTGATGACTTACAAGATTTTATTAGATTTCTTTTAATCAAGATTTTTTACATATTAGATTTTAAAAGACTTATTTCATAAGAATTTGTAAGATTTGAAAAGACCATTATATTTTTTTTTTCCTTTTTTATAACCGATATTATATGGAACGTAACCATAAATAAAAAAAGTTAATGAAAGTCAATTGGTTCAAAATGTCTGAATGTCATTTCTCTGACCTAGGAATATTTTATGAGTTTCCATGACAAAATGTCATTTCTCTGACTTAGGAAGAAAATATAACACTTCGGCATCAATGATCTTAATAATTGATAAATAAATTTTTTGCTTAAATTTGGGTTTTTCTTAAAAAAATAAAATACAAGTAAAAAATTAGCGAGAAAATGAGGAAAAAAATCTTTGTTGTGCTAAATTCATTTTGTACATTATTATCTATCCGAATGAAGAAGTTATGTTGGCCTTAAATAAAATCTAGGAAATTATCTTTAAATGTGATAGAATTTTCCTCCTCGAAAATGAAATTCATTAAGAAAAATAGTTGGAGAAATGACATTATCAGTTGCATTTAAAAGAAAGTCATATTGTTTTATTTGAAAGAAAAAAGAAGAAATTACTAATAAGCAAGTAATTTGTTCACGAAGAACTAACATGTATGTTCATCTTCTATTTTCTAACTAACATGTATGTTCATCTTCTATTTTCTAACACTCAAAAAAAATCTTATGTAAAAAGTCTCATGGGTTAGGGTGGGATTTTTTATAAAGTTTGATATTTATAATTTTCACTAAAAAGTCCCACAGAATCACACATATGAAAGAATCCTTCAAAATAATTATGTTTTTCAATACCAAAAGACTTTATATTACTTGTTTAAAATCCTGATTGAATATCACTAGATTTGGATGTACTCTTTAAAAAATCCTAATAGTCTTAATGGAATACCACAAGACTTTTTAGATTATTTAAAAATCTTAATTGAATACCACAAGAATTATTTAACCCAAAAAAGTCTTTTAAAATCTCAATTGAATACACCCCCCTAAGTTTCCCACTTCAATTTTATTAATGGCCAGTTAAGGAAAAGCATTAAGATTAAGACTCAATAAATAAATCTTTATATTACCCAAGCTATAATCTAACCCCTTATAAACCGGTGATATTGGATTTCATCACAACCCTGGCTTAGTTACAACACATATTTACGGGTAGTAAAAATTTAAATAAAATAAAAGACATAAAGTAAAATACTGAAAATTAAATACTGAAAAGTAAATTGCTGAAAAGTAAAAAAAGTAAAAAGTAAAAGTAAAAAGTAAAAAGTAAAAAGTAAAAAAATAAAAGTAAATTACTGAAAGTAAATTGATAAGAATAAATTGCTGAAAAGTAAATTACTGAAATTAAATAAATTAAGAGTACAATAAAAGAAAATGTCGGGGTTAGAGGATCAACTTTTATTACTACTATTTTAGATATCTCCCTTAATATAATATATTAACTTTACATGATAATTACCAACCAGCCATAAAGGCGGTATCCAGATTAAGTCAAATTAATAATTAATTACCAACCGACCAACCATGCGGTATCCATACTTAGTCAGGTTAAAATCAATTTATAATTAATTACCAACCGGCCAATATAGCGGTATCCTCATTAAGTCAAGTTTTAAATAGTTTATATATTATAATTAAGGGAGATTAATCTAAATAGCAATAATAAAAGCTTTACCTTTCACCCCAGCAAAGGGGAATTACCTCCTCATTGCTTGAAAAATAAAAACTGCAAAAGTAAAGAAAGGAAAAGATTGTGCGTAAAAGTAAATTACGGAAAGTAAAAACTGAAAAATAAAGAAAAGAAAGTGCGAAAGCGGAAATTAATTACTGAAAGCTATAAATAAACAAACAAGATACAATATTCTTATTTATTCTTTAGGAATTTCAAAGAAGAAGTATGAATTTTACAAATGAAATGGCTTGGTATTTATAGGCAAAATTTTGGCTCCATCAAATGATCCACCAAATCAATTATTAATTGCTCCACTAATTGCTCCACCAAATCCATTATTAATTGCTACACTAATCTCTTATCATATTTGGTGATGATTTGATAATTTTATTATTTATTTATTTATTTTGTTGCTTTGAAAATGATTGAAAATGACTTTAATAATTACACACAACACACTTCTGGATGGTTCATCAATTTCGGTCATGAAATATTCAGAATTCGGAAATATTTTGTCTTTCAAAGTTGTAGATCTTTGAATATTCTTTAATTTGGCACTTGCATCAGCTCAATCCGATATTGGAGTAACAATGTATGCCCAAAATACGACAGATGTGCAAAACTGGAATTTCCAAAACTGCACTTTGTCAAAAACGTCCATTCAAGTTTCCAATCTCCAAAATTAAAATATCAAGTCCAATAATTGCCCTTATTTGACCAATATTTCATCCTAAATGATTTCATTGAGACCCGATATTATTTTATCTGCAAAATAAAATAAAACACATCAAAATATTCATCAAACCAGAGAAACTAAACAAAATATTAAGTTAAAGGGGCGGTAAATATTGATATATTTTCCGCTCATCATCGCGATGCAGAAGTTTTGCACATCGTGACGCCCAAATGATGATTTTACCCTTTTTGTCCGTTTTTTGCTGTTTTGGACCTGATTTGATTCCAGTGAGCCCTGAAACCTTATTTATCTACAAAATACACAAAACACATCAAAATATTCACAAAACACAAGAAACTATAAATAATATTAAGTCAAAGGGATGGTAAATATTGTTATATTTACCGCTTATCAGACCGACCTGTATTATCTCTGTCTTACACTAAGTTTTTTAGAGCTTTTTATAAGTTATGGAAAATAAGAAATACTAATCCCTGGATCCCCCTTAAAATTGTGTCTTAATTCCCTTTAAAAAGTGCTACTGGATTTACTATAACTCCAACCCGTGACGTTGGCTATGTTTACTTAACATTATTGCCCATTACTCGTATGTTACACCCATCAGCTTTCTGGTGGCTCTAGGTTTCATGTTGGGCTTACATCATCCATACATATGCATAATATTCAGCAATCCCGACCTAGGTAACCAGGTCGGCATACCGAAGTAATTAGTGATGGATCATATTCCTCCCTTCTTAACTAGGTCAGGTCGAAAAGGTCATATGACTTAATCAGGTAGGTCATCACATTTTTTCTAGTGATGTTTGAATCTGACAACTACTTATCAGGTCGGGTCCGTCTTCATCACTTCCCTCGCTTTCTTTTGACAATCTCTGAACATTATTGTCAAGTGTTTGATGGCTTATTATCAGGTCGAGTCCGTCTTCATCTCCACAAATGTTACTGAATCTGATCCCTAACATCGGGTTGGTCTTCATTGCACCTCGTTAGGCCATCTGCCTGCTCTCATCACCATAAAGGCCTTGGACCTAAATATATGTTTGGTGGAAACCCCATTCTACCCCTCCGTAGGTTTCAGAATTTCTTCGGGCTGAAAACCACCATCAACATCTATCTCGTAGTTCTCGGCATCAATGAGTTGATTAGTTGATACCGGGAATTATAAAAAAAATGGTGGTACATGAAGCTGGAAGCCAATCTGGTGTCCTCGGGATGATACTCAATCCTAATCCAGTTCGAAATCTCAAGTCTGCCCCATCTCTCAGTAGTTACCACAACTTCAAGCTTCAATGGTTTCTGTGAAAATCCACATCAGGTTCACAACTGTTACGGTTTTGGCGGCAATTCCGGTAAACGCAGCAGAACACGGAAAATCAAAATTTTTCGATTTCAATAATTTTTCTTGGGTAATTAAAATAAACTCAAAACTTAAAAATTGAAATTTTTACCTAAAAATCATATTTTTCATAAATTACCGATTAGCCCCTAAATTTGTATATTAATCATTTTAGTCCTAAATTGTCAAAAATAATTTTAATTGTTTCCAAATCAATCCTAAAATGATTTATATATTTCTTATATATGAAAATACAATTTGAAACTCAAGAAAATAATTTCCCCTCTAATTGCCGGGAGGTCCCTAAACTTTCAATAATTTACAATTTGGTTTTTTTTTTGTTCAAAACATGTAAAGATCAAACCCAAAAATTCAGAAATTTAATGTACATCATATATATACCAAATTACATCACATATTTGAAAAGCCCCAAATTTGGAGTGGGTATGAACCCTAATTTTATAATTTTAATAAATTGACAAATTAACACCAAATTAATTAAATTCAACACTTTTATTCAATTCCCACCACACCAAACAAGTCTCACCATCATGAAATAACACAAGAACAATTCTAGGTCATTTATGAGTGGCTAAATAACTCTAGAATGGCAACTCACCATCAAATGGTTAAAAAGAAAGCTTAAGAAATAATTTTATGCAATCTTAATACATATACATGCTTCCATCTTTCATCCAAGTTCCCAATCATCAAAATACATCCACAAAAGAGTAGAGAGTAATATTTTTGCCCTAAAGTTCTATCAGATTTCACAACTTTTTTTATGGCAATGGAATAATTTTTCTGATTTTTTTTTTTGTATTTTGTTCTTTGATTTTTTTTTTTATATACAATATCTTCCGTCTATGTAGCGAGCTTTGGGTCGGTGACTCCCAAACCAATTGGCTTTAGGCCACCAGGTGTTAAGACACCCATACGGACTTAATTACTCAGACTTCAGATATATATATTTTTGCAGCATCTTTGATCCATGTAACGAGCTTTGGGCCAGTGACTCCCAAACCAGTTGGTTTTAGGGCACTAGGTGTTAAAACACCCTTACAGACTTAATAACTCGGATCTCAGATTTTTTTTTTACTCCATTTCTTTTTTAGATGCTTCCTCTAATTAAACTAGAGCACTGAATATTACAAACTTTTCAATTTTAGTTCATGTCTGTATGTTACTATGTATGTTGATAATATCTGCTAACTGAACATATGAATATCCATTTTAGTCAATTTTATGGAGAATTTACAAATTAAATAATTCAAAAGGAAATAAATAAAAATTAACTTGTTCCGATATAGGTTTGACATACGTATCAGGAGTGGAAACTCGTTACTCAGCTATCTCTCACCAATTTCACCCTTTTTAGTCAAAATAAAACACAAAAACACAAAATGTTTTTGTAATTTTTTCAATTTTTTCAATTTTTTTGTATTTTTCGAAAAATTTTGGACTAAAAATAAAAAGAACACACAAACTAAAAACAAGGTACTGATCAACTAATTCCCTCCCCCAAACCTAAATGAGACATTGTCCCCAATGTCTTAAACAGTAGAAGAAGAATTTAGAAGGTAGTACCTGGTTAGCTGAAATTCTATAAGAAATTAAAGGTTAAGATCCAGATTAACACGACACCTCTTACCACGATCGTCTTCGGACCAATTTATCTTTGAAATGATAGGGTCAACTTGTGGTTCATAGGCTAAGAGTTGATCAATTAGATCCAGAGTAGTTCTGGCAGTAAAGAGGAGTTCTTTCAAAGGTTTTGACACGAACCCATTTCTCCGGGCATCATCAAGAAATACACAAAGAAAATCATAAAATCCATCAACGTTGTACAGCCCAATTGGTTTCTGGTGTATGTTCAGATTCGCCCAAGATAGCACGATAAAAATTTCCTCCAATGTACCCAAGCCATCTGGCAAAGCAATAAAAGCATCAGCACAATTAATCATTTCTACCAATCGTTCAGACATACCTGGCACAATCAGTTCCTCTCCGTTTGATGGTTCAATAATATTTACTTCTGCGAAGGGTTTTGGGATGATTCCCAAAACGTGATTGCCTCCTTCTTGTACGACCTTTGAAACGATCCCCATAAGTCAAAGATTGCCTCTGCCATATATTAAGTGCATATTTTTTGCAGCTAGGACTCGACCCAATTCTTGTGTTGCTTCTACGTATTATGGCTTAACACCAACACTACTACCACAAAACACACAGATATTTTCAACTCGTCTTCTTGAAGTGACTTCCATTTTTTATATGTATTTCTTTCTCAACTCTGGATGCCTTCAAAAGTGCAATGACGGGCTGAATTTATAGTACCTGAAAAGGGTGAGTAAAAATAGCACAAGTATCTTCCAGAGGACAATTAGTAGCGAAATAATATCGTGATAGTAAAAAAGGTCTGGATCCTGTCGGAGAAAATAAAAGACAACAACAAAACAAATCACAATTATTAAGAAAAGACAAAGAGATATAATATTTACAAGAAAAGTAACGGCTTGATTGACGTCTATGCGTCAAGGACAAGCTTCCCATCCAATTTTCTTATAAATTGGCAAACATGGTCTTTTTAAGTCAGATTCCCGAGACTTAACCGTTGTCTTTCCTTTTGGAATTGTCCATATAACATGCGAATTTCATGATACACACATCCACTGGGATACGTCTCAAGAGTTTTAGATAAGTCATCTAAAGACTCCTTACTCAAGCCATCCCTAATGAAATTAATCTTATCTTCGCGGTTATCAGACACCATTCCTAAAGAACGACAACGAGTATTACAAAACATGTGAGCACATTTATAACAAACACACATTCTTTTGGCTCTTCTATTTTTAGCATATGTGCTTCTTCCTAAGCCAGACAGATGTGAAATAAAAGAGTCAGAAGACTCACTTGCCAATCAGACCCGTGCTTCAATAATCCAACGAATGTCAGTAGGAATACATTTGATCATCAGTAGTCTCATCCGTTCCAAGTGAGCATTGTAGACTTTCATCAGAGATTTTTGAGGGAGAGAAGGAAATTGCTTGTGAAGATTTGCGAGAGCTTCTTCCATCGTGAAATGACTAAACCTGCAAAAATTAAACACAAAAAAAAAAAAACACACCAGATCACAATATATACAAAAATTGCATGGGTTGCCTCCCTGCTACGCTAAGTTTAGAGTCATCAGCCAGACTTGACTTCTCGAACGTTAAGTTGGATCTGAAAGTGTAACACTTTCTTTTTGTCGCTCAAATGATTCTCCCTAGTAGTGTTTGACACGCTGACTATTAACTTTGAATGTGTTGTTGGTATTGGGATCCTGTAACTCAACCGCTCCATAAGGTAAAACCTGATTGATCAAAAATGGATCTGACCACTTAGATTTCAACTTTCCAGGGAAAAGTTTCAACCTCGAGTTGTACAAAAACACCTGCTACCTTGGTTCCAACTGTCTGTGCACTATTTTTCGGTCATGCCATTTTTTGGTCTTTTCCTTGTACAATTTGGCATTGTCATAAGCCTGTAGGCGAAATTCCTCCAATTCGATGAGTTGGTGAAGTCTTTTCTCCCATGCAGCTTGTGAATCAAAATTCAACTTCTTCAGTGCCCAGTATGCCTTGTGCTCAAGCTCAACTGGTAGATGGCATGCTTTCCCAAACACCAATCGATATGGGGACATACCAATGGGTGTCTTATAAGCTGTTCGGTAGGCCCCTAATGCATCATCTAGTTTTGTTGACCAGTCCCTTCTTATTGATCCAACAGTTCTTTCTAGGATTCTTTTGATTTCCCTGTTTGAAACCTCAACCTGTCCATTTGACTGTGGATGGTAAGCTGTGGCAACCTTGTGAGTAACTCCGTATTTGGATATGAGTGCATCGAAGTATCTGTTGCAGAAATGAGGGCCACCATCACTGATGATTGCACGAGGTGTTCCGAAACGAGTGAAAATGTTCTTTTTCATGAATTTGATCACCACTTTTGAATCATTGGATGGCAATGCAATTGCTTCAACCCATTTGGAGACGTAGTCTACAGCAACCAGAATGTACAGGTTTCTGAATGATGGAACAAACGGTCCCATGAAATCTATACCTCACACATCGAATATTTCCACTTCTAGAATGTTTTGCAACGGTTATTCGTTTCTCCTGGAAATATTTCCCGTTCTCTGGCACCTGTCACATTAAAAAGCAAAAAGATAAGCATATTTAAAAATAGTGGGACAGATCAAACCTGATTGAAGGACTTTGGCTGCAATTTTGTTTCCGCTGAAGTGTCCGCCATATGGTGATGAATGAAAGTGCTGCAGAACACTGTTAACCTCCTCCTGTGGAACACATCGTCTCAATAATTGATCAGCACAACGTTTGAACAGGTAAGGCTCATCCAAGATATAATGCTTGACTTCTTTGAAAAACTTCTTTCGTTGCTGAGTTGTCCATTCCAACTGCCATTTTCCTGACATAATGTAGTTAACATAGTCAGCATACCAAGGGACTTCCTGTTGTTTCATGGCAAACAGCTGTTCATCTGGAAAAGTTTCTTTGATTGAAAGATCTTTGTCAGCTATTTCTCCATTCTCGAGCCTCGATAGATGATCTGCCACCTGATTCTCTGTCCCTTTCATGTCTCGAATCTCTACGTCAAATTCTTGTAGAAGAAGTATCCAACAGATCAATCTGGGTTTGGCATCTTTCTTCGTGATCAGATATTTGATTGCTGAATGATATGTGTAGACCACCACTTTAGGACCCAACAGATAAGAGCGGAATTTGTCAAAAGTGAACACAACTGCAAGCAACTCATTTTCAGTGGTTGTGTAGTTGAGTTGAGCTTCATTCAGAGTTCTGCTGGAGTAGTAAATGATGTGGAAAATCTTTGCTTTGCGTTGTCCCAAAACTGCTCCTACAGCAAAATCACTAGCATCGCACATTACCTCAAATGGAAGGGTCCAGTCTGGTGCTACTATGATGGGGGCAGAGACCAGCTTCTGTTTTAAGATCTCAAAAGCTTCCTGGCATTATTTGGTGAAGTTGAAAGGCACATATTTCTCCAGAAGATTGCAAAGAGGTTTTGCAATTTTGGAAAAGTCTTTGATAAATCTCCTGTAAAAACCTGCATGTCCAAGAAAACTTCGAATACCTTTAACTGATGTTGGTGGAGGTAGTTTTTCAATTGTCTCTATCTTTGCTGTGTCTACCTCAATCCCCTTTTGTGAGATCTGATGTCCAAGAACAATGCCTTCCTGCACCATGAAGTGGCATTTCTCCCAGTTGAGTACTAGGTTTGTATCTTCGCACCTTTGTAACACATGTTCCAAATTTTAAAAACAATGGTCAAAAGAATCTCCAAACACAGAAAATTCATCCATAAAAACCTCCATACTCTGCTCCAACATGTCTGAGAATATGGCCATCATGCAACGCTGGAATATGGCAGGGGCATTACATAATCCAAATGGCATCCTGCGGAAAGCAAAAGTACCATAGGGACATGTAAATGTGGTTTTCTCCTGATCTTCTGGTGCGATGGAAATCTGATTATACCCTAAATATCCGTCAAGAAAGCAATAGAGTTTATGTCCCGCCAATCTGTTTAACATTTGGTCAATAAATGGTAGCGGAAAATGGTCATTCCTCGTGGCTTTGTTTAGCTTCCTGTAGTCCATGCATACTCTCCATCCAGTCACCGTTCTTGTTGGGATTAGCTCGTTCTTTTCATTAGTAACCACAGTAATTCCTCATTTCTTCGGCACACACTGCATAAGACTTACCCAACTACTGCTGAGATGGGGTAAATGATGCCAACATCTAACCATTTGATGATTTCTTTCTTCAGGACTTCCTTCATGATTGGATTGAGTCTCCGTTGATGTTCCACTGTGGGTTTGTACTCATCGTTCATCAGGATCTTGTGCATGCAAAATGATGGACTAATGCCTCGAATGTCTGCTATAGTCCAGCCAATGGCTTTCTTGTGCTCTCGTAACACTCTCAGTAGTTTTTCTTCCTGCTCCAATATTAGTGTAGAAGAAATAATAACAGGTAATTCAGAAAAGTTTCCAAGAAATGCATACCTGAGATGACTAGGAAGTAACTTCAGCTCCAACTGTGGTGGTTCTTCAATCGAAGGCTTGATTCGATCTTTCTTTGGCAGTTCCAAGCTTTCAACTGGTGGTGTTGCTTTGAATCGGAATGGTTTTTCAAGGTAGTTGATACATTCCAGGATTTCAGCATCTAGCTCGCTGTCAGTCATGTTGGTGATGCAAGCTTCAAGTGTATCTGTGGGATTTGGCTCAGTATTTTGAACAATATTATCAACAACATCAACTCTTAAGCATTCTTCTTCCTTTTCATCGCTCTGGAATTTCATGGCTTTGAAAACATTAATGGTCACATCTTGGTCCTGCACTTTCATGATCAGTTCTCCTTTTTGCACATCAATCACAGTTTTTCCTGTAGCCAAGAATGGTCTCCCAAGAATGATAGGTATTTCTTTGTCTTCTTCCATGTCAAGGATGATGAAATCTGCGGGGAGAATTAGTTTGTCTACTTTGACCAGCACATCTTCAACAACACCTCTTGGAAATGCGAGTGTTCGGTCAGCAAGTTGCAATGAAACTGAGGTAGGCATTGCTTCTCCAATCTGCAATTTCCTGAAAATAGAAAAAGGCATCAAGTTAACACTCGCACCTAGATCACATAAAGCCTTACCGATGCAATGTTCTCCAATGGTGCATGAGACAGTGAAACTACAAGGATCTTTCAACTTCGGGGGAAGTTTCCTCTGAATGATGGCACTGCATTCTTCCGTTAATGCTACTATTTCGTAGTCTCCCAATATCCGTTTTCGTGAAAGAATGTCTTTAATGAATTTGACATAACTAGGCATTTCTTCCAAGGCTTCTGCAAATGGGATGTTAATATGCAACTTTTTGAAGATCTACAGGAATCGAGAAAAATGCTTGTCCAATTTTTTCTTCTGAAGAAGTTGAGGAAAATGTGGAGGTGGAATGATCTGTTCTTTTTCCTTTGCTTCTTTTTCCTCCATCTGTTTCTTTGTTTCTTTTGGAACTTCCTCAACAGTTGTTTTGGCTCCAACATCTTTGTTGATTTCAGTACCGCTTTTTAACATGATGGAATGACATTGCTCCTTCCCAATGTTTCTTGGATTTGGCTCTGTATTGCTAAGAATGGTACCTGGCAGTCTGTAACTCTCAGCATTTGCCAGTTGTCCAATTTGATTCTCCAATGCTTTAATAGAAGCATATTGACTTTGAATTAATGCTGCTTGAGATTGAAACATAGCATCATATCTTGCTGCTTGAGATTGAAGCATAGTATCATATCTTGCTGCTTGAGAGTCGTGTTTTGCTTCTATCTTTTTCAAGTGGGCAACACTTCTGTTATTCTTGGTTCATTTACCTGCTCCTGGCTTTTTTTCTGTTGCTGGAAATCATGTGGTGGATAGTTCTGCTGTTGGCCTGAATTGTTGCTCCATGAAAAATTGGGATGATTCCTCCACCCTGTATTGTAGGTGTTGGAATATGGATTGTTCCCCTATTTGTTGAAATCGTTGACCTAATTCACCGTCTCTTCAAGTTGGTTCGACTCTGGTGCTCCTCCATATTGTGAACTTGTGGATCCAGTGGTAAGAGTCTCCATGAATTTGCATATCTGATCTAGCTTGGCGTTGACTGCTATATTGGCTCCACTTTTATAAATTCCTGTAATTCTTTGGATCATGCTCATTTCTGTTGGCCACATGGAATTGTTGTTGGCCATTTCTTCGATTAGGTCTCAGGCCTGATCTTCTCCTTTTGCCATCAAGACTCCTCCAGCAGCAGCATCAATTGTGGTTCTCATTATTCCAGAAAGCCCATTATAGAATGTTTGGACTTAAAGCCATTTTGGAATCTCATGGTGAGGACATTTCCGGAGCAAATCTTTGTACCTTTCCCAAGATTCACAGAGGGATTCTGAATCTTTTTGTACAAAGGATGTGATGTCATTCCTCAGCTTTCCGATTCTGGCTGGTGGAAAGTACTTTGCATGAAATTTGGTAGCTAAAATGTTCCAAGTTGTGATAGAGCCTGCTGGTAGTGAATGTAGCCAAGCTTTAGCTCTGTCTTTCAGGGAATATGGAAAAACTCACAGTCTCATTGCTTCTTCTGATGCTCTGTTATAGTTGAAAGTACCGCAAACTTCCAGGAAGTTACTGATGTGGGCATTAGGATCTTCAGTTACATTCCCCCCGAACTGAACTGAATGATGAATCATCTGAATACATGTTTTGATGTCACACGTATTTGCTGGTAAGAGAGGAAGTACAATACAGGAAATGAGTCTGTCAACCACCGGAATGGTTCTGTCTCGAATGGGAATTGGTGGTGCAACCTCCAACGGTTCAGGTTCCATGTTAATGATTGCTTCGTGGCCTTCTCACATTTCCCTTCTCAACTGTCTGATGGTTCTTTCAATTTCTGGGTCAAGCGATCAGAGTTCAAAGCTTCTGGTTCGTCTCACGTACTTTCTGAGAACCTGAAACACAAGAAAACAAAAAAAATAAGTAAAAAGAAATTAGATACAAGTAACGTATCTAACCCCTAAACTAATATTAAAAGATACATAAGTCCCCGGCAATGGCGCCAAAAACTTGACCGGCGTAAACACACACGTATAACGCAAGCGCACGTATCGTTCAAGTAGTATAAAAATATCAATCCCACGAGGACTTAATATCTAATTTATTAATTTTATGAGGTCAAATAATTACTAGTATCTAACAGGTTGTTTGATTGATTTGCAATGGTGACGATTCTAAATTTAAAAACAAGTAAATAAAATTGTTCGAAAGTAGGTTTTAAGAAAATTCAATATTAAAAACAATCTAGGGTTGTGATTTCTTCCAATATCATTTTAAAGATGAAGTGGTTATCTTAAAGTTGGGTAATATATTGATTTATTAACCTGGAAAACTAAATTATGTGTAAGCCTCTGTCGATGGACAAACACAAATACCCAGTTTAACCCAATTGAACCATATGTCTATGTCAACAAAATTATCTGGATTCATTAAGTTTAAGTTCCAATTATGGCTACCCCCGCCCGACAGGTATATGTCTATCCTGTAAGGAAATCTATTAAAGGGTTATCTATCCTCAAGTAAGATCATGGACTATTGAGTCTAAGGTCTTAAACTTAAAATCCCTATGTCTAGTTCATTTTAAGTTTCTCAGTTCAATTTTATTAATGGCCAGTTAATGAAAAAGCATTAAGATTAAGACTCAATAAATAAATCTTTATATTACCTAAGCTATAATCTAACCCCTTATAAACTGGTGATATTGGATTTCATCACAACCCCAGATAACTGGCTTAGTTACGACACATATTTACGGGTAGTAAAAATTTAAATAAAATAAAAGACATAGAGTAAAATTCTGAAAATTAAAAACTGAAAAATAAATTGTTGAAAAGTAAAAAAAGTAAAAAGTAAAAGTAAAAACTAAAATGTAAGAACTAAAAAAAATAAAAGTAAATTACTGAAAGTAAATTACTGAAGAATAAATTGCTGAAAAGTAAATTACTGAAATTAAATAAAGTAAAAGTACAATAAAAGAAAATGCTGGGGTTAGAAGATCAACTTTTATTACTACTATTTCAGATATCTCCCTTAATATAATATATTAACTTTACGTGATAATTACCAACCAGCCATAAAGGCGGTATCCTGATTAAGTCAAATTAATAATTAATTACCAACCGACCAACCAGGCGGTATCCATACTTAGTCAGGTTAAAATCAATTTATAATTAATTACCAACCGGCCAATATAGCGGTATCCTCATTAAGTCAAGTTTTAAATAGTTTATATATTATAATTAAGGGAGATTAGTCTAAATAGCAATAATAAAAGCTTTACCTTTCACCCCAGCAAAGGGGAATTACCTCCTCATTGCTTGAAAAATAAAAACTGCAAAAGTAAAGAAAGGAAATGATTGTGCGTAAAAGTAAATTGCGGAAAGTAAAAACTGAAAAATAAAGAAAAGAAAGTGCGAAAGCGGAAATTAATTACTGAAAGCTATAAATAAACAAACAAGATACTATCTTCTTATTTATTCTTTACGAATTTTAAAGAAGAAAGTATGAATTTTACAAATGAAATGGCTTGGTATTTATAGGCAAAATTTTGCCTCCATCAAATCATCCACCAAATCAATTATTAATTGCTCCACTAATTGCTCCACCAAATCCATTATTAATTGCTCCAGTAATCTCTTATCATGTTTGGTGATGGTTTGATAATTTTATTATTTATTTTTTTTTATTTTTTTTTTGCTTTGAAAATGATTGAAAATGACTTTAATAATTACACACAACACACTTCTGGATGGTTCATCAATTTCGGTCATGAAATATTCAGAATTCAAAAATATTTTGTTTTTCAAAGTTGTAGATCTTTGGGTTTTCTTTAATCTGGCACTTGAATCAGCTCAATCCGATATCGGAGTAACAATGTATACCCAAAATACGACAGATGTGCAAAATTAGAATTTCCAAAAACTGCACTTTGTCAAAAACGCCATTTCAAGTTTCCAATCTCCAAAATTAAAATATCAAGTCCAATAATTGCCCTTATTTGACCCATATTTCATCCTAAATGATTTCATTGAGACCCAATATTATTTTATCTGCAAAATAAAATAAAACACATGAAAACGTTCATCAAACCCGAGAAATGAAACAAAATATTAAGTTAAAGGGGCGGTAAATATTGATATATTTTCCGCTCATCATCGCGATGCAGAAGTTTTGCACATCGCAACGCCCAAATGATGATTTTATCCTTTTTGTCCAATTTTCGCTGTTTTGGACCTGATTTGATTCCAGTGAGCCCTGAAACCTTATTTATCTACAAAATACACAAAACACATCAAAATATTCACAAAACACAAGAAACTATAAATAATATTAAGTCAAAGGGACGATAAATATTGATATATTTACCGCTTATCAGACCGACCTGTATTATCTCTGTCTTATGGTAAGTTTTTTAGAGCTTTTTATAAGTTATGGAAAATAAGAAATACTAATCCATGGATCCCCCTTAAAATTGTGTCTTCATTCCGTTTAAACAGTGCTACTGGATTTACTGTAACTCCAACCCGTGACTTCGGCTATGTTTCCTTAACATTGTTGTCCATTACTCGTTTGTTACACCCATCAGCTTTCTGGTGGCTCTAGGTTTCATGTAGGGCTTACATCATCCATACATATCCATAATATTCAGCAGTCCTGACCTAGGTAACCAGGTCGGCATACTGAAGTAATTAGTGATGGATCATATTCCTCTCTTCTTAACTAGGTCAGGTCGAAAAGGTCATATGACTTAATCAGGTCGGTCTTCATATTTATTCTAGTGATGTTTGAATCTGACAACTTCTTATCAGGTCGGGTCAGTCTTCATCACTTCCCTTGCTTTCTTTTGGAAATCCCTGAACATTATTGTCAAGTGTATGATGGCTTATTATCAGGTCGGGTCCGTCTTCATCTGCACAAATGTTACTGAATCTGATCCCTAACATCGGGTTGGTCTTCATCTGCACCTCGTTAGGCCATACCGCCCTCGGGTTCCATTTTATACCTCGATCTCGGGTCCATCTGCCTGCTCTCATCACCATAAATGCCTGGGACCTAAATATTTGTTTGGTGGAAACCCCATTCTACCCCTCCATAGGTTTCATAATTTCTTCGGGCTGAAAACCACCATCAACATCTATCTCATAGTTCTCGATATCAACGAGTTGATTAGTTGATACCGGGAATTATAAAAAAGATGGTGGTACATGGAGCTAGAAGCCAATCTGGTGTCCTCGGGCTGATACTCAATCCTAATCCAGTTCGAAATCTCAAGTCTGCCCCATCTCTCAATAGTTACCACAACTTCAAACTTCAATGCTTCCTGTGAAAATCCACATCAGGTTCACAACTGTTAGGGTTTTGGCGGTAATTCGGGTAAACGCAGCAGAACACGGAAAATCAAAATTTTTCGATTTCAATAATTTTTCTTGGGTAATTAAAATAAACTCAATACTTAAAAATTGAAATTTTTACCTGAAAATCATATTTTTCATAAATTGCTGATTAGCCCGAAAGTATGAATTTTACAAATGAAATGGCTTGGTATTTATAGGCAAAATTTTGCCTATATCAAATCATCCATCAAATTCTCCACCAAATCCATTATTAATTTCTCCACTAATTACTCCACCAATCCATAATTGCTCCACTAATTGCTTATCTTGTTTGGTGTTGATTTGATAATTTTTATTAATTATTTATTAATTTAGATTTTGCTTTGAAAATGATTGATAATGACTTTAATAATTACACATCACACACTTCTGGATGGTTCATCAATTTCGGTCATGAACTCTTCCGAATTCGAAAATATGCCCAAAATACGATAGATGCGCAAAACTGAAATTTCCAAAACTACACTTCGTCAAAACGCCCTTTCAAGTTTCCAATCTCCAAAATTAATATATCAAGTCCAATAATTGCCCTTATTTTACCCATATTTCATCCTAAATGATTTCATTGAGACCCGATATTATTTTATCTGCAAAATAAACTAAAGCCCATCAAAACGTTCATCAAACCAGAGAAACTAAACAAATATTAAGTTAAAGGGGCGATAAATATTGATATATTTTCCACTCATCATCATCGCTGAGACGATGGCCTCATGGTGTTGATGCTCCGAAGGATGCCCAAACATGCCCTGCAATGACTCCATCACCTGAGATGCTAGAGCCATAGGTTCATGCTTTGCAGCACGAACCTCAGACATCACTGCTAGTAAGTAGCAGCGGGCTTTCTCATTTGCTGCGACCCATTTCTGGTAGGTATCGCGCACAGCTTGGCTAGTATTTCTGGCCGGCTCGGGAGGATGTTCCTCCGTCAGGATAAACTTTAGGTCTTCACAGACCAGGATAGCGTTCATGTTACTTTTCCACTTAACATAGTTTTCCCCGGTTAATTTATCGTTTGAGAGTATGGAAATAATTGGAGAAAAAATGCCTGAAAAATAAAATAAACATGCATTTAACATTTATTCATCGCATATTAAAATCATCAAAGAATTTTGGCATAAAATTAAACATGATGCATGAACCATGAGTAATGAATTAGAAACCTAAGAGAATTACTATGCCACAGAAATCTATCATCCCACAAGTAAGTGTCGCCGTAGGATATGTCAAGTACTTGCATGATAGATCGAGACAATCTCAGTCAATTTAATATATGCGGGAATAACTCTTATTCTTATATTAAACAACTACCGTTTTATTTGATCAAGGAATTTCATTTACAGTTAATTACTCCTTTGTGAGTGTAACCCGCCGTTTTGAGATTCTTTGACTTAACGAGTGAAGTGCTGCCGTAGGGTAGGTCATTTCACAAGATACATCTAGAATCCCTATCCTCTTGGAACCCAAACCTGATATTGACCCAAAATGGACACCATCCGTAGGGGGACGAGAACAAAGCCGTCTCGAGACGCCTTTTGAATCTCACATTTTTGGACTAACAACAGAGATCGTGGGATATACTGTCGTATATCCCTTTTCCACTCACTATTTTAAAAATTAAGGTTTCTATCTAAAATATCTAATATTTTATTTTAACTAGTGTGGATAAACTTATGGCGGCTAAATCATAATTATTATTTACACTAGTTTGTCATAAGTGAGCTAATCAATTTTAACAATTAAAATTGTGTCACTAAAAATTCATTAGTCTCTACTAACAGTTATACTGCATTAAACTAATTTAATTAAAGTGGTATAAGTGAGCTATTATATTTTAACTCTTAAAATACTAGACACTCTTAAGTCTAAAATTTATGGAATTATAAAAGGTCAAAATTTTAATTAAACATTTTAATAAATTTTAGTGCGTTATAAAATCCAATGGTACGTGGAATTGTATCCCGAGTGCAGACAATATTACCATCCATTCGGAATCGGCTATGGAATTTATGTCCGGGTTTCCATCATATATACCAATGGAATTTATTATGCACTAATTAAGCCTAATATATTAGAATTCAAATTTTAAACCATAAATCCAAATAATCTAATTAATTGATTCTCATGCATATCATTTTCAAATTTAAACATTTTAAATTTCATAAAATCATAATTTTATGTCTATAATGATAATGCATCTTTCACATGTTATGGCAAGTAAAATGCATGAGTGGGCACCCTAAGCTATATGACATGTTATTCAAACAATTCGAAATAAACATACATATAACATAAAAAATATTTTGCATTGACCGGGCTCTTATTTTTACTATACTAATCTAATTAGTACAAAAGATTCACCAAGGCATTCCTTGGTCTTCAAATCCTGCTCCAAAGTGGTGTTGGCTCCCTTTGCGACTTCGATGCTCCAAATTACAAAAAATTGAAACTTTACATTGAAAATTAAAATTACAACAAATTTAAACAATGGCCTTATGGCCTTACATCCCAAAAACAAAACCAACTACAAAAATAAGAGCCGAAAAAATTTACGACCAATGCAAAATCCATTCGTCACATGAAATAACAAAACCATTCATCATATGAATATCACAATGTGCCCACTCATCTAAACATGTGTGGGACACAGAAACTGGGCGACATATGCTTTTCCGGGCTTGTGGCCCGGTTGGGAGTACGGAGTAGCCCGCGGGGGACTAAATCGGAGAATAATGGAGTCGCCACCCGGTGTGAACCGGGAAAATAGTTTAAGGCCACACTCACCCCTCGCAAGGGAAGACCTCAAACCGTTGGGTTCAGAATGGTCCCTTACTTATGCCACTTGTAATGAAACGATTTGTGCAATAATTTAACCAAGCCTAAGCAACATTTATTTCCAAGGATAATTTACTTCTAAGTTCGTATGCATAAGTACGAGACTCATATCTAAGTTCACATGTAACACATTTTCATATTTGCATACAACCTATTTGTATATAATATATGTCCAAATTTGCATACAACCTATTTGCATGTAATCTATGTCCAAATTTGCATACAACCTATTTGCATGTAATCTATGTCCGAATTTGTATGCATAAAGATGAATTACAACACGGCAAGCATACAACTTCATGAACATGTTGAATGGATGAATACGGAAGCATAAGTAGATAACTACCGTGTAAACATGCATCATGGAAACAAACATGAAATATTGTGAACGCAATAAATGACAAAATGCGAGAACATGAACAATAAAAAAAAAGGCGAATGACAAAATGAGTAACCATGCATGAGATGTGATGAAATATGACATTTTTACCGTGGGCGTGCGTGCGGTGTTTGTAACCATGTTGGAACGGTAAACAGAAGGTTCACATTCGAGTAGCGTTCGTAAACGCGGTCGAACGAACTGAGACAGAAAACATGCGTTCGTGTGGCGTTCTGAAACACGTTCGAACGGGGTTAAATCAGTGAGCTCCAAAATGTAGTAAACAACATGACACGTACATGAACAGATGAATAGATGACACATGATAAATAATAACAGGTTAAAAGGCGCGGCAAAGCATCGTGGTAAATGATTTTTACCCCTCGACATGAAGGACCTTTAATCCGACTTACTAAGCCCATGCGCTAATAACATAATGCATATAAAAATAAAGACAACAATATTGGACTTTGTATAATCGATTGAACATATCTTACATTCAACCGAATATACATCATCCGACGCGGCGAAGCATCGTGGTAAAGGATTTTAACCCTCGATATAGAGGACCTTTAATCTAACTTACAAATACCATGCGCTAATGACATAATGCATATAAAAATAAAGACAACAATATCGGACTTTGTATACCCGATTGAACACATCTTACATTCAACCGAATATACATCATCCAACGCGGCGAAGCATCGTGGTAAAGGATTTTAACCCCTCGAAATGGAGGACCTTTAATTCAACTTACTAAGCCCATGCACTAATAACATAATGCATATAAAAATAAAGACAACAATATCGGATTTTGTATACCCGATTGAACACATCTAACATTCAACCGAATATACGTCATCCGGCACGGTGAAGCATCATGGTGAAGGATTTTAACCCCTCGAAATGAAGGACCTTTAATCCAACTTACTAAGCCAATGCGCATCACATTATTACATAAACAAATAACATGCAGAAATTAAATAACGATAATAAATAAATCAAGATAACATGAAATAAAATATGTGCCGTATACTCAAGTGGTACGTGGAGTTGTATCTCGAGTACAGATCATACTACCATCCATTCAGAATTAGCTATGAAATTTATGTCCGAGTTTCCATTCTATATACCACAAGAGGTGACACATTTTCCATTTTATTCAAGGGCCACAACATACACCATTTCACAATAAATGCATTTTCTATCTATTCAAGGGCCACAACATGCATCACTCCACAATAATCATGTAAATAAGATTCAATAAATAGTAAAAATACGAATACAAATGGATGTGAAAAGTGCCCTCAGGTCTAACCTTTTTCGTCGACTCTCGGATTCACGTTTCACGGTGATCGGAAGGGTTAAAGCTCCGCAACTTTTCTGGTTCACTGGTTTGCTTCTTTCCTCACTGTTTCGCTGCTCAAGCTACTATTTTGACTCTGTTTTGATGCTATTTTGCTGCTGTATTTTGGTCACTATTTTTGGTGTTTTAGGCTACTGTTATTGCGGTTAAAGGGCTGCTGTTTTTGTCACTGTTTGGGGCAGTTTTCAGATGATTTTTCAGTGCAGTTTCTAAGGATTTCAGGGGGTCAATTCTACGGTAGTTTTGGGGACTAAATATGTGCAGTTTCAGGCGGGCTAAGTGCATGCAGTTTTGGGGTCTAAGGGGGGTTTATGGTGCGGCAACAAAGGGGTTCTGTGTGGAAAAGATTTGCGGCAATGTAAGGGGCAAGTGGCGTTGAGTATAGGCTTGTGTATGGGGGCTGCTGATTGTGTATTGAGGCTGGGGGCTGTGAGGGCATGAGGCAGCGTGTTGAGCGTGTATTTAAGCTGATCGTGAAGGGGCAGTGAATGGTGGTAGCGTGGAATGGCAAAATATATGGCTATTGGTTGATGTTTGAAGGTTCGTGAGCGGGTTCGCAAGTGAAGTGGGCTGATTGTTAGTTGGCCGGGGGGGCTAGGCTTGTAGAAATGGCGTGGAGTGGCTGAATGGAGATAGCAACATGAGGGTGAGGGCCAAGTGTTGATGCGTGAATGAGGCTTATGGTGTATGGGGGTTTCCTGGACGAAAATGCAGGGGTTTCTTGTGTGAGTTACGTCTGAAGGAGCTAGGGTCTTCTGTGTTAGCCGTGTATGTGAGCTAGGGTTTATTATTTGGTGTTTTTTGGCCGTGTGAGAGTGAATGAGAGGAGAGCTTCAAGGGTTGGAATTGTGCTATTTTTATAGAGAAAGGGTAGAGGTGTGAAGGCATTAGGGTTTGCATGGATTTTCAAAAGGAAACAAAATCAAGTAAATAGGGATGTGTAGTATTTGATTTAATTAGTTTAGGCAAGGATATTTATTTTTTTGGTGGGAATTTCTTTAAATTGGTAGATGATTTATTTAAATAGGAAGAGGTTTTATTTAATTTTGGAATTTAATTTAATTGGATTTAATTTGTAATTTTAATTTCATTTTAATTTAATTGGTTTTGAATTTAGTTTGTGACATGTTTTTTAAATGGTTTAATTATTTTTGGATTGGGATTGGGTGAGATTGGTTTGATGTATATTTCAAGGGTTTTGGGCCAAGGTGCTTTAAAACGGAAGTCCAATAAGAAAACCCGAAGCACAAAGAAACGAATTTATTCCAACAATGTGTCAATTCTTGACTATTCCCTTCCGACGTCCGTTTCCCGCGACTTCCTCGACTTAAAAGGTAGTGTCTCCAAATGAGACTCATCATAGGGACTTATATGCAAAAATACAGTGCCTACAGTCGTCCCCATTTTGATGGGACTTGTGCAGTGTGTGACAATGACAATCCTATCAAAGTTTATGCAATGCATTTTACTTACCTAGCTCGCCAGCTGCCACCTGACTTGCCTGCTGCCTCGAGCTGAGTGGATGTCGTAGTGGACCTCGATCCTGGGATGCATCCCAATAACTACAACCGACAACGGGGGCCTCGACCCTGGGATGCATCCCAATTCCGCTGAGAATATGTGGGCCTCGACCTTGGGACGCATCCCGAAATGATGACGTAGTGGACCTCGATCGTGGGACGTATCCCAATAGCTGCAACCGATAACGAGGGCCTCAACCCTGGGACGCATCCCAAAACCGCTGAAAAAATGTGGGCCTCGACCCTGGGACGCATCCCGAAAATGATGATGCAGTGGACCTCGATCCCGGGACGCATCCCAATAGCTGCAACTGACAACATGGGGCCTCGACCCTGGGACGCATCCCAATACCGCTGACAAAATGGGCCTCGACCCTAGGACGCATCCCGAAAATTATGATACAGTAGACCTCGATCATGGGACGCATCCCAATAGCTGCGACCGACAACGGGGGCCTCGACCCTGGGACGCATCACAATACCGCTGACAAAATAGGCCACGACCCTAGGACGCATCCCAAAACTGATACTGATGATGATGTAGGCCTCGGCCCTAGGACTCATCCCTGAAACTGATACTGATGTGGGCCTCAACCCTGGGACTCATCCCCGAAATCGATACTGCCGTGGGCCTCGACCCTGGGACTCATCCCCAAAAACTGATACAGATGCAGGCCTCAACCCTGGGACTCATCCCTAAAATTGATGCTGATGCTGATGTGGGCCTCAACCCTGGGACTCATCCCCGAAACTGATACTGACGTGGGCCTCGACCCTGGGACTCATCCCCAAAACTGCTGATGATGTGGGTCACGACCCTAGGACTCATCCCCAAAACTGATACTGACGTGGGCCTCGACCTTGGGACTCATCCACAAAACTGTTGATGATGTGAGTCTCGACCCTGGGACTCATCCCTAAATCTGATATTGATGATGTGGGCCTCGCCCCCAAGCTGATACTGATGTGGGCCTCGACCCCAAACTGATATTGATAATGTGGGCCTAACCCCCAAGTTGATACTGATGTGGGCCTTGACCCCAAACTGATACTAATATTGATGTGTCTACATACCCGGAGTGCCATACCTTGCAAGACTGCCCGGCTTGTTCATTCCCAAACTGTGTTTCCATTCTTGGAGTGCCATTCCTGGCTTGTTCATTCCCGAACTGTGTTCCATTCTTGGAGTGCCATTATCGGCTTGTTCATTCCCGAACCTTACTCCATTCTCGGATTGCCATTCTCAGCTTGTCCATTCTCAAACCTTGCTCCATTCTCGGATTACCATTCTCGGCTTGTTCATTCTCGAACTCTGCTCGATTCTCGGATTGCCATTCTCGGCTAGTTCATTCTCGAACCTGCTCCATTCACGAATTACCATTCTCGGCTTGTTCATTCTCGAACCTTGCTCCATTCTTAGATTGTCATTCTCGGCTTGTCCATTCTTGAACCTTGATCCATTCTCGGATTGCCAATCTCGGCTAGTTCATTCCTGAACCTGCTCTATTCTCGGATTACCATTCTTGGCTTGTTCATTCTCGAACCTTTCTCCATTCTCGGATTGCTATTCTTGGCCTGTCAATTCTTGAACATTGATCCATTCTCGAATTGCCATTCTCGGAAAAAATGATACTGAACTAAAGTGGGCCTCGCCCTCGGAGTGCCATACTCGGCCAGATTGATTCTTAACTAAAGTGGGCCTCGACCTAGAGTGCCATATCCGGCAAGACTGATTCTGATAAATATATGGGCCTCGCCCCTAGAGTGCCATACCCGGCAAGATTGATTTTGATAAATATGTGGGCCTCGCCCCCAGAGTACCATACCCGGCAAGACTGATTATGATAAAGATGTGGGCCTCGCCCCCAAAGTACCATACCCGGCAACACTGATTCTGATAAAGATGTGGGCCTCGCCCCAGAGTGCCATACTCGACAAGACTGATACTAGTGATGTGATGTTTCATTTCAACATATTATACTGCCTCTCATGAGATAATCCTGATAGCTAGACATATTTTCATCCTCAACGAATGCTTTCGCGTCGAAATCTGAGAACCTTCAAAGTACTTGATACACTCAACTCCGATCCTCTGAATAGGTGATCTGAACTAGACTCCTAGTGTGTGTGTGCCAAGGCTCTTTCGTAGCTTATTCCTTAAGTGAGCCAACTTGATGATTTCGTTCCAGATAATCGGATCGGTGGGTCTAACCAATCTAGATGTCTCGATCACACTATGTGATTACTTCGTCATACTCAACATGATATGGTCTTTTTTTTTCTTTCGTCTCTTTCTTTTCATTCTTTCCTTTCTCTTTTCTTTTTTCTCTCTCTTTTTTTTTTCTTTTTCTTTGACACACCTACCCTTTAAGGTATCATTTCTCCTCATGGTGGTCCTAATACTCGCCCATGGGTAGCTTCACGCTTATCGGTTATAGACGGTCTATTTTTTCTATTTTTTCATCGCAGAGACTCTTTATTTATTTCCAACCATATCATATATCATAGCATAAGTAAACCAGGGTGGACATCTAGGTAAATGGTCATTCACCGATCCATCATCCCTTCAACTAGTCATCTTGCCAACCACTTAGGTTTGAACTGTTGAGATCCCGTAATTAAGTGCTCGCGAGTCCAACTGAGATCAATCCATTCAGAGTACCGAACGAGAGCACGTCTCGCACTTATCGTTTCTAAGGCTTCTCCCTACAGCAAACAATGTCATCACCGGACATATGCCTAACCATCAAAGACTTCTCTCTTTCTCACTTTTTTTTTTATTATATTTTTTTTCACTCACTTAGTCCATGGAATTTCTTCTTTTCTACTGCTGATAATATGGGCTTCGCCCCCTGAGATCAATTCCCGAAACTCATACTGATATGGGCCTGAACCTTAGGATTCCTCCCCGAAACTGATTCTGATTCATTCCTGAAACTGAAATTGATTCATTCCTGAAACTGACACTGATTCATTCTTGAAAATGATACTAATTCATTCTTGAAACTGATACTGATTCATTCTTGAAACTGATACTGACTCATTCTTGAAACTAATACCGATTCATTCATGAAACTGTACTGTTGCTGTTTCTGATTGGCTTACCTTCGCCGCTTTCTCTTTTTCTTCTTTGAAACCTGTGAATACAAAACAAAACAAACACAAAAGAATGAAAAATACGTTACGTGTATGCATGGATGCATGAATGAATTTCCTATCATGTTGGGTTAGGTCTTCTGCCGGTACTCTTGGTGGCTACTCGGTCTTTTGACAAGTCTGCCATCTTCCCTAACCAACGGGTATCTATGATGGCTTTCAAGACAAAAAAGGGTTAACATGGTGCATGTATGCATGAGGTGCATGAGATGTGTGCGATGTGTAGAATGTATAGGTCGGCCCATTATCATTTGAAAGCATTTAACCACACCATTACGTGGTGGAAACTTGTCCCAGTTGAAAAGGACCAACAGGTTTACACCTTTGCGATAACATGGCTAAACGAATTCAAATGATGAGAGGCCCCAAACATAAAATAGCCCATCAGTATTTTAGAAACTTTTGGCCCACTTGTCATAGGATACGAACTCGTCCCAGTTTAAATGGCCCAACAAGTTCGCATTTTTGACAAAAAGTCCAACTGCATCCAAATGAGGATGGTCCACAAGTATAAGGAAATAGTTGTTATAGGTCATACAACTCCGGTCTACGTGTGGGTTTGCGGGAGTATAGACAAAGACTCTTGCTGGTGAAGGATTTCCCACAACTAGGTCTCCCCACTCAAGGGTCCGAGCGACCAAGTGAGCGCACCCTTTTTTATACACTAAGGTACCTGCCAACGAGTTATGGTGTGTGACTGACTGTCAAATGGATTTCCCGTTGTAGATTCCCTAGAGGGAGGCTGGAGCGAACTCTCTTAAATACCTAAGCCTCTTAGGCTCTTATCACTTGGTGACATGAATAACCAACGAGTCCTCCAAATTAGTCCATCACAGTAAGCTATGGGTGAATGGTTATCTAGGTGCCTTCACAGTTTTCCTTATAGAACGGTAGTGAGTGAAGGAAGACACCAAACCATCACCTAGCCATAATAATGCCTTTGATTAAACCACCCCAACCCACAATAGTCACTGTTAACTTAAAGCACAAATCATAATATTACAAGACATTATTTTGAGGCCGATTCTCTATCCCCAGTGGAGTCGCCAGACTATGGTACACAGAAACTGGGCGACTCATGCTTTTCTGGGCTCGCGGCCCGGTTGGGAGTACGGAGTAGCCCGCGGGGGACTAAACCGGAGAATAATGGAGTCACCACCTGGTGTGAACCAGGAAAATAGTTTAAGGCCGCACTCACCCCTCGCAAGGGAAGACCTCAAACCGTTGGGTTCGGAATGGTCCCTTACTTATGCCACTTGTAATAAAACGATTTGTGCAATAATTTAACCAAGCCTAAGCAACATTTATTTCCAAGGATAATTTACTCCTAAGTTCGCATGCATAAGTACGAGGCTCATATCTAAGTTCACATGTAACGCATTTTCATATTTGCATACAACCTATTTGCACATAATCTATGTCCAAATTTGCATACAACCTATTTGCATGTAATCTATGTCCAAATTTGCATGCATAAAGATGAATTGAAACACGACAAGCTTACAACTTCATGAACATGTTGAATGGATGAATGCGGAAGCATAAGTAGATAACTACCGTGTAAACATGCATTATGGAAACAAACATGTAATCTTGTGAACGCAATAAATGTCTAAATGCGAGAACATGAACAATAAAAAAAAGGCAAATGACAAAATGAGTAACCATGCATGAGATTTGATGAAAGATGGCCTGTTTACCGTGGGCGTTCATAATCACATTCGAACGGTAAACAGAAGGTTCACGTTTGAGTAGCATTCGTAAATGCATTCGAACGAACTGAGACAGAAAACATGCGTTTGTGTGGCGTTCTGAAATGCGTTCGAACGAGGTTACAGTAGTGACCTTCAAAATGCAGTAAACAACATGACACATACATGAACGAATGAATAGATGACACCTGGTAAATAATAACGGGCTAAAAGGCACGGCAAAGCATCGTGGTAAAGGATTTTAACCCCCTCCAAAATGCAGTGAACCGGATTCGCGTTTCACGGTGATCGGAATGGTTAAAGCTCCGTAACTTTTTCGGTTCACTGGTTTGCGTCTTTCCTCATTTCTTTCGCTGCTCAAGCTACTGTTTTGACTCCGTTTTGCTGCTGTATTTTGGTCACTGTTTTTGGTGTTTTAGGCTATTGTTTTTGTGGTTAAAGGACTGCTGTTTTCGTCACTGTTTGGGGCAGTTCTCGGATGATTTTTCAGTGCAGTTTCTGAGAAATTCAGGGGGTTAATTCTGCTGAATTTTTTGGGACTAAATACGTGCAGTTTCGGGGGGGCTAAGTGTGTGCAGTTTTGGGGGCTAAGGGGGGTTTATGGTGCGGCAACAAAGGGGTTCTGTGTGGAAAGGATTTGCGGCAATGTAAGGGGTAAGTGGCGTTGAGTGTAGGCTTGTGTATGGGGGCTGCTGATTGTGTGTTCAGTCTGGGGGCTATGAGGGCGTGAGGCAATGTGTTGAGCGTGGATTGAAGTTGATCGTGAGGGGCCGTGAGTGGTGGTAGCGTGGAATGGCAAAATATGTGGCTATTGGTTGCTGTTTGAAGGTTCGTGAGCGGGTTGGCAAGTGAAGTGGGCTGATTATTAGTCGGCAGAGGGGGGCTAGGCTTGTAGCAATGGCGTGGAGTGGCTGAATGAAGACATTAACGTGAGGGTGAGGGCCAGATGTTGATGCGTGAATGAGGCATATGGTGTATGAGGGTTTCCTGGATGGCAATGCATGGGTTTCTTGTGTGAGTTATGTGTGAAGGAGCTGGGGTCTTTTGTGTTGGGGTTTCATTTTTTTTTTTGTTTTTGTGTTAGCCGTGTATGTGAGCTAGGGTTTATTATTTGGTGTTTTTTGGCCGTGTGAGAGTGAATGAGAGGAGAGCTTCAAGGGTTGGAATTGTGTTATTTTTATAGAGATAGGGTACAGGTGTGAAGGCATTAGGGTTTGCATGGATTTTCAAAAGGAAACAAAATCAAGTAAATAGGGATGTGTAGTATTTGATTTAATTAGTTTAGGCAAGGATATTTATTTTTTTGGTGGGAATTTCTTTAAATTGGTAGGTGATTTATTTAAATAGGAAGATATTTTATTTAATTTTGGAATTTAATTTAATTTAATTGGATTTAATTTCTGAATTTAATTTAATTAAGATTTCAATTTAATTGGTTTCATTTTAATTGGATTTAATTGGTTTTGAGTTTAGTTTGTGACATGTTTTTTAAATGGTTTAATTATTTTTGGATTGGGCTTGGGTGAGATAGGTTTGATGTATATTTCAAGGGTTTTGGGCCAATGTGCTTTAAAACGGAAGTCCAACAAGAAAACCCAAAGCAGAAACAAACCAATTAATTCCAATAATGTGTCAATTCTTGACTATTCCCTTCCGACGTCCGTTTCCCGCGACTTCCTCGACTTAAAAGGTAATGCCTCCAAATGAGAATCATCATAGGGACTTATATGCAAAAATGCAGTGCCTACAACATGCATATCATATTTATAACTCAAATAAATATTTTAAAAACAGAAACTTTAAATTAAAAAGTGAAGGGTTAAGAATACTTTTCAACCTCGCTCTCTGATGCCAATTGTAGGAAACGCTTTCCTCGCGCAGCGGAAGCGATTAGGCACACGGATCGACCTTGAAATTTTTTTTCTGTCTTCCCTTCCTTTAATCCGGATGGAACCAGAACTTATACTGAAGTTTTGCTTCTATTTCGGACAAGATCTCAACCCCGGAATGCGCGTGAAACAATCCCCGGACAGCCCCCGAACTGCAGTGAATTATTGGACTATTTTACACACGTTACACACGCGAACTGCACCCAAACCAACCCCTGATTTGCGTGACCTGCTGTAGCATTTTAGGTCTGATTTTTCCACTAAAAAACAATCCTAACTCAGCCCCAAAAAGTCCTCAAGGTGTTTCCCAAAACCCGAATTAAAATGAAACAAATTGAGTCACGAATCAACCAAGTGATTCACGGCAATGGGCAGTAAAATTGTCCCAATGCCGTGAGATAGAGATGAAAAGAATAATATGTTTTGTTCAACGCCACAAGATCTTCCGAGCTATATCTCGTTACCAACGGAAAGTAGTGTAGGCTACACACACAAACAAATCCCTAAACGTTTTAGAGATTAAATCACACACTAATAATATTTTTCTTATTCTTGTTCTTCAAAATTGTTTCTCAACTTTTGAGAGAATTGTAAAGAAGAAGAAGGTGGATAGGGTTTGGAATGAGAGCACTACTCAAAAGAAAATCAAGTTTTCCTTTTATACTTAGGTCAATTTTGTTTCACTAAAAAAAAAACAACCAATCCCCTCCCTAAGGTAGAATTCGGCCAAGGCTAGGAATTTTGGATTAAATTTTGTTTCCAAAATAAACAAATCCTATTCCTTATACACCAAGGAATTTCGGCCAAGGCTAGGATTTTTGATTAAATTTTGTTTCCAAAATAAACAAATCTTATTCCTTATACATCAAGAAATTCGGCCATGCCCTTTATTTCTTCATTAATTTTGTAACAATATTATTTACTTTCCATAAAGTCAATATATGTTACAAATTAAATATATGATTAATATTTTGAAAGTCATTACTTCCAAAATTAAATCAAGGGTTTCCAAAACCCATAATATAGAAATTACAATCTTAGCCTTATTAATTATATCATATATATAATTCAATATTTTATGGTATTAATAATTATCATATAATTATTAATACCATACATTAACTTTTAATGTATAGTTTCAAGTGTGACATAATTAATATTATTAATCATATTAATAATATTTATTCTTTTGTGAGTATATAATTAGACTATCCAATTATATTAAATCTGCTATAGTAAATCGAGCTAGCACGGGGACCAAATGGACCCACGGTTCCGAGCTCCAATAATCTCGAAATATTAATTAAGCTCTTAATTAGATATTCCGAATTATTAACTCCTGGTTATTCCACTAAAAATCCGAAGTTGCACTCTCGTTGCCGCAGATGAAATATTAAGTCGAACTAAGTCGTTGTCCATCTATATAGTCATTACATACGAATTGATCCTTCACCAGTATCTTGTAATTAGAGCCGGTCATAATGTCCATTATACCCTCTAATTATTTTTACCTTAAGTACCGTTGAATCTCTAATGAACGATTTATTCATAACTATTATGAATATTAATCTTTCTGTTTGTAATAGAAGGACTTGAGCGCTCAAATCGTTCAAGTACCGAATAAACCCTTAAGAAAGATACTCATCTATTTCTCACAAGAAGGAGTGAACTCCATGTCTATGTAAAAAGTTCCCAGCTACTAAACAAACTGTGCTCCCAAAGTACATAGTTATTGGTCGGGACTGCTACACCAACCTCACCTTTGTAAATCAAAGGACACGGCCTGCCATGCAGGAGTTCGTAGAACACTCAAGATTAAGATCAATCCATATATGACCATCAAGTAGATTGAAATGACTTTCTTTGCTTAACGGATATTATAAGAATGTCATTTCTATCTGGGTCCAGTCCTATATGATCGCATCATACAAGGTGCCTCCATTCTCATGTCTCTACATGGGCGATCCAGATTAAGATCACCATACAAATATAGAATGGACCGCAGCTATAGATAAAGCAAAAACAAAGTACCTGTTTTGTTTGCTCTCTATGGACTATTTAAGATTAATAACTTCATACTTAAATCCTCTGGTGTATGACACTCATACACTAAGTCTGAAGGTACATAAGTAATCTACGGTATTTACGAAAATATATAATATGCAAAAAATAAACAAATAAATTGATAAATGAATAATGCATCATTTTATTTCAAAACACATGAAACTGTTTACATCACATGTAGCTCGAGGGTATACATCACAACACATAAATACTTATGCAAACGATAAAAAGACAATTAGCACATAATAAAATAAAACTCAAGTAAATAAAATCAATAAATTAAATAAATAAAATAAAAAGAAATAAATACAGATGCAAGGGTTGCCTCCCCGGTAGCGTTAAGTTTAACGTCTTCAGCCAGACGTAACCACTCAGATTGTCATGGTGGCTTCCATATAGCGAACTGATGAAGGCATGAGAGAGAATTTTTATCTAGCCGCGGCAGTTTATCCATTGATCCCTCATGGTCTAGTGGCTGAAATTTGGTACTGTACATAAGGAAAAGTTGGCCTAATCTCCTTTTTAATCTCCCATGTACCATCTTTAATTGAGCCCTAATTTTCCTTTTCCTTTTTTTTTTGGTTCTTTGGGGTCACTTTCACTTCGGGAGGATTTGATTCATGGTGTAAAGAAGTTGTTTCCGGCAGGACTGTTTCTAGCATGTATGAGTAATGACACTCATCATCACCATATGGGTGTTTCTCGACATGAAAAATGTTAAGTACTTGAGGAAATGGTACTTTTATTGGGAAATGAGTCTCTTGTTCTTCCATAGATGTGTTACCACTATTATCCTTAGGGTCCTTTATAGTGTTTGAAATGTTCTGCACGTCTATCTCCTTACCACTCCTTATGAATATAACATTGACACCTTTTACATTTTCAGCCACATGATCAGTCTGTGCCATGTGTTGCCCATATGGATTTTGTTAAGTCTGAGATGGAAATTTTCCCTGTTCATGCACACTCAGGACATTAGTTAACTTAGAGATTTGACTCTTAATCTCCCTATTATCTTTAGCTACATGAGCTATCAGTAACTCAAACCTTTGGTTGGTTTTGTTCTGGGCCTCCATAAATGCTTGCACAGTATCCTCCATATAATTCTTAAGAACAGTAGGTGTGTGATACTGAGGAGTACTGTAATCTCTAGGTGGTGGTACTTGAATAGGCTGATGAGACTCATGTCTCCAACTAAGATTAGGATGGTTCTGCCAACTAGGGTTATAGGTATCTAGCTTTGGTGGATAAGGCTTCTGGTACGTCCCTAATGCATTGCATTGTTCTTCATATGTCCCCCTCATCTCACCAAATACCAGACACTCTTGGGGTTCTAGGTGGGCAATAAAATGTATGGTCTTGCTATCTCTGGCTTGTAAGGCTCATATATGTCTAGTTAATATCTCAACTTGTACCCTAAGACTATTTTCTTCCTTATAATGGTGTATGCCTCTACTAGAAGGAGTATGGTATGTTCTATCCATGTTATCTATGGCATTATGTCCAGTCTATGTATGAGATTTTTCATCCAGGTCATCTAAGTACTCAAATGCCTCATCAGGGACATTCCGTATAAACTCACCATTTCATATTATCTCCATGAATTGGCACTCTTTAGGGATTAGTCCATCATAGAAATAGCTCACTACGTGCCAACTCTCATATTTGTAGTGAGGACAACTCGCTAACATCTCCTTATAACTCTCCCATGTTTGATAAAAGGGTCTCACTGTCTTTTTGGGAGAAAATATAGATCTGTCTTTTCAAGGCATATGTCTTATGATGTGGGATTATTAAAGAATGTCTGTGTCATCTCACCCCCAACCAGCTCTTAACTCCATCCTTAAGGGCAAAGGGAAAGAACTTAAGTCTAATTGTGTCAGTGGTTCCAAACTGGTCATGGAAGGTTGTTACTTCCTCTTCAAATTCTCTAATGTGACATAAGGATTTTCGCTCTCTAAACCATGAAAAGTTGGTAGATACTGTATCATCACAGGTTTAAAATCTATGTGGGGTGCATTAAGAGGAAACATTATGCACAAAGGTGTAACTGTGCGAGCTGGGTGGAGGTACTCTTCAAGAGTCCTCATGGGTGGTCTTTCATATTCACTCATATTATTTGCACTAGACGCGGATGGTGTGGCAAAAAAGATTTTCAAATATGTGTTCTGAATCTGAACTTGAATCTTCATTTTCTATTCTAGCAAATCTACCCAACCAATCCCTAAGTCTAGGCATGCAATTAAACTCAAGTAAAACAAGAAATAAAAAAAAAAATTTAAATAAAAAAAAGTAAACTAAGAGTTAAAATCTAACTAAAACTAAAATTAAAAAAAAAAGCAAATAATAATAAAAAATAATAACTAAAAAAAAAAGATAGAATGAAGTTATTGCTTCGCGTTTGACCAAGCAAACCTGCTCCTTTTATTTGTAAACCGTCTCCCCGGCAACGACACCAAATTTTGATTACTCCCAAAAAGTACTTGCAGTTATCCCAGTATAGTTGGGGTGTCGATTCCTCAGAAATGTGGTTACAAAGAACTGGTTTACTCAAACAAAACGTTAGTAGTAATTAAAATAAATAGAAAGAATGAATTGATAATGTAAGATAAAAACTATATAAAAGTACTTAAGAATATCAATACAGAAAGAAGGCAAAGCATTGGGAATCCATCTTGTTTTAAACTCATATGTTCAGTTATTGACTCTTGTTATCACTCAGTTGAAGGTTTCACATCCCAAACAAATAACCGGAAGATATTCAATTCTACACATGTCAAATTCTAAGGTAATCAATGATTATTTTCTCGATGTTAACAGCACACAAAAGTTATCATTACGAGCTATCTAACGTCGACAATATACCCTCAGGCAATACTACAGTAGAAGACCACGTGGTGGAAACCCGTGGACACGAGCATGACAGCTCCGAGAACCAGATGAGGAGTTGGTTTCGGAAGGAGATGAGAAAGTGGAAGGAAAGTATGAAAGATGGACTAAAGGGTGACCAAGGCATGCAGGCGGCATCCCTTTTTACAAAGGAAATTATGGCGATGGAATTTCCAAGGAGATTCACCATGCCTTTGATGGATGTCTAAAAAGGGAGCACGGACCCCAAATCCCTTATTGAGAAGTTCGTTTTGCTGATGGAGATTCAGGGGAAGGCTGGAGAGGCCATCTACAAGGTGTTCCCTTTAAGCATAGGTGGGTCAGCCAGCCTATGGTTCAGGAACTTGACCCCGGGGAGTATCGACAGCTTCGCGCATTTGAGGAAATCTTTTATGTGTCATTTCAAAGAGGCATACATACTAAGGAAGATGATGAGGTCGTTGAGGTTGATGAAGGAGAGAGACGATAAGTCTTTGAAAAGGTTTATCGATAGGTATCACAACTTGGTGTTAGAGGTCGGGGCGTATGAGTCCATGAAGATGTTGGAAAGTTTCAAAATGCCCCTCAAGGTCGGGAGGTTATGGTCTCACTTGAGGATCCATGAGATACCGGACTATGCCGCGGATTTGGAGTAGGCAAGGAAGTTTATGCTGATGGATGGGGATGAGAAGATCGCCTGATGGGGAACTGTTCAAAAGCCAAGACCACCCCGACAAGAAAATCAGTGAGATTTGGGCAAAGATTGGAGGAGACCGGTCCTGAGGCAGAAAGAAGTTCAGATCGATACTTCAGAATAATCCAACACAAGAGAGAATGCCACTTGTCCAAGTAAACCATATCGCTAGAGAGACAATGTACACCCCCTGAACAGACTTCTGACCCAGATACTTCAAGAAATCTAGGATAAAGGTCAATTGATTGAGCCCGACCCAATGAGGTTTCCCATTTATAAAAGAGACAACATGGCTTATTATGTGCACGAAAATATGAGGGGACACACCACAAAAAGATGTAGAGACCTACAGGAGCATGTGGACTTGGTAAGGAATGATTACCTAAATGGGTGCATAGACCAAACAGCTATGAAGGTCGAACAATGCCGATAATGACAGTCATTAGGAAGTAGCGGGAGAGCTAATTTGCCAGATGTACTCGATCAGTTTCTATAGTGCCTTCTGCTTATTATGCTCATTTAGCAGCGTTTCAGGCCTGTTATTATATAGCGGGTTGAGCACTTAGGGTTGAGTTGTTGAATGAAATGCAATGTAAAAAGTTGGAGGTTGACGGGTTTCTCCCAACCTTTGGCGCTGATGTTGAACAAGTTCCTCCTAGAGAAATTGTGGTTGTTGTTCGACCTGACAGTATCCAGTTTCTCCAAAGAGCTCGGTTTAGAAGGACATTGTTAAAAATTATTCAAAGATGTTGATGAAGATATTTTCAATTGAGCCTCTCTTAGAATGACCCTCAAAGAGTTGTAAGATGGGCAGTAGATCTCCTGAATATGAATAAGACTATCCCTTTCATAAATAAAAAATGTTCATCTATACTTCTTTATTATTTAAGTGGGAAAGGCATATTTAATATTCTTGTGAAATAATCATGATTGGAATGCATGAAGGGATGCAAGGCATGTGGGAAAAACGTGCACCCTCGCGGTACATTAGTACATTGTGTCATTATCAAATCCTCGGGCTGGAACGTCAGCACCCAATGACTTATATATTTAATGAACAATTGCAGCATGATAGCCTGCGTGGCGTTTGACACCTCTGGTATCCATAGAACGCTCAACGAGCAAGTTGGCGTGGCGTTTGGTGCCTCAAGGTAATTATAGCACGTATGGATGGAAAATGGCTTCGGTACTACGGTACCTTTGGGTTTACATAGCATGAGGAATGAAAGTTTCCTTATGGCGTTTGTCGCCCAATATTGGCGGTACATAGCACATGGAAGACAACGGGCCTCCGTGGCATTTGTAGAATCAGTAGGTACATAGCACGAGGAAGGCCATAAAGTCTATGTGGCGTTTGTAGCCTCAGGATATGCCTAGCACAGAGAGGGAGAATACCCTTTTGGCGTTGGACAACCCATTTCATATCCGTAAGCTCATAGCATAGGTAAGGCCTGAGGGTTTCTGTGATATTTACAAACTCAAGGCCTGCCTAGCATGGGAAAAATCTCATGGCATTGTCCGCTCGGTCGATCCGCAGCTCGGTTCTCCAAGACATTGAACTATAACGTTCAAAATTATTGTTTTGGGTAGCATGGGGCATGACGTTGTCTCATGCTCCCTTGTTAAATTTTTTGGACTGCACATGGCATGTGATATATCACCCTCGTTTGTTTGTCTTGTTTTTTTTTATCCTGGTTTTGTTTTTGGTGGATGACTTGAAATGAGACGCCATTTCCACTAATAATTACGCATAAAAAGTACTTTCGGTTATCGCAGTATAGTTGGGGTGTCGATTCCATAGAAAGATGGTTACAAAAAACTAATTCACTTAATGAAAAAGTTAGCAATAACTTGATTAAAGAAAAGAGTTTAATTGGTAATCTAAAATAAAAATGATGAAAAGTACGTGAGAGATATTAGTAGAGAAAAGCAACAAAGCGTCGGGAATCCCTCTTGCATCAAATCCCTATATTTAGTAATTGATTCATTTTATCACTCAATTGAAGGTTTCACATCCCAAACAAACAATCGGAAGATATTTCAATCAAAACATATTAAATTCTAAGGTAATCGCTGAATTGTTTTCTCTATGTTAACAGCACATAGTGTTATCGTTATGACGTATCTAACGTCGACAATATACCCTCAGGCAATACTGCAGCAGAAGATCAACTCATAAAACAACATTACAAATCACAAATGGGTTCCCCAATCACACATATAAGAAGCATGCATATTCCAATATGCAAGTTGGTAAAACACAATCTCTGGATTCATAATTAAAAGATAATAGATAATAACAATTATCAATCATATTAAATGTTGAAGAGTAATCAGGAATAAAAAACATGAATATAATAACTTAAATACAAGTGTTCATCCTTAGTTTTGCCTAGTAGATTAGTTCTCCATATATAAGAGAGACATAGCCTTGATAGATAAAAGGATCATCCTATCTGGCATGAAGCTTCCTCGTTATTATCTCTCAAATATGTGTCTTAAACTCTTTGTTGTGTGCTTTCTCTCAGTTTTTCTCCTCCTTTTAGGGTTTTGGACGAACTTGGGTTTATACAGAGATGTCTTGTAGTTATTGTGCACATCAAACATGACTAAATTAATTTTATAGGGTCTTCCGGGGCACCGCGATGCCAAACTTGCTGGATAATATATGGAGGCAATCCTGTGGAGGCGCCGTGGCTCCAGGAAGTGGGCGCCAGTGTCTTTCCCTGGTGTTGTATTTTATGTATTTACGCTCTTCCCGCGTGCTTCCGATGTGTCCGTAAGGTCCCGAAACATGTGTAATTGATCCAATCCCCATGTTCCATTGCTTCATAATAATAAAACATAAAATAAACTATAATTAAGATCAAACACATGATAATCAAGCCGAATTAGTGATGTTCAAAGTACATTTTCATGCACTTATCACAACCCCCAACTAGCTTATTGCTAGTCCCCAGAAATTCAAGCGCAAAAAGAAAATAAGGACTAAATTAAATTAAAAATAAATAAAAACTATCTAAGCCACTTTTGTAAGGATCACGATTGCATTTAGCATATGCAATAAGCCTTTAAACGCCCAGGTAGCCCTAGTGGATAAGTTATAGTCTCGTGAGGGCTTACATCGACGATTCCCACAAACGTCATTCAAAACACATGAAATCATGCAAAAATAACAAAATGAAATAGTCCCAATAGCTACACATATTATTTTCCTCAAAGAATGCATAGCAAAGAAATTAGAGAATATTCAAAGTATTCAATACAACTCGAATCCAAGTCTTTGAATAAATCATCTAAGCCAGACTCACAGTATGTGCGTAAAGGTTCATTCACAGCTCGACTCCTAGGTAGGCCAACTCAATGATTTTTAAAAAAAATTGGGATCCGATGGGTCAAACCAACCTAGATATCTTAAATGTGTTATGTAATTGCCTTTCTGTGCTCAGTATGGTATGATTTTTCTCATCTTTTTTTTTCCTTTTTTCAACTTTTTCTTTTCTTTTTTTCCAACACACTACCATTTAAGGTAGCATTTATCCTCATGGTGGTCCTAACACTCACCCATGGGTAGCTTCACGCTTATCGGTTATTGGTGGTTTAATTTCTTCTTTCGAGACTATCTCTTTTTATTCTTAACCATACCACACATCATAACACTAGCAAATCAAGATAGACATCTAAGAAAACGGTCTTTCATCGACATGCAATTTCTTCAACTAGTCACTTTGCCGACTACTTAGGTTCTTAATACTAAAAATCTATAGTTAAGTGCTTATGAGTCTAACCTAGATCAAATACTCAGGGAATCAGATAAAAGTACATTAGGAACTTATCATTTCAAAGATTTCATCCCAAAGCAAACAATATACATCATTAGACATATACTTTTACTATTAAGAACTAAAAACTAACAATTTTTTTATAACAGGTATTATCACTACATGCGTACACCCCCACAGTTAAAACTTACATTTTCCTCAATGTAAGATAAATATAAAGAAAAAGAAATGAGGAACAACACTACCAGGCATGGAGTTGATCAGACACCTACTGGTGAGACTTTGGTTGTGTGAGCTGCGTGGGTTACGCTAATGCCTACGTGAATACTTATGCAAATAATAAACATGCAATTAGTATACAATAAAATAAAACTAAAGTAAAGAAAATGAAAAAATAAAATAAAGTAAATAAAATAATTGCAGATGAAAGGGTTGCCTCCCCGCTAGCGCTAAGTTTAACGTCTTCAGCAAGACGTAATCCCCCAAGTAGTCATGGTGGCTTCCATTTAGTGGACCAAATAGTCCCATGTTCTTTCTTCTTTGGTAGACACTAGTGATTAAGACATGAAAAAAAAAATTATGCCTGGCTATTTCATTGTATCCATCGATTCCCCATGGTCTACTGATGGTTGAGATTTTAGGCTGCATGTAAGGAAAAATTGGCTCAACGTCCTTTTTAACTTTCCAGGGATCATCTACAAGTGAGCACTAACTCTCATTTTTCTCTTTTATGGTTCTTCAGAATTTGTTCCAGTTCGGGAGAGTTAGATTCATGTGGTGTAGAGCCTGTCTCTGGCAAGACTATATCTATCAGGTATGTGTACTGACTCTCATAGTCATCCCGTGGATGTTTCTCAACATGAAAAACATTCACTTCCAGTGTCATATTCCCAAATGATATCTTCATGAGACCGTTCCTGCAATTGATTAGGGCATTAGTTGTAGCAAGAAAAGGTCTCCCAAAGATGATAGGCATTTTGAACGCAGTGTCAACCACAGATTGGGTATCTAAAATTAGAAAATCCACAGGATAATAGAAGTTATTGATTTGAAGTAAAACATCATCAACTACTACCCATGGTTTTCTGAGAGAGCGGTTGGCTAACTGTAAAACAACAGATGTACGTTTAATCTCTCTAAGTCCTAGCTGCATATATATAGAATATGGCATAAGATTAACACTAGCACCTAAATCTAATAAAGCCTGATCGAACTCATATGTGCCAATATAACAAGCAATAGTAAGGCATCCTAGATCTTTATATTTTGGTGGGGCCCTCTAGTCAATTACTGCACTTGCTTGCTCTGTTAGGAATGCAGTCTTCTTCACATGGTGCTTTCTTTTCATGGTGCATAGATCCTTCAAAACCTTCGCATATGTGGGAACCTGTTTGATCACATGTAACAGAGGAAGGTTAATTTTTACCTGCTTCACTTGTTCTAGGATCTCACCATTAGGTTCTGTAGCTCTCGTAGTAGGCCTAAGAGCTCAAGGGAAATGTACTCTAACTGGGATATTTGGCACTTTTTCTTCCTGAGGAGTATTCGTAATAACGTCTTTGGGGTCACCTATAATGTTGGAGATGTCATGCATTCCTATCTATTTACCACTCATAGTGATTATGACATTAACACATTTTACATTGGATGCCTCATGATTAACCTGTGCCATGTGTTTCCCTTGTGGATTTGGTTAAGCCAGAGATGGAAACTTTCCTTGTTATTCCACAATCAGGATATTAGTCAACTTAGAGACTTGACTCTTTATCTCCTTATTGTCTTCAACTACCTGAGCTATCAACGATTCAAACCTTTGATTGGTTTTACTTTGGGCCTCTATAAATGCATGCATGGTGTTTTCTAAATAATTTTTAGAAATGGTAGGTGTGTGATACTAGTGGTACTGTAACTTCTAGGCAGTGATGATTGAGTTGGCTGTTGAGACTCATGTTTCCAACTAAAATTTTGGTGGTTCCACCAACCAGGATTATAAGTATCTGAATATGGTGTATAAGGTTTCTTGTACATTCTGAAGGCATTGCATTGTTCCTCATAGGTTTCCCTAATCTCACCATATATAGGACACTCTTGGGCCAAATGGTCAATCCCCCAACACATAAAACATACCCCTTGAGGTTCCAACTAGGCTACCGCATGTATAGTTTTCCAATCTTTGGCTTTCAAAGCTCCTATCTCTCTTGTTAATAGCTCAACTTGTGCTCTAAGATTGTCTTCTTCCCTAAAGTGGTGTATGCCTCCGCCAAAAGAAGTGGGACGTGTCATATCAGTGCTATCCATGGCATTGGGTCCAGTCCAGATGTGAGATTTTTCGGCTGGGTCATTTAAGTACTCAAGTGTCTCATCAAGGTCCTTTCTGATAAACTCACTGTTCCACACAGTCTCAACAAATTGGAGCTCTCTCGGAGTTAGACCGTCGTAAAAATAACTTACTAAATGCCAACTCTCATACCCATGATGAGGACAACTAGCTAGCATCTCCTTAAACCTCTCTGAAGTCTGATAAAGGGTTTCACTATCTTTCTGGGAGAAGGTAGAGATTTGTCTTTTCAGGGTATTAGTCTTATGGTGTGGGAAGTAATTATTGAAAAATACATGTATCATCTCACCCAATGATCCTAGTGCACAATGTCTTATAGAATGCAACTAATTTTTAGCTCTATCCTTAAAGGCAAAGGGGAAAAACTTAAGTATAATTGTGTCTGTAGTCCTGAATCGGTCATGAAAAGTTGATAAAACCTCTTCAAACTCCCTAATATGTATATAAGGGTTCTCATTCTCCAAACCATGAAAGGTTGGGAGTATTGTATCATTCCAGATTTTAAGTCTATAAGTGATCCATTAGGGGGGAACATTATGCATGATGGTGTAGCTGTGCGAGTGGGGTGGAGGTACTCCTCAAGAGTCCAAAAAGTACTTCCGGTTATCACAATATAATTGGGGTGTCGATTCCTCAGAGAGATGGTTACAAGGAACTAATTTACATAAAGAAAATGTTAGAAATAATTTAATGAAAAAAGATGGATTAAACTGGTAATGTAAAATAAAAAAGGGTGAAAAGTATGCAAGAATTATCAGTAGAGAAAAGCAGCAAAGTGTCGGGAATCCCTCTTATATCAAATCCCTATATTCAGTAATTGATTCCTTTTATTACTCAATTGAAGGATCCACATCCCAAACCAACAATCAAAAGATATTTCAATTCAAAACACATTAAATTATTAGGTAATCGGTGAATCATTTTCTCTATGTTAACAACATATAAAGTTATCATTACGACCTATCTAACGTCGATAATATACCCACAGGCAATACTGCAGCAGAAGATTAACTATAAAACAATTTTACCAGTCACAATTGGGTATCCCAATCACACATAGAAGAAGTATGACTATTCTTAAATGCAAGTTGGTAAAACACAATCTCTAGATTCATAATAAAAAAAAATAGAGAATAACGAGTATCAATCATATCAAACATTGAAGATTATTCAGGAATAAAAAACATGGATATAAGAACATAATTACAAGAGTTCATCGTTAGCTTTGCCTAGAAGATTAGTTTTCCCTATAGAAGAGAGACATGGCCTTGATAGATCAGAGGAGCATCATGTCTGGCATGAAGCTTCCTCGTTCTTCTCTCTCAAATATGTGTCTTCAACTCTTTATTGTGGCTTGGGGTTGGGTTACGTCCCACCGAGTCTTATTATGCTTGTTGGTAGGGGTTAGAGTTTCTCCTCCACGGCCAAGTGTTGAGTGGCACAAGGAGGGAGCATTCCCTTGTGGCCAAGTATTTATTATTGTTCGGGGTCGGATTGCGTCCCACCGAGGCCTTATTATGTTTGTTGGCATAAGGTTGGAGTTTCTCCCCATGGCTAAGGGTTGAGTGGCGTAAAAAATGGACATCCCTTTTACGGTCAGGTTGACCCGCCGGGACAGAGCCGTATGTATTGCCAAAGCATCATTCCATTTTTAAGGCATATTTATGGAAGAAGGTCGCCAAGGGCAACAAATTTTGAAGAAGCCTAATCTGGTAAGTATTCCAAGAAGGGAATCTTGTGAGGCTCAAGCATCAAAGTTCTTTAAGCAGTGTGGTCCCTTATGGTTATGGATGTGTTAACTTTGATGAAATTTCCTAAATACTGAAGAAAGTGGTCAGGCCTTGGGTTCTGTTGGATGTGCATTTAACAATGAAAGAAAGAGATGCAATGGTACAAATATTTTATTGATTTGTAAATGTTTGTTACAAAAAAATATAGCAAATAAAAGACAGAAAACTATAGAATAGCAGCAAAGGCATCAGACTCAGCAGTTTGGGCAAACACGTCACCTTCAACTATAGTAGAGGAGGGGCCGAGAGCTTATTCATTCGGTGCAACGGAGGATGAGGGGTTAAGAACTTCTTCAGGCAGCGCATTGGAAGTTGTGGGGTTGGGATCCTCTTGTGTTGGAGACATTGTGGAATTTGGCTTGGGATCTTGGAAATTCTCGGGGTCTTCATAGAAATCGTTCAAGGCCACTGCTAGAGAAATTTCCCCATTGCACACCTTCAGGACCTTATAAACCATGTCCAAATCCACGTCGGGCTGAAGTACTTCAAAATATCCCGACGCAATCCCCAACCCTTCTATTTTAGCTTCTCGATAGGCGGCATCAAAGCGACCAAGCTGCTTGGCCTTTAGCTCCCTAAGGTCTTCGAAAGCTTTTTCGAGCTGCTCTTTTTTCTAACCAAGTTTTGTCTCAGATGAGGAGAGCTGCCACTTCAAATACTTGTTCTCAACACTTTTTCGGGTCGCCTCGACCCTTGCATCATCCATTTCCATCATTGTAACCCATAAGGCCTAGCAGAGGGCAGCTGCCTCAGATTTGGCATCAGCCTCGGATTGTTTAAGGCAATGGATCTCTGAATTGTGCTCTTGGATTTCAGTTTTGGCCACTTCGAGCTGCTTAGACAATTCTTGGTCTCACTCGGTCAGACGACTTTGAAGCCTTTTTGCTTGACCCCTCTCAGAGAGAGTGTTAATTATTAAGTCCTCGTTTTTTGCCATAATATAGGCCATCTTCACAGAAAGAAATGGATCGGAAGAGTAGAATAAATAAACAAGTTACAACGGAAAAGTTCAATTACCCGCGCATTAAATTTGCAGGATTTGTTGATGATATCCTTGGGAGACAGTTCTTCATACTCCATAGCTTTATCTAAGCCGACCAAGTGGTTATGTAATTGATTGCCGGGACGAGGTGGGCCATTTTACCCATTATCCCATTGGGAAGGTTGTCAGCCCCGAACAGCATGACACCTTTGTTAGCTTATGGGGGATGGTCATGCTTTTGTGCGACCCAATATCTTTTTCTTGGAAGCCCCATCTGTCGGGAATGTTTTTCAAGAAAAAGATGTTTAGATTGAGACAGAGAAGAGCTTGGGGTGAGGCCCGACTCAGCTAGAGCTGAGGGATTGACGATATCACGATAATGGCCTCAATATTTAGATGCCTTTTACCTTGGCCTGGGCTGTGTGGTGGACTTAGGGATGTCACCCAAACAGGCTGCAAGTGACACGGATGTTAGATAGTTATGCAAGTCACTCTTAAATAAGAGATAAGGTCGGGTTGTTAGATCCCACTCGGAAAATGTTTGGGACTGCAAAGTTTTCCCGTTTTCCCACCCGAGCATCCCCCAAGGGCCCTCGACCTAGAACCACTTGTCCTTAAAGTTCTTGTTAGTGACTGAGAGATTGGTGATGAGTTGGGCGGACCCCGACATGAGATGAGTTGGTGAGTTGGTTTTCAAATTCAAACTTACTTCACCCTCACCAACTTGTGTTTGAATGAGATGTCAATGAAATAATCATTATTATGATCCTAAATCCCCTAGATTACAATTATGTAATAAGTAGCTTACTGTTCATTATTAACATTATTTGTTTCCTTACTTGGTCTTATGTCTTGACTATATATAAAAGCCTCCCCCCCACACACTTATATCAATTTAAAATAGCTCTAAAACATTCATATTTTTTATTTTTTCATATTAAATATTTTTAATTTTAGTTTTTTTTTAAGCAAAAAAAACAAATCAAAAAATACATTATGAGAATTTGAGGGAATTGGCTGTGATAATATAAAAAAAAAAATTAATAATAACAATAACAATAATAAAAATAATAATAATAATAATTATTATTATTATTATTGATTGTGGTTTTCATCTTCCAATAAGTTAGAACCTCGAAGAAGGGTAAAATGAATATTGTACTTAGTAGATGAAAGTCTAAGATCCTCATTAGGATGAGAAGTCAGAACAGATAGGCTCGAGCCCGAGGTGCAGAGAGGCACCCGAGGGCAGAATAAGATAAGAAGGACAGTCGGGATCCCGACCTAACCTTTTGAGAAGTATCAAGATCGATATCGCTTGAGCATCTGTGAAGACATACCCGAGGTGGTCCCTGACTACCAATCTTATTAAAAGAAGCTAGGTCGGAGCCGACCGTGGAAAAGATACCAGCATCATACAAGTTAGACCAAGCATCAGTCTTGGCATCAGACTTTGATAGCAGACTTAGCTCCAGACTCTTGAAGCAGCCTCGGCATTAGATTTGGCATTCAGAGACTTCCATCAGTTTCTGAAACCATAACCAACCCGACCTGTTTAAGAAGAGAGGAAGACGGTCCGACACTAATCACTTTGGTATGCCGACCCGATTACCTAGGTCGAGGCTGGGAAATCTTATGCATATATATGGACGACGTAAGCCCTACATGAAACCGAGAGTCGCCAGATAGTTGGATGGGCGTAACATGCAAGTAACAGGTGTAATGTACGAGTAACGGCCGTAACGTGAAAGTAACGGGCGTAATGTAAACGTATAAGTAATTGGCAATAATGACAAGGAAACGTGGCTTGCATTATTAAGTTGGTGTAACAGTAGAATTCAGCCTAGTATATAAAGGGGTTGAGAACTGAGTGTAAGGGATGGACTAATTTGTTTCTTCACTTGTAAAAGAAAGTAAAAAACTTAGTGTAAGTGATGGCTAGCAAGATGTCGATCAGGTGTGTAAGCGAGAGATAAAGAGGTCAGTCTGACCCAAGGTCCTAATAAAAACTCCATTTTCTTTATGCCTATGCACGTAGGTCCGAACAATTCCACCGAACCACGTTAAACTTTCTGATTTGTCTGTGTGTTTTCTCGTATTTTGCTATGTTTGTGTTTGGTTCCCAAACCAAATATATTCACAGTTGAGGGAGGTTTCTTCGAGGAGTGGTTTTCTTGAATTACCCCTTGAATAAAAATCGACCTTTAACAGCTGGCGCCGTCTGTGGGGATAGTACAAAAAACAACAAACATGTTGCGACGATGGAAAAAGATGGAAACTATATAACTTCAGAGACCATGGTGGCGAGATGAATGGAAAGAATGGAGGAGAGTTTACGGATAGAAAGGTAGGGAACTCGAGCCTTTCAGAGGCCATGATGGAGAGAATTGAAAAGTTATAAGAAATAGCAGTGTGAGAGTAGACGCAGGGAGGGCCTAATCAAATAAGGGATGATATCGCTAGTAGTGAGAGACTGGCCGCAATAGAATAAGAGCAAATGAATAAGAAAAGGAAGAGACCATGACCAACCCAACATGAGCTCAAGATTACAATGGACGCGACGTATAGGGTCCTCCGTAAGGCTTTCGTACAAATAGCTTGGGAGATACAGGACAAGTGTCTATTGACTAAACCTGACGTGAAGAAATTTAATGTGGATAAGAGGAATCAAAAGTCTTACTGTACCCACCATCAAGCAAGAGGACATAGCCCAGAGAATTACAAGAACCTGTATGAGTGTGGAGGACCTGGTGTGGAATGAATACCTCAGCAAGTATGTTGATGATGAGGTCATGAGGATGAGGCTGCGCTAGTACCTCAGCAAGTATGTTGATGATGAGGTCATGAGGATGAGGTCAAGAAGCCCCGAAATGTATGAATGGGTAAATGACATGTGGAAAAAGTGCGAACCCCCCGTGGCACGCCTATCCCAAGTGTCATCATCAAACCCCCAGGACGGAGCATCATTAATCAATGACTTGCATATTTGTAGAATAAAATAAAAAGACATGCATGATGTTTGGTGCCCATTGGTAATCATCACATGCATGAATTGAAGATAGTTGAGATACAATGGAATCATTAGGAGGTGCATGGCTCGGGAAAGACCCACGGACCTCTGTGGTGTTTTTAGCCTCGGGAGGTACATAACAAAGGGAAGGCCTGAAAGCCTCTGTGGCATTTGTAGCCTCTGATATGCCAAACACGGGGAGGGATAATACCTCCGTGACACTGGCCATCCCATTTTGGATTCATAGGATTATAGCACAGGGAAGTTCTGAGGGTCTCTGTGGTGTTTGCAGACTTGGGGCCAACCTTATATAGAAATAAATCTTATGGCATTTTCTGCCTCTAGATCCGTTGCTCGGTTCTCCGAGATGTTGAACTATAAGGTTCAAAATTATTATTTTGGGTGGCATAAGACAAGAGGATGTCTCAGGTTTCATTGTTAATTGTTTTGGATCTGTACGAGGTATGTGCTGATTCACCCTCGTTTGTTTGTCTTGTTTTTTTATCTCCATTATGTTTTTTGTGGATGACCTGAAGTGGGCCGCCATATCCGATCTCCATGGTGATTTCCAGATGTTGAAAATCTTCCCTCGTGGTTAAGTCATGAAAAGTAAATAGATGGCTCGGGGATGCATTTGTTCATCGATGTCATGACATGGTTTGATGGCTCGGGGATGCATTCGTTTCGTCAAGGCCATGGTATGTTTTGATGGCTAGGGGTTGCATTCATTTCATTGAGGCCATGGTATGATTTGATGGCTCGGGTCTGTATTTTTTCCGCTGAGGCAATATTGGTGGCACAAGGAAGGTGCATTCTCTTATAGCCAAGTGCTTATTATGGCTCAAGGTTGGGTTACGTCCCACCAAGGCCTCATTATCTTTGTTGGCATGGGGTCAGAGTTTCTCCCACATGGCCAAGTGTTGAATGGCACAATGAGGGTATATTCCCATGTGGCCAAGTTACTGCATTGGTTGAGGGTCGGGTTATGTCCCACCGAGTACTTATTATCCTTGTTGGCATGAGGTCGGAATTTATCCCCCATGGCTGAGTATTGATGGCACAAAGAGGAAACATTCCCCTGTGATCGATATGTTATTATCATCTCGGGGCTGGGTTACGTCCCTCTGAGGCCTTTTTATGTGTGATAACCCGAGGTGAGCTTTCTCTCGTGACTTATGTTATTTTCCTCGTGACCTATATTTTATTTTGCAGGTCTTTGTATATCATTTCTTACCTAGATTGCAGCATGTCGAGATCATGCATTAGCCCGAGGTGGAACGAGATGAGCTTCTTCAAGCAGAGAAGCCAATGTGTGAGCTAACTAGGGTTAACTCGGGCTAAACTTTTCGATCAGAGAGGGCCAAGCGGAAGAAATGTCCAAGTTTTGAATCAGAAACTAAGGTGATGGATCAAGGTTGTGAACCCGACGTGGATTTTCACAAGAAGTAATGAAGCTTGAAGTTGTGGTACCTGCCGAGAGATGGAGCACACTTGAGATTTTGAATTGGATCAGGATTGAGTATCAGCCCATCGGCTTCCAGTTGCGTGCATCACAATTTTTTTTATAGTTCTCGATATCAACTTATAGATCTAATCATGGGATAGTCTAAATCCTAAAGATACTTGAGAATATGCCTAACAGTCACCCACATATCTAATCATTGGTTAGTCTAAAGCCTATTGACTACTCCCACTGCAAAGCAGATGAGATGTATCACATCTCCTTAACTTCTTGAGGTGTCTAGGGAAATTGTTCCTTCGATAAGTGAATTCCATGTCGAAAAAAATGTTAATTTCCTTTCTTGCAATTTCGCATCCAGTATCGCATAAAAAATATTTTCGATATAAGATGCCTGAGATATAGCTAATAGTCAACTCTTATGATCCCGAATAATATGGATCTCAAGTACATAACTGCCTTTTCCTAAATCTTTCATTTGGAATTGGTTAGCCAATTAGTATTTTACATTTGATAATACTTTTTCATCATTCTCAATTATTAAAAAATCATCGACGTATTGCATGGGAAAAAAACCACATTACCGTCATTGACACGCTTATAAATTAAAAGCTCATCAAAATTCATATTACTCATCCATCAGGAAAAAACTAAGGTCTTCACAAGCCAGAACAACATTCATGTTACTTTTCCATTTAACGGAACTCTCTCATATTTTTATCGTTAGCAAGAAAGAAAATAATTTGGGAAAATGGCAAAAATTTTAAAAAATAAATAGGCATTCAAAATTTCATTCATCGTATATTAAAATCATCAAAAGCATTTTGGCATAAATTTAACATGATGCAAGTATTGGGGTAGTTTTGGAACCTAGGGTCGGATCGATACCCTACGCAGCAGAAGTGAGTCTAACTTATGGATATCAAACATGGGTATATATTTAAATTTTTTTATAGAATATTATATTTTGTTATGTGTTCGTAGGAAAAAATGGGGCCGAATCGGAGTCTGGAAACTCCGGAATGGAGAAAATAAAGTTTCAGTGCTGATATGCAACAACTCTCAGCATTTCACGACACACATGCTTGGGAGTCGCAATGCCCAATCTTTGAATGTTTGGCGTAGCGATGTGCAGGGGGGAACGTCTCGATGCCACAACTCTTAGAGGTGAGTATCATGACGTTGGAGATCGAAGTCGCGACACTTCCTTGTGTAAAATATTGGCAGTGAGTAAATTTCCCTTGAATCAAATCCAAAACCCTTCCAATTTTCTCCAAACACTTCAATACACCTAAAATCTAATTTTAACATCAAAACCAACATCAACACATGTTATACAATAAAAAAATATATTCTAAATAAATATTATTGGTTTCTTTTAAGGTCCCAATATCAATAATAAACATGAAATCATGTGTGCATAACAATCGAGAAGTTGCAGAATACTTACATCGAGCGGTTGAGCGACACGGAAGCAACAAAATCCATTTCTGCTCACTAGGACTGCATTCGACAATGACCAAAATTCCTCACTGGTTTCGGCCTTTTGGATCAACATCTTCAAGCTCCAAGCTTCGTGATTTGATTTCTGGCTCATGGGTGGACTTCCCTATCACCTTCGCATGTCTCATAAATGTGCTATCACTTGTGATTTTGCCACAAAATCCTACTCTAGTGCTTCCCACTGCTCACGTTTTTGTTGAAAACCAGTAAGCTTATTTTGCCCCAAGGGCGTGAAGGAGAAAGAAGTGAGGAAGAGAGGAGAGTGTGTTGGTTTGTGAAATTTGTGTATCTTATACATTAATTTGAATTTCAAATTCATTTGGAATGAATTTGTCTTTTAAAAGTCAAACTATTAAAGCGAACAACCACACACATCACTCAATCACATCAATCACAAGTTGTCAAGTCACATCACTCAAAGTGACAAGTGATTTGACGCTTGATGCGACTAACGATTTGACGCTTGATTTGACTTGCGTGCCGCACTCAAATTTGAAATGTTAATGCGCTCGCAAATAATCTCGGGCTCGGGTTCGTTAATTCTAAATTAACGAATTTTTCGTTGCGTCGTAATTAAATGATTACGCCTAGCGAAATCACTATTCACGTCGCTAAGGAATTAATTCTAAATTAATTCGTTCGCCTGAATTAAAATCTAATTTTAATTCCGCATCGAAATCCAATTTCGTTTAATATATCAAATATATTAATTTCTCGATTAATTCCAAATTAATCATTATCTCTCTTTAATTGATATTTTATCCCAGATAAAATATCTCTGTAATTAATCCCAAATTAATTTTCTCTCTCGTCTAATTAATCCCAGATTAATTTAGAGTGCGAGTCATACGTCATCGTTGAATCTTTGGGAAGCGACCCATGAGATCCCCATATATGTTGGCATTAAATTCGGTCGTCGGACTATCCGAACACGTAAGTACCATGTACTACGTTTATACCGAATTACAAGACAGGGTTGGCCTTTAGCAAAGCGCCATGCCTTCCCAATTCTCTGGAAACATCCTTATAGGAATAAATGATCTGTATCAGGTGTAGTATACGTAGTATTGCGTATTTCTGTCCAGTATCGGATGATCACGTGCTAGGCCTGGGGCTGAAATTGTGTCTGCCCCGTACGAAGCACATGTCGTATGTCTGGTAACTAGTCTCTATAATCGGATAAACTTGACCTTGTCATTTTATTCTGATAGCTGCAGCATTTAAGAGAACCGGTCTCGTATCATACGTGACCATCATCTCCATATGACTGGAGTGACAGTTCCATCTTGACATCACACCCAACACACTACGATTCTCAATATACCCAGTATTGGCGTACACAGAACCTGTTAAAGCCCTGGACGACCGCAACCAAAGTATATTGATTGTCGCAAGTATTAGTGGTGAAAGTCTCAGATTAAGACCAAATACACCTACCCTGATTTCGGACTTCCATAGACACATAGTCATACTACCAATGGAATTCTGAGGGGGTCTATCTAGAGCAAAGCTGTTTCCCGTACCATCGGTGAAACACAACCTCCTATTACACTTGCATGAGTATCCTATACCCAAATATATGAGAACTATATCGTTGTGCCCTCACAACGCGCACAAGTGTAATACTAGTCTTTTACGTATTTATCGATGTCCAATCTCGATAATACTCTGACTAGGGATATTTAATGATTTATCCTTCGTGGACTGATACTGTCTCATATCATTCTCCATCCAGGAACAAATCATAGGGACCTCTCATCATTTATACATGTAGGTGATCTAACCACAAATGATAAGAGTGCAATCTCCTTTGTCACATAGTTAATTTGTACAACAACACCATGATCTGTACAAATAGTGACGCTATGGGTCATAATTGTCCAACAATCTCCCACTTGGCCTATAGCCAGTCACTCGAGTTTCTTACACCCGAACTATGTACGGTTGGCTCAAACTACTGAGAAAATGCTTTCATCGGCGGATTTGCATGATTATCATCTGATGCGATATATTCAATCATCACATCGCCACAATGTATGATCCGAACGAATGAGATGAATATCGAAGTATGTATCTGGATCGTTGATGAGACCATTAATTCTTTAGCCTGTGCTGACGCCTAGCTCAGCTGCTAACAGAACTATATCTAATCTAATTAGATTTGTTATCGACCCAAATGGCTTCTATTGCCGCCTCAGCTGCAGCAATAACCCGCATTTGTTGTTTATTCGGTAACAGTATATTGCTTGGAAGATTTCCAGCTCACCGTTCCATTATTCAAACTGTATAGTACCGTTTGCGACTTATAGTTGTTTTATCGGTTTAGGAAACTTGCTACAGTGATCCCAGTCACTTCAAGTTCTCCTTCTCCACAGATTAAGACAACATCCTTAGATCTTTAAGATACTAACGGATGTTCTTGACATCAATCCAGTGACTATCACTTGGATTGTCCTGTTTGTGAATCCATATGCTCAAAGCGTATGAGACACCAGGTGGTGTACATTTTTCAATGTACGATTCCACGGAGAGTTTTCGAAAGCCAAGCTTTCACCGATAGTTATTTATGGGAATATCATTTCCAAGAAATGACATATTATCATTATTTTATAGGATATTATTGTCAGTGCTCTCCCACTAACCCTCTTATATACACAAGAATCATTTTGTTTTGAATTAAATCATAAACTATTATGATTACATCAAAACGATAATTCCAAGAACCTATGCTTGCTTCAATCCAAACATGGATCAAACAACCTGCAAACCTTGTTTGCTAGTTTTGGTACGACAAAAACGACAGGATGTTGTAAACATCCTCTGAAAGGTTTCCTTTTCAGGAAAGTGATTTTCCCGTAAAGCTGTCATATTTCATGAATGAAACATGCAGCTTTAGCAAGCATTATCCAAATGGATTTACCATGGCAACATTTAAAAGGTTGAATCGTAATCGACACAATGTTGATAACGATACATTTCCGTTATAAGCCTAGCTTAGTACGTTGGTATGTTGCCTTCCATGTATGTCTTCCTTGAAGACTTATACAGTACTAATAGCCACAATGCCTTCCGGTACATCAACTAGTATCCAAAAATAGTTGATATACATGGAATCCATTTCGGACTCATGGCACTTTGTCATAATAGGGAGTCGATACCTTGTATCACTTCCTCATACGTAGTCAGTTGGTATGCCTCAATAAGATTGACATCTTTATGAGGTGAGATCAGAAACCCATACCCCAGGTTGTTTTATGACTCTCTGCGACCTACGCGGTTCTTATGTATTCGAAGATTAATGGTAATAGTTTCATCCTTGATGAACTATTTATGTTCCATTAGGATTCGGTGCCTTGACTAGTATTACTCCGATTTTCATCGAGTTTTACTATCCTCCCACTTACCACTGCATATCGGTATTCCTCTTAGGAAAACCGCATGGCGAGCAACAATCTAATTGTTCTCTTGTGAGATGTATAAGCACTATGCTTAAGGTTTCCCTAGGAAAACCTACAATTGGCACTTATCCAATTTGGGTTTTAATTTGGTATCATCCAAACATTGCCTAGCATTCCCAAATTTTCAGGAATGAGAAAACCTAGTTTCTTTCCTATTCATATCTAATATGATATTTTTCAAACATATTTTTATGGAACCTTATTCAAAATAATTTCTTGCACTGTTTAAAGCTTATCCGTTGAAGGAAATGGCAGCTCAGAGCGACTCATAATTAACCTTATCATGTCCAACAAGATTCGGTTACTCTGGTTCAGACACACTGTCAAACTGACGTGTTCCGGGAGGAGTCCTCATTGAAAGAATACTTTACTCTTTCAAGTATATAAGAAATTTATTGCCTAAGTATTTTCCATTACGGTATTACCGTGACGGTTTAATACTTCAGCCGATCTGTTCGTCTGTTTCGTGTCGAAACTTTAAAAGTTTCTGATTTGTGTTCTTCAAAAGAAACACATAACCATAATGCGATGCCACATCCGTAAGGTCACGAAATATTCATATCCACTTCTAGCCTAGCTAGATATTGGCCCACTTGCTTCACTATGAACTAGGGCTAACAGATTGGTGGCATTTGCACTTTTACCAAGTAAATAGTGTTTCAGGCACTTTGCCCAATAAACTAGATTCGTAGAATTTATTTGAATAGAATCAAATCAGTCCAAGTACCCACTCTTCGAAAGTGTGGATATATGATTCCTGTTTTATTGTGTCCCAGACAACAATGCCACAAATAGTTTCTTCTGATCAAATCAGTTTGAGCTATTTGTTTGTCTTGTTTTACGTTTGAGATTTATTTATATTCACAATATAAATTATGTTATTCACATCTAATGTGATTTATCTCAATATCATCTTTATATAATAAACCACTTTAGTTTCCTAGAATATAAAGGTTCACCCGCAGCGGGTTAAACACTGATATAGAGATAATGTATCTAGTCAAACTAGTTATATTATAACAGTTTCCTAATTTAAGTACACACCCGGATGTAGTTCCTAAACTTAGGTATCTACGGTTAAAACAGTGGCTTTCGTCCCGTTTACAATTCGTAGACAAATCTCGATTGAAGTCAGTATCCTGTTCAAAACAGATTCTAAACATCAGTATATATATATATATCACACTAAGGATCTAAAATCCAATTTTAATACTAGTAGTGAATATATTTATGACTAACATATTTGAAGTCAGAGCCTTGCTCGTTCTTCAATTCCTTCATGTCTGCTTTCTCCAAATGGCAGTCACGCTTCCGCGATCCCGTTTGCCACATTTTAGCAAACATTTTGGGATATGTCATTTATCTTCCTAGAAGATTATAATGATTTTGCCTTTGCCCTTTTCATATTCCAGATGCCGTTGGCCAAGCCTTGGCCTTCTAGAATATCGAAGTAAGTTGCGCCTTACGCTACTTGCCTTATTGTAAACTTTGAGTTTTTCTCCTTGAGAATAGTCATTAACTCTCCAAGAGTTATTTATTGCAATTTAGTACTTCTAAGATTCTAAGGATAGATTCTTTGAAGATCCTTCAATTTTAGTATCATACTTTAAGGATCTAATCCTTAGTTCTGATTCAGAAATTAAGGAGTCTACTGCGACAAGCTTAATGGATTAAGCACTTAAGTTATCATCACATAAATCTTCCAATGATTATGCTCTACTGTTTGCTTAACTCCGGGCTTAGGTATAATATGTTATTTTATCAAATAAAGTAACTTATTATTTTTCCAGGACCATCCTGAAATTTATTCCCAATTTGAAAATTAAACCATTTAAATAAATTTCCCCTAGGATTATGTTTTAAATGTCAATCTTTCAATTTTATCTTGATTCTAATAGTCCAACTATTTAATCAACGATTAAGGTACTGTTTATTATAATGATTACAATAGTCCAACTATTTAATCAACTATAATTTAATAGATTAAAATCAATTATATTGATTACTATAATCCAATTATAAAATCAACTATAAAGGAATAGTTTGAATATATAGTCCAACTATTTATTAAAACAACAATTTAAATATTAGTCCAACTAACATTTAATTTCTTTGACGAATTGATATTTTTTTGAGCGCGTATGGCGAGTAATTGAACAAGTATTGCAAATTCAATTCTTGCCTCCCACTATTTTTCGGCGAGCCTCTAACCCTCTGTCGAGTACTCGGGAAACCACGTTTCCTAGTGGGCTAGGATCCCGTTAAATATCACATAATATTGACTTTGGCCAACAAATTGTATGATAATTAACTAGGTAGATCTCTAAGATCAATTGGATCCAATCCAATTCCTAGATCCGGTAGGGGGACATCCAAGTCTGAAACATATATCTTATATATGCCAATACATCCAATGTATTACCTAACATTTTTCCTCTAAATAAACTAAGCATTTGCTTTGGCACAACAAACTTAGTGATCCCAGTCAAGCGCGACCCATTGACCATGGAAAGCTTCGTAATCAATGTTGATGGACAAGAAGTGGTCTTGACTTTGGCCAACAAACCACAACTTGGACAAGACACTGACATGGAACAAAGCTCTCGTGATTCAAACACATCTTTGACAGAAAAAGGCCTTGACTTTGGCCAACAAGCCAAAGTCAGTCTCGGATCTTAAGTGAGAATCACTCAATGGAAGGAAAAACGCTTAATATTTTGCGAGGGTTTTTTGAGTGCAAATTGGCAACCAATTTATTATCTTTGTTAAGGTCTCATCATCAAACACCCTTAAACATGCATTCTAAACATATAATAAAGCGCGTATAATAAATAATAATGATATGCGGATGGATACTTTACACATTGATCCTAGATCAAATCTCTCCTTTTCTCTCTCCCGCTAGCACATGTATTACTTCTACCCGTTACACTACACTTCTAAAGAAACCTCATTTACATTGAGGGGAATAGGTGAGAAGAGAATACAAAGAATATGAGGTAATAAGGCTGGACACGCATGTCAAATTTAATAAATCTAATTTATTACAATAATTTCTAAAATTGCCCCACCCATCTAATATTCATCCGATATACATTATTCATGCATCGGAACCATGTATTCACACAAGCATGTTATCAATCAATCTAATCAAATTAATTAATCTGATAATTAATGACCATCCAATGTTCAAATAACGATTTAATTTTGCTCAAGTCAAACTCGTTTTGTGAATAAGTACTCAAAGTACGAATTCTCGAATTAAATTAAACTACATCATTAAATCCAATTCAATATGCATTTAATTCTAATTCGCTTATTTAATTCCAAATTAAATATCACACTTTATTAATGAACTTTTACGACTTAAATTCCAAATTTAATCACAACGGGTCTCAATGCCCGATTTAACGTCCAACGTCAATTTAATTAAAGTCCAATGGGCTTTTAATTAATTTCTTGAGGAGTGGACTTTTGGTCGACTTGGGTCAAACCGAATAACCAAAATCCAATCCGGGAGTTACCCCATAAGCCCAGAAATCAATTTAGGCCAATTAGGTCCAATTAAACTTTAAAGGTCCATTAAGTCGCATTTGGGCTTTATGGATGCGATTTTGGGCCCAATTGGATCCAATCCAATTTGCCTTAACCCAACTTTGTACAACAAAGCCCAATTACAACATTAAAGCCCAAATCCAATTTTAAGGCCCAAATAATTAAATTCCAAAAATCCAATTTTCCAAATTTAATTACCAAAGTGTATAACATGATTAATTACCCAAATTAACATTTCTAAAACATCAATATACACAATTAATCATGTTCATTTTCATCATCACATGTCCAACACATTTTGATTAAAATCAAACCCAATTCACATGCTCTAAGTCTCGGCCAAGGGAGGGGATTTTTGTCCGATTCGAATTCAATCCAATTAATTCCACAATCGACATTAAATCACATTCCCGAATGATTCTAACTCATCCAATGAATCAAAAATCAAAAAATCTAAGACTAATAGGGCAACTCTACATTCGGCCAACATAGAAAATTTGGGGAAAATCATTCCAAATCATTTTTCTTGAATCAAACTTAAATTCAACATGTATTAAGCATACTAAAACATCCAATTTATTCAAATCATGCTCAAATAAAAATTACCCAAATTTTAAGACCTAAACTTTTTCATGCTCAAACCTTGCTCTACATGTCATTGTTGGTTTCTATTAAGGTCCCAAGATCAATAATAAGCATGAAATCATGTGTGAATAACAATCGAGAAGTTGCAGAATACTTACATCGAGCGGTTGAGGGACGCAGAAGCAAAAAAAATCCATTTCTACTCACTAGGACTGCATTCGGCAGTGACCAGAATTCCTCACTGGTTTCGGCCTTTTGGATCAACCTCGTCAAGCTCCAAGCTTTGTGATTTGATTCCCGGCTCATGGGTGGACTTCCCTATCACCTTCGTATGTCTCGTAAGTGTGCTAGAACTTGTGATTTTGCCACAAAATCCCACTCTAGTGCTTCCCACTGCTCATGTTTTTATTGAAAACCAGTAAGCTTATTTTGCCCCAAGGGCGTGAAGGAGAGAGAAGTGAGGAAAAGAGGAGAGTGTGTTAGTTTTTGAAATTTGTGTATCTTATACACTAATTTGAATTTCAAATTCATTTGGAATGAATTTGGCTTTTAAAAGTCAAACTATTAAAGCCAACAACCACACACATCACTCAATCACATCAATCACAAGTTGTCAAGTCACATCACTCAAAGTGACAAGTGATTTGACGCTTGATGCGACTAGCGATTTGACGCTTGATTTTACTTGCGTGCCGCACTCGAATTTGAAATGCGAATGCGCTCGCAAATAATCTCGGGCTCGGGTTTGTTAATTCTAAATTAACGAATTTTCCGTTGCGTTGTAATTAAATGATTACGCCTAGTGAAATCACTATTCACGTCGCTAACGAATTAATTCTAAATTAATTCGTTCGCCCGAATTAAAATCTAATTTTAATTCCGCGTCGAAATCCAATTTCATTTAGTATATCAAATATATTAATTTCTCGATTAATTCCAAATTAATCGTTATCTCTCTTTAATTGATATTTTATCCCAGATAAAATATCTCCGTAATTAATCCAAGATTAATTTTCTCTCTCTTCTAATTAATCCCATACTACTTTAGAGTGCGACTCATACGTCATCGGTGAATCTTTAGGAAGTGACCCATGAGATCCCCGGATATGTTTGCAGTAAATTCGGTCATCGGACTATCCGAACACGTAAGTACCTCATACTACGGTTATACCAATTTACAAGACAATGTTGGCCTCTAGCAAAGCGCCATGCCTACCCAATTCTCCGGAAACATCCTTACAGGAATAAAGGATCTGTATCAGGCGTAGTATACGTAGTATTGCGTATTTCTGTCCAGTATCGGATGATCACGTGCTAGGCCTGGGGCTGGAATTGTGTATGCCCCGTACGAAGCATATGTCGGATGTCTGGTAACTAGTCTCTATAATCGGATAAACCTGAACTTGTCATTTTATCCCGATATCTGCAGCATTAAAGAGAACCAGTCCCGTATCCTACGTGACCATCATCTCCATATGACTGGAGTGACACTTCCATCTTGACATCACACCCAACACACTACGATTCTCAATATACCAGTATTGGCATACACAGAACCTGTTAAAGCCCTGGACGACCGAAACCAAAGTATATTGATTGTCGCAAGTATTAGCGGTGCAAGTCTCAGATTAAGACCAAATACACCTACCCTGATTTCGGACTTCCATAGACACATAGTCATACTACCAATGGAATTCCGAAGGGGTCTATCCATAGCGAAGCTGTTTCCAGTACCATCGGTCAAACACAACCTCCTATTACACTTGCATGAGTATCCAATACCCAAATATATGAGAACTATGTCGTTGTACCCTCACAACGCGCACAAGTGTAATACTAGTCTCTTACATATTTATCGATGTCCAATCTCGATAATACTCTGACTATGGATATTTAATAATTTATCATTCATGGACTGATACTGTCTCATATCATTCTCCATCCAGGAATAAATCATAGGGACCTCTCATCATTTATACATCTAGGTGATCTAATCACAAATGATAAGAGTGCAATCCCCTTTGTCACATAGTTAATTTGTACAACAACACCATGATCTGTACAAATAGTGACGCTATGGGTCATAATTGTCCAACACATATATGTATTAGTTTGAATCAAAACACAAACTAAATTAGAATCCCACAATGAAGTGATTTATGAACAATTATAGGTCACTCAAATGTGGTCAAGTGATTCTAGAATGGTAGCCATAGTTTTAAGCTTTCATCTAGAGTTCCAAACTCTAATTTTATGTTCCATGTCCAGCATGAACATATTTGACCTAATTATAAGCATATTGTGTTTATGCTTCCAAAGCATTCATACACAATTCATTAGCCTAATTTCAACTTCAAGCTATGAAAACATAACTTTAGAGAAGATCAAACTTACCGAGCAAGCTTGATTCCAAGATCCGATCTTGTTCCTCTTGTTGAATTTTTTAGAGAAGTTCCAAAGTTAGCAAGCTTGATTCCAAGATCCAATATTCTTCTCCTTGTTGTTATACAAAACTTAAAAATTTTCTCTCACAAATAATTACGTAGGCTAATATCTCTAAGTATTGCATGTTTTAGCTTTCTCAAGCTTCATTAAAAACTTGCTTAAGCTTGCCTTTTATAGCAAAACTTAAACAATTTTTAATCAATGAAAGTTCTAATAAATTTTTATATGGGTTTAATCTAATTTATCCAAATATGTATAATTAGGTTTGACTAATCACCTTTATCTACCAATTTGATTTAATCTAATTAAATGTAGACAAAATTTAAAAAATGGATTAGATCATTGTCTACCACTTTGATTTAATCCAATTAAATCAAGACAAATACACCTATTATTATATTTTTATAATTACCAAAATATCCTCCAATAATAGAGACATTTATAAAATTACAACAAAGACCTAGTGTGATTTTTGGATTAATACAATTCATCCAATTGGGTCAAAGTAAATAATTAATGTTATTCAATAATACTTAATTATTTTAGTTGATAATTATAATATCAAATATTATTTATCATCAAACATTATCGGTTACCCAAGTGCTCAATGAGTACACTTAATATTAAAGGACTCTTTAAGTTCATACATGTTCGTCATATAACCCTAGCTTATATGTACGCAATTCGGTGACCTCCAAATTCGTGAAGAACATTAACGAACTTTCTAAACTATACAAGTCGAGGTCATGACATATGTTTAACAATCTCTCTGTCGTACGATATCCGAGTTGTGCTGAGGAAATATAGATTACACCGTTAAGTTTCTGAGGTGCACATCTCATATAGACATGTCCATGATTCTTTACAACTATCAGAACACCATTTATGATATATACAATCCGCCATAGGTGAATGGCTTTGGTCAAAGTCTTAAGAATCGTGACTTACACACATGGATACTTAAACTCCTTATGGTACACATACAGGCTGACAGATCCTATCTTGATACGTACTTAATTAATGAGTACATTGGTCCACACCCAACGAACATCTAGTGGTCAGACCATAAAAGGTCTCTGATATATATGACATCAAAGTGTGGAGGATCACAAAAAAAATCAATGTTATCCTATAGTTAAAGGATCACATATGTTACTCCACTCGAGGAGATTCCTATTTACAGTGGTGTATTCTTCTGACCCTTAGGAATCAGCTGTGAGTCCTTCAGTTTTCGCTCCAATGAATTCCCGGATGTATATACAAGCTTCCCTTGCTCATGTTACATCAAATTTAATCATTGGAACTCCAATTCTAATATACCATAAGTGCTAGTCTTCTAGATTATAGGAATTCGACAATATTCCAAAACCACCGACTATGAGTATTTAGTTTAAGAATAATTTATAATAGTAATCTTATCCCAATGTTGGACCACCCAGTGTCTAGTATTACTATATGACTATTCTAAAGTCGATGTTATTCACAATAAATTTATATATATCAACCTAATATGCATAATGAAATTACCATTAACAAGGTTGAAATGAAAATGTAGTTATTTGAATAATTTAATATATTGTAAAATACAGTATTTGGATTGGCTCTCCAAGCACCAACTCTAAAAAAATCCCACTTAATTAGTGCCAATCCGGATGGTATAAAAGTCTAATCTCCTCTACATATTTATTGAATTACTTAGGAGGTAAGACCTTTATAAGCGGGTCTATTATGTTGTCTTATCCTTGAAACTTTAAGACCACAAAGTCTTTTTGTTCAATGATCTCTCTAATCACGTGATATTTCATTTCCATGTGTTTAGACTTGGAATGCACTCTCGGCTCCTTAGCCTGCGTGACGGATCTGCTGTTATCATAGTATAGTGGGATAGAATCTGCAATACTTGGTACAATGCCATGTTTTGTAATAAAATTACTAATCCAAATAGCTTTTTTAGCAGCTTCTGAAGCCACTATAAATTTCGTCTCAGTGGTGGAATCATTTGTAAAGTCTTGCTTTGAACGTCACCAACTAACCACACCGCTATTAAGGGTAAATATGTATCCAGATATGGACTTTCTATCATCTCGATCTCTCTGGAAATCCAAATCTATTTAACATTTAACTTACAGATCATCTTCTCCATAAATTATAAACTTATCTTTAGTACCCTTAAGATATTTCAGGATATATTTCACGGCTGTCCAATGGACATTACCTGGATGAGATTGATATCGGCTAGTCACATACGCCGAAACTGATATCAGGTCTTTTACATAACATATCATACATAATATTTCCAATACAATAAGCATATGAAAAGTTAGACATTCTAACTATCTCTTCCTCAATCTGAGGTGTCATTTTCTTCTAAAGATGTATGTTGTATCGAAAAGGTACATTTACTGCCTTACTGTTGGTAAAACCGTACCTTTCTAACATTTTATCTATGTATATGGATTGCGACAACTCTATAAGTTTCCTTACTCTATCTGTGTAGAGCCTTATATCAAGTATATAAGAAACCTCCCCATTTATTTCATAAAGAAGTTCTTGCAAAGGTTGGCTTTCACATTTTGCATCAATCCTATATCATTTCCAATGATAAGGATATCTTCTACATACAAAACAAGGAATACTGTCATACTCCCACTAACTTTCTTATAAACACACGGTTCTTACTCATTCTTGATGAATCCAGATAATCTAATTATATCACTAAAATGATGATTCTAGCTTCGGGATGTATGTTTAAGTCCATAAATAGACTTCTTGAGCTTACAAACTAAGTTTGAAGTCTCACTGGATATGAAACTTTCTCGTTGTTCATTATAGATATCCTCCTCGAGGAATCTCTTTAGGAAAACAATTTCACATCCATCTGCCATACTCGTGATATGCATCAATGGCTAAGAGAATCCTAAAGGATTTTAGCATGTATACTGTTGAAAAGGTTTCCTCATAGTCAATCCTATGACGTTGAGTGTAACCTTTCACTACCAGTTAGACCTTAAATGTTTCCACCTTTCCATCGAGCCTTCGTTACCTTTTATAAACTCATTTACAACCAATTGGTTTAACTCTTTTAAGAAGTTCAACCAAGTTTGAGACTTGATTGTCATGTTTAGAATCTATTTCATATTTTGAAGGCACTTGATGAATTTACCAGTTTGTTTTTCTACTTCATTTCGGAATATTTTGAACTTTTCATATGTTTTAGATTTATGTCTCATCAAATAAACATATCCAAATCTTGGCTTATCATCAGTGAAAGTCACGAAGTAAGTTGAACCATCATGAGCGGCATGATTGAATGGACCACATACATCAGTATGTACTAGTTCCAATAAATCTTCAGCACAATGTACAACACCAAGAAATGAGGCCTTTGTCATTTTCCCTTGGATTCATGACTCAGAAATCAGATAATGATCTAAGGTAAGATCTTCAATCAAACCATCCTTAACTAATTTTGATAGGCGTCTAACACCTATGTGGCCCAATCTCATATGTCATAATTCGATATTATTTAAGTCATATCATTTACTTGTACTTTCATCTACATTAAATACATCTTGATATTTTTCCAAAACATAATGACCGTTAGATAAAGAACATTCAAATATCAAATAGTTTTTTATCATATAAACATAGAGCACTATCTATAATGTTTATTTTATATCCCTATTTATCCAATATCGGTAATGATTTTATTTATCTGATAAGAGAAGGAACATGATAACATTCATGTAAAATTAATTTATATCCATTATGGAGATCTAGAACAACTGGTCTTATGGCTGTACAATCCAATGTCTCTTCATTCCCAACTATAAGATGGTTCTCTCCTTTGTCCATCTTTCTTTGAAGAGCTTACTTCACCATGGAGGTACAAAGTGGGATTGCCTTTCTTCAAATCATATTCCGTCGTGCGTAACATGTTATGAAGTTCTTCATAATTGGCTTTCATCGAATACATATGAAAGTTTAACACAAAGCCAGTTTAAGTATCAGGCGAAAAAGATAGAATTAAATTTTGGTCTAGCCGTTCATCAATCATAATGCCCTGTCATTCTAAATATTGAATATGGTCTATCATATTCAAAACATGAATGTTGACTGGTTCTCTATCCTTGAGCGTAGTACGAAACAATTCTTTAGACCTCTGATATATTTCAATTTCTTGATTTCCTTCGAACAATTTCTTGAGTGTTCTCCTAATGCTCTAAGCATAACGTATTTCTATGTACTGTCTTAGCAAATCTGGAACCATCGATCATAAAATATAAGATTTCACCATTAGGTTATCATCCTTCTATTTTTCAAAAGTCTCTCGCTCTTTGGGAGTGGAATCATGATCGATTTCAACAGGCAATGGATTGATCGTCACATAGCTCAACATGTCTGACTCCAATACAAGACGGGTGTTCATTTCCCATTCAAAATAGTTGTCAGTTCCTTTCAATTTATTAGAATCCAAAAGTCGCGCTAATAGATTTACGGCAGCCATCTACAAGATAACAATTAAACTCTAGAAGAACATATTCATTTCAATATAAAAACACTAATACGATTATAGATTTTAAATCTATTAGAGCAATCCCACTACTTTACGTAATTTTTTAATCTCTCTAAACGGAAAAAATAATTTTTGACTATCAAAATTTCATAGCGAAAAGTGGATCAAATGACATTTACTCAAGCCTCAAAATAATGACGGTCTTAGCCTTCATAAATTCATTAGGTAGATCACAAAGGTCAATCACATTCATGTGACTCCTAAGTTTGATCTTGAACAGTTTCTTATCCCCACAATAATGACTGTATTGGATTAATACGTGTTCCAAGTGTATACTTGTCAATGTGCACTAATGAGCTTCGTAAGTACACCCTTACAATAATGACAGTATTGGTGACTACGTCAACTCATCACGCTACATCTAATATTTTACATGAACGACCCAAGTTCCGACTACTTATACCCTCACAATATTGACGATATTGGGAATAAGTAATAAAAACTCATTCATCTCTATATTAACAAGACTGACCATCTTATAATCCTCCTACATTATTAATACTATTAATTAAAATAAAGTAATCACCTAATCACGAGAGATTTTTAACAATCAAGTCATTAACATGTTTGGGTCAAAATAAAATTTTTAATTTAAAATCTGCAATGTATATCCAATATGAATCATGCATAATTAAATTAAAATTAAAGAGGAGTACATTCAAATACATGTCAAACATGCAACATTTGTTTTATGGTTAAGACATGCACTGATACCATTCTATTGTGGCAATTGTGGAACACCTAGGGTCAGATCAATATGTCGCGCAACAGAAGTCGGTCTAACATATAGATATCAAGCATAGGTGTATTTCTAAATTATTTTATGGAATACTATATTTTGTTGTGATTTTTTCGGAAAAAATAGATGTCGAATTGGAGTCCGAAAACTCCTGAACGAAGAAAATGAATTTTTAGCGCTCATGGGCAACAAATCTCAGAGTGTCACGACAATGAAGTGACTCATGAACAATTCTAGGTCACTTTAAGGTGGTCAAGTGATTCTAGAATGGTATCCATAGCTCTAAGCTTTCATCTAGAGTTTCAAATTCTAATTTTATGTTCCTTGTCCAACATGAACATATTTGACCCAATTACAAGAATATTAGGTTGTTGGAGAGTTATGACCCATAGCGTCACTATTTGTACAGATCATGGTGTTGTTGTACAAATTAACTATGTGACAAAGGAAATTGCTCTTTTATAATTTGTGATTAGATCACAAAGATGTATAAATGATGAAAGGTTCATATGATTAGTTCCTGGATTGAGATGATATGAGACAGTATCAATCCACGAAGGTTTAATCATTAAATATCCCTAGTCAGAGTATTATCGAGATTGGACATCGATAATGCGGAAAAGACTAGTATTACACTTATGCACGTTGTGAGGGCATAACGGCATAATTCTCATATATTTGGGTATAGGATACACAAGCAAGTGTAGTAGGAGGTTGTGTTTTACCGATGGTATGGAAAACAGCTTCGCTCTGGATAGACCCCTCGGAATTCCATTGGTAGTATGACTATGTGTCTATGGAAGTCCGAATCAGGGTATGTGTATTTGGTATTAACCTGAGACTTGCACCGCTAATACTTGCGACAATCAATGTACTTTGGTTTTGGTCGTCCAGGGCTTTAACAGGTTCTGTGTACGCCTCTTCTGGGTATATTGAGAATCGTAGTGTATTGGGTATGATGTCGAGATAGAAGTATAACTCCAGTCATAGTGGAGATGATGATCATGTAGGATACATAACTCGTTCTCTTATATTCTGTAGCTATCGGGATATTATGACTAGGTCATGTTTATCCGATTATAGAGACTAGTTACCAGAGAACCGATATATGATTCGTATGGGGCAGACACATTTCCAGCCCCAGGCCTTGCACGTGACATCCGATACCAGATCGAAATACGTAATACTACGTATACTACGTCTGATATAGATCACATATTCCTGTAAGGATATTTCTGGAGAATTGGGTAGGCATGGCGCTTTGCTAGAAGCCAACATTGTCTTGTAAATCGGTAAAAACCTAGTACTAGGTACGTACGTGTTCGGATAGTCCGACGACCGGATTTACTGCCAACTTATCCGGGGATCTCATGGGTCGCTTCCCGAAGATTCACTGATGACGTATGACTCGCACTTTATTAATCTGGGATTAATTAAATGAAAGAGAAAATTAATCTGGGATTAATTACGGAGATATTTTATCTGGGATAAAATATCAATTAAAGAGAGAGAACGATTAATTTGGAATTAATCGATAAAATAATATATTCGATATATTATACGAAATTGGATTTCGATACGGAATTAAAATTAGATTTTAATTTGGGCGAACGAGATAATTTTGAATTAATTCTTAAGTGACATAAATAGTAATTTTGCTAGGCAAAGTTATTTAATTAAATTAGGTTTAATTTCGTCGCAACAAAAAATTCGTTAATTTGGAATTAGCGAACCCGAGCCTAGGAGTGTTTGCGGGTGCAATCGCATTGCGAATTAAATCACTAGTCAATTAATTGGTGTGATGTCTAGTCACTTTGAGTGATATGACAACTTGTCATTGTCATTGATGGTGGTAGTTGGGAAAGCTTTAATGCTTTGACTTTTGGAAAGTGGATTTGTTTATTAGATTTTTGAAATCTAAAAACCAACACATTTAACATTTTTTCTCTTCTTTTTCCTTTTCCCTCTCTCATGCCCAATGGGCATTTTCTTCTTCTATTTTTCTGGTTTCTGCCGAGACTTGAAGAATATGAAAAGGAAATTTTACGGCAAAATTTCCGGAGTGCTAGCACACATTCGGGGTCTTACGAATGTGATAAGGAACCGCACACGTGAGCATGGAATCATCATTCGAAAGCTTGGAGCTTGGAGATCCTTTCATGGCCGAAATTGAGGAGCTCAAAACCAGTCACTGCCGTGAGCCTTGGAGGAGAAAAGCTTGGAGTTTTTGTTCGTCGCATCGCTCAACCGATCATTGTCAGTATTCTGCAACTTCTTTGTTGTATTCGCACATGTTGTTTCATTGCTTAAAATGATCCCGGTTAGATCATAGAAACCCAACAATGGTATCAGAGCGAAGTTGAGCATGAAACTTGAATTTATGGTTAAAATTGGGTAAATTGAATTTGAGCATGATGTGATAAAATTACTTGATTGAGTATGCTTAAATGATGTTTAATTGAAGTTATATTGGATTAATTTCATGAAATGTTGATTGGATCATTTTTCCCCTATTTGATTGGCTTGGCCGAATCTATAGTGCCCTAAATGTCTTGGTATTTTTGTGTTTTTGATCATTGGATGAGTTGGAAAACATTGGGTAATATTGATTTTGGATTTAATTTGATTGAAACCGAATTGGACATGTAAATCCCCAAAATGCCGAGACATGTGAAGCATGAAATGTGTTGGACATGTTTTGATTAAAATGTGTTGGACATGTTTTGATCATGATGAGCATAATTAATTGTACAAATTTGTGTTTTGGAAATGTTAATTTGGGTAATTAATTATGGCAATACACTTAGGTTAATTAGGTTATAAAATTTGGAATTTGGTAATTTAATTAATTGGGCCTATTTTGGAAATTGGGCTTGAGAAGTTGTAATTGGGCTTAAATGGGATTGGTTGTACCAGGATTGGTTTAGGCAAATTGGTTGGATCCAATTGGGCCCAAAACCATATCCATAAAGTCCAATTATGACTTAAATGGACCTTTCATTATAATTAGGACTAATGGGCCTAAATTGGTTTCTTGGCAAATAAGGGTGATTCCTTAAATGGGCTTTGGTATTTGGGTTTGCCCCATATTGACCAAAAGTCGATGCCTTAGAAATTAATTAAAATCCCATTGGACTTTAATTAAATTAACATTGGATGTTAATCGGGCTTTGAGACCCACAACGATTAGATTTGGAATCTAAGTCGTAAAGGTTCGTTAATAAAATGTATTATTTAATTTGGAATTAAATAAATGGATTAGTATTAAATACAAATTAAATTGGATTTAATGTTGTAGTTTAATTTTATTCAAGAATTCGTACTTTGAGTACTTATTCGCAAAACGAGTTTGACTCGAGCAAAATCAAATCTTTTTTTGAACAATGGATGGTCATTAATTATCAGATTAATTAATTGGATTAAATTGATTGATAACATGCTTGTGTGAATACATGGTTGTGATGCATGAATAATGTATATCGGATGGATATTAGATGGGTGGGGCAATTTTGGAAATTGTTGTAATAAATTTAGAATTTATTAATTAGACCTGTGTGTCCAGCCTATTACCTCCTTACTCTGTGTATTTCTCTTCTCACATATTCCCCTCAATGTAAATAAGGTTTCTTTAGAAGTGTTATGTAACGGGTAGAAGTAATACTTGTGCTAGCGGGAGAGAGGAAAGAGAGAGATTTGTTCTAGGAACAATGCTTAAATATCCATCCGCATATCATTATTATATTTATTTATATGCGCCTTATTATGTGTTTAGAATGCATGTTTAAGGGTGTATGATGATGAGACCTTAACAAAGATAATTAATTGGTTGCCAATTGCACGCGAAAAACCCTCAACATCATATTAAGCGTTTTTCCTTCCATTGAGTGATTCTTACTCAAGGTTTCCTGAGTACTCCACAGAGGGTTAGAGGCTCGCCGAAAAATAGTGGGAGGCAAGTATTAAATTTGCAATATTCGTTTAGTTACTTGCCATACGCGCTCATTATAAATATTTTGTCAATATAAATTAATTTATTAGTTGGACTAATAATTAATGTTGTTTTAATTAAACAGTTGGATTGTATCAAACTAATTCATTACAGTTGATTATATAATTGGATTATAGTAATCAATATATTTGAATTAACCATTTCAATTAATAGTTGATTTTATAATAGGATTATAGTAATCAATATAATTGAATTTAATCAATTAAATTATAGTTGATTATATAGTTGGACTATAGTAATCAATATAATGAATAGTACCTAAAATCGTTGATTAAATAGTTGGACTATTAGAATCAAGATAATTGAAAGATTAGTGTTGAAAAACATAATCCTGGGTGAAAATGTATTTAAACGACTTTAATTTTCAAATTGGGAATAAACTTCAGGATAGTCCTGAAAACTAAGAAGTTACTTTATTTGATAAAATAACATCTTAGGCCTAAGCCCGGAGTTAAGCAAATAGTAGAACATAATTTTCGGAAGATTCATGTGATGATAACTTTAGTGCTTAATCCAATAAGCTTGCCAAATACTCCTTAATCTCTCAATCAGAACTAATGATCAGATCCTTATAGTATGATAATGAAATTGAAGGATCTTCATAGATCTATTCTTAGATCTTAGAAGTATTAATTGCAATAGTAAACTCTTGGAGAGTTAATGGCTATTCTCAAGGAGACAAAGTCAAAGTTTGCGGTAAGGCAAGAAGTGCAAGACGCATCTTACTTCGACATTCCAGCAGGCCAATGCTTGGCCAAAGGCTTCTGGGTGTGGAAAAGGGGCAAAGGTAAAATCATTATAATCTTCTGGGATGATAAATGACATATCCAAAAATGTCTGCCTAAATTGTGGCAAACGGGATCGCGGAAGCGTGACTTCCGTTTGGACAAGGCAAACATGAAGGAAGTGAAGACGGTGCAAGGCTCCGACTTCAAATATGTTTGTCATAAAATATGGTCACTGCTAGTATTAAAATTGGATTTTAGATACTGGATGTAGTACATAAATAAGTACTGGTGTGCAGAATCTGCTGAAATGCAGGATACTGACTTCAATTGAGATTTATCTACGAATCGGAAACGGGACGAGCGTTGCTGTTTTGACCGTAGAGACCTAAGTTTAGGAACTACCCTTCGGGTGTGTACTTAAATTAGGAAACTGTTAGAATGTAACTAGTTTTACTAGAAACATTATCTCTATATCAGGGTTTAACCCGTTGCGGGTATACCGTTATATTCTAGAACACTAAAGTGTTTTATTTTATAAAGATGATATTGAGATAAACATATTAGATGTGAATAACAGTATTTATATTTTGAATATAAATGAATCTCAAACGTATAACATGACAAACAAATAGCTCAAACTGATTTAATCAGTTGAGACTTATAAGTGGAATTGTTGTCTGAGACACAATTAAACAAGACTCGTATATCCACACTTTTGAAGAGTGGATACTAGGATGGATTTGATTACATTCAAATAATGTCTACGAATCTAGTTTATTGGGAAAGTGCCTAAAGCACTATTTACTTGGTAAAAGTGTAAATGCCACCGATCTATTAGCCCTGGTTCATAGTGACGTAGGTGGGCCATACCTAGCTAGGCTAGATGTGGATATGAATATTTCGTGACCTTTACGGATGTGGCATCGCGTTATGGTTATATGTTTCTATCGAAACACAAATCGGAAACTTTTAGAGTTTCGACACGAAATAGACAAACAGATCGGCTAAAGTGTAAAACCATCACGGTTGGACCATGATGAAAATACTTAAGTAATAAGTTTCTCAATACTTGAAATAGTATAGTGTTCTTTCAATAAGGACTCCTCCCGGAACATGTCATTTTGACGGTGTGTCCGAACGGAGAAACCTAATTTTGTTGGACATGATAAGGTTAATCATGAGTCGCTCTGAGCTACCATTTCCTTCCACGGATACGTATAAACAGTGCAGAACTTATTTTGAATAAGGTTCCATAAAAATCTGTAAAATAGATTTCATATTAGATATGAACAGGAAAGAAACCGGGTTTCTCATTCCTGAAGATTTGGGTATACTAGGCATATGTTTGGATGATACCAAACTAGAACCCAAATCGGATAAGTGCCTAAGTTTTGGGTTATCCTAGGGAAACCAAAAGTATAGTACTTATACAACTCACAAGAGAACAATGTAATTGTTGCTCACCATGCGGTTTTCATAAGAGGATTACCGATATGCAGTGGTAAGTGGGAGGAAAGTAAAACTCGATGAAAATCGGAGTAATACTGTTCCTGGCACCGATTCCTTAATCGAACACAAATAGTTCATCTAGGATGAAACTATACAAGTAATCTTCGAATACACAAGAACAACGTAAGTCGTAGAGAGTCAGAAAACAACTTGGGGTATCGGTTTCTGATCTCACCTCATAAAGATGTCAATCTTATTGAGGAATACGAACTAACTACGTATGAAGAACTGATACAAGGTATCGACTCCCTATTATGGCAAAGTGACGTGATGTCTGAATTGGATTCCATGTAAATCAACCAAGTTTGGATACTAGTTGATATACCGCAAGGCATTGTGCCTATTGCTACTATATAAGTCTTCAAGGAAGACATACATGGATGGAAACATACCAACATACTAAGCTAGGCTTGTAGCGAAAATGTATCGTTATCAACATTATGTCGATTACGACGAAACCTTTTACCTATTGCCACGGTAAATCCATTTGGATAATGCTTGCTGCTGCTACATGTTTCATTTATGAAATGTGGAAGCTGAATGCCAAAACCATTTTCCTTAACGGAAACCCTTTGGAGGATGTTTATAATATCCTGACGGTTTTGTCGTACCAAAACTAGCAAACAAGGTTTGCGGGTAATTTGATCCATGGGTGGATTAAAGCAAGCAAAGCGTTCCTGGAATTATCATTTTGATGTAATCTTAAAGGCATATGATTTAATTCAAAACAAAAATGATTCTTGTGTATATATGGAGGTTAGTGGGATGGCATTGACAGCGAAAGTCCTAAGTAATGATGATATGTCATTTCTTGGAAATGATATTCCCATAATATAATCGGTGAAAGCTTGGCTTTCAAGAAAATTCTCCATAGAATTCTTGGGAGAAACAACCTTTATTCTAGGAATAAAGATCTACTGGGATAGATTTAAAGTTGTTAGCACTCTCTGAGAACTCGTACATTGAAATAAATGTACGTGACCTGGTGTCTCATATGCTTTGAGCACATGGAGTCACAATCAGACCAATCCTAGTGATAGTCACTGGATTGATGTTAAGAACATCCTTATGTATCTTAGAGATCTAAGGATAAACTATGGAGAAGGAGAACTTGAAGTGAATGGGTTTACTACTGCAAGTTTCCTAACCGATATAAACGACTATAAGTCGTAACAACGGTATTATAAAGTTTGAATAACGAAACAGTGAGCTGGAAATCTTCCAAGCAAGATACTGTTACCGAATAAAGAACAAAAGTGGGTTATTGCTGCAGCTGAGGCAGCAATAGAAGCCTTCTGGATTGATAATAATCTAATTAGATTAGATATAGTTCTGTTAGCAGCTGAGCTAGGCTTCAGCGCAGACTAAAGAATTAATGGTCTCATCAACGATCCAGATATATACTTCGATTATTCATCTGATTCGTTTGGATCATACATCATTGCGATGTGATGATCGTATAAATCGAATCAGATATAATCATGTAAATCCGCTGACGAAAGCCTTTCCTCAGCAGAAGTTTGAGCGAACCGTACATAGTTCGAGTGTAGGACACTTGAGTGACTTGCTATAGGCCAATTGGGAGATTGTTGGACAGTTATGACCCATAGCGTCACTATTTGTACAGATCATGGTGTTGTTGTACAAATTAACTATGTGACAAAGGAAATTGCTCTTTTATCATTTGTGATTAGATCACCAAGATGTATAAATGACGAAAGGTCCATAAAATTAGTTCCTGGATTGAGATGATATGAGACAGTATCAATCCACGAAGGTTTAATCATTAAATATCCCTAGTCAGAGTATTATCGAGATTGGACATCGATAATGCGAAAAAGACTAGTATTACACTTGTGCGCATTGTGAGGGCATAACAACATAGTTCTCATATATTTGGGTATAGGATACTCATGCAAGTGTAGTAGAAGGTTGTATTTTACTGATGGTACGGAAAACAGCTTCGCTCTGGATAGACCCCTCAGAATTCCATTGGTAGTATGACTATGTGTCTATGGAAGTCCGAATCAGGGAAGGTGTATTTGGTCTTAACCTGAGACTTGCACCGCTAATAGTTGCGACAATCAATGTACTTTGGTTTTGGTCGTCCAGGGCTTTAACAGGTTCTGTGTACGCCTCTTCTGGGTATATTGAGAATCGTAGTGTATTGGGTGTGATGCCGAGATGGAAGTATCACTCCAGTCATAGTGGAGATGATGATCACGTAGGATACGGAACTCGTTCTCTTATATGCTACAGCTATCGGGATATTATGACTAGGTCATGTTTATCCGATTATAGAGACTAATTACCAGAGATCTGATATGTGCTTCGTACGGGGCAGACAGATTTCCAGCCCCAGGCCTTGCACGTGACATCCAATACTGGATCGAAATACGCAATATTATGTATACTACGTCTGATATAGATCACATATTCCTGTAAGGATATTTCTGGAGAATTGGGTAGGCATGGCGCTTTGCTAGAAACCAACCTTGTCTTGTAAATCGGTAAAAATGTAGTACTCGGTACGTACGTGTTCAGATAGTCCGACGACCGGATTTACTGCCAACATATCCGGGGAGCTCATGGGTCGCTTCCTGAAGATTCACCGATGACGTATGACTCGCACTTTATTAATCTGTGATTAATTAATTGAGAGAGAAAATTAATATGGGATTAATTACGGAGATATTTTATCTGGGATAAAATATCAATTAAAGAGAGAGAACGATTAATTTGGAATTAATCAATAAAATAATATATTCGATATATTATACGAAATTGGATTTCGATGTGGAATTAAAATTAGATTTTAATTCGGGCGAACGAGTTAATTTAGAATTAATTCGTAAGCGAAGTGAATAGTAATTTTGCAAGGCAAAGTTATTTAATTAAATTAGATTTAATTTCGTCGCAACGGAAAATTCGTTAATTTGGAATTAGCGAACCAGTGCCCGGGAGTGTTTGCGGGCGCACTCGCATTGTGAATTAAAGTGCGGCCCATAAGTCACATCAAGCGTCAAATCACTAGTCAATTAATTGATGTGATGTCTAGTCACTTTGAGTGATATGACAACTTGTCATTGTGATTGATGGTGGTAGTTGGCAATGCTTTAATGCTTTGACTTTTGGAAAGTGGATTTGTGTATTAGATTTTTGAAATCTAAAAACCAACACACTTAATAATTTTTCTCTTCTTTTTCCTCTTCCCTCTCTTACGCCCAATTGGCATTTTCTTCTTCAAATTTTCTGGTTTCTGTCGAGACTTGAAGGAGATGAAAGGGAAATTTTGAGGCAAAATTTTCGGAGTGCTAGCACACATTCAGGGTCTTGCGAAGGTGATAGGGAACCGCACATGTGAGCATGGAATCATCATTCAAAAGCTTGGAGCTTGGAGATCCTTCCATGGCCGAAATTGAGGAGCTCAAAACCAGTCACTGTGAGCCTTGGAGGAAAAAAGCTTGGATTTTTTATTCATCGCATCACTCGACCAATCATTGTGAGTATTCCGCAAATTCTTTGTTGTATTCACACATGTTGTTTCATTGCTTAAAACGATCCCGGTTAGACCGTAGAAACCCAATATAGGTTTATGCTTCTAAACATCCATAAATAATTCATTAGCCTAATTTCAACTTCAAGTTATGAAAACATAGCTTTAGAGAAGATCAATCTTACCTAGCAAGTTTGATTCAAAGATACAATCTTCTTCTCCTTGTTGAAATATTATAGGGAAGTTCCAAAGATAGAAAGCTTTATTCCAAGATCCAATCTTCTTCTAATTATTGTTGTTGTAGAGAACTTCCAAAACTTCTCTCATAAAAACTTTACTTAGGCTAATATCTCTAATACTTGCTTATTTTAGCTTTCTCAAACATGATTAAAACCATTCTCAAGCTTGTTTTTATAGAAAAACTTATGTAATTTTTATTTAATAAAAGTTCTAATTAAATTTTATTAGGGTGTAGGACACATAAATCGGTGACGCTTACCCGGGCTCGCCGCCCGGTCGGGAGTACGGAGTAGCCCACGAGGGACTACACCAGAGAAATAAAAATATAGTCACCACCCGGTGTGAACTGGGAAAATGATTTAAGGCCGCACTCATCCCTCGCAAGGGAAGACCTCAAACCGTTAGGTTCGGAATGGTCTCTTAATTATGCCACTTGTAATGAAATGATTCGTGCAATAACTTAACTGATCCTACGTAACATATATATTCAAGAATAACCTATATCTAGTTCTCATTCATAAAGGTAAATCATCATAATGACAAACATACGATATCACACAATAATCTCATAAACATGTTGAATTATCAAACACGAAAAATAAATAACAACCTAAACATAAACGTAAATTGAACAACTATTGCGAAAGAAGATAACCAAATCATGCATAAAGGAATAACGTACAGACGGCTAAATCATGCTTAAGAAATAAATAACATACTAACAACCTAATCATGCTTGAACACCATCTCACGAACACATTAAGTAGATAAATGCGGGAATATAAATAAATGATAACAGTAAAAGTGTCAATAATGGAATGATATGATTAATTACGTAATGCAAGAGAAATCACCAAAGAAGCAAACATGCATGAAATGTGATGAAAAGGAATCGGTTCACTATATGTGCATTCGTGTAGCGTTTGAAAACACATTCGAACGGTAAACAGAATATTCGCGTTCTTATGGCGTTTGAGAACGCGTTCGAACGGGATAAGACCTGATGCATGATAAAACAAAATGCATGTTCGTTCGAGTAGCATTCGTAAACGCGTTAGAACGGTAAACATAATATTCATGTTCGTATAGCGTTCGAGAAAGCGTTCGAACGGGACAAGACCTGATGGAATCTGAAATGACGCAAACACATACATAGATAAGCAAATGCACAATGTAGGACCTCGTGTGTCTGATTGAACACATTTCGCATTCAATCGAGTGTACCTCGTTCGGCGCGGCAAAAAATCGTGGTAAAGGTAGCCTTTAGGTATTTTCCCTCGAATATAGGACCTTTAATCCACCCTAGTTAGCCCATGCGCACTAGAATGCATTACATGCATAATTAGAGCAATGATATGCAAAGGGTGAATGATATAATAAAAGGCGGGACAAAACATCGTGTAAAGGTAGCCTTTAGGCATTTTCCCTCGAATAGAGGACCTTTAATCCACCATAGTTAGCCCATGTGCATTATATTACCATGCATACAAATGAATAAGATAATAATGTGGAACTTCGTATGTCTGATTAAACATATCTCACATTCAATCAAACATACTTCGTCCGGCATGGTAAAACGTCGTGGCAAAGGTAGCCCTTAGGCTTTTTATTCATCAAAACGGAGGACCTTTAATCCAACTCGATTTTCCCCATGCGCACTGCATCATCAATACACAAACAAATAACGTACAGAAAGTAAATGGCGGAATATAAAATGCAAATAATAGACAAACAATATAAAATAAAGTGAAATATATGTCGTTTGCTCAAGTGGTACGTGGAGTTGTTTCCCAAGTACAGACCGTACTACCGTCCATTCGGATTCGGCTACGGAATTTACGTCTGGGTTTCCATCCGATATACCACATGAGAGAACACATATTCCATTCATTCAATGACCACAACATGTATCAATATACGACTCTCATGCGAAGGGGTGCCCTCAGGTGTAACCTCTTAAATCGTCTCTCGAAAGTGTGTTACACATCCGTCGGAATGATTGATGCTCCACAACTCCTCCGGTTCACTGGTCCACTGCTCTCGTTCATTGCCTCACTATTTTGAGTCGTCATTTCCTCTATTTTTTTGTTGTCTCTCATGGTTTTAAGGTAGAAGAGGGTTGGTTTTCTGGACTGTTTTAAGTGCAGTTTTTGGTTTTGTTTCTGGCGTGAATTGGGCTGCCGTTTAAGGCTGTTTCTGCGGTAGTTTTGGTGGTGGTTAAGGATTGATTTTCTCTTTTTCTTTTTGTGATTGTACTATGGTTCCTTCTTATTTTCTGTATGTGTGTTTTCTGAGATGATCTAGGGTGTTTTTTGGAGAGTCTGGGTGCTAATCCTTTGTAGAATTTTATGTGATTTGTATGTATGTGCTAGGGTGTGAAAGGTTGGTTTATGTGCCTTTTTATAATGGTTTGATAGGGTTTCTAGGAAAGGAAGGGAATCCTAAAAAAAGGGAAGTGTTTTGATTGGTTTATGAAAGGAAGAGATATGTTTATTTTAGGTAGTGAATATCTTAATTGGTGTTTGATTAGGGAGTGGATTTGATTAGATTAGGATGGGATTTGATTAGATTAGGAAAGGATTTGATTAGATTAATTTAGTTTAATTTGTGACAAAATAATTAAATATTTTAATTATTTTTGGATGGGTTTTGGTGGGCTCATTGGGCTTGGGTGTGAGGCTAGCAACAAAACCAGAAGTACCGACATCGTTCGAATGCCGATTCGAACGCTACGCGAATGCCTCCAATCTGCTTATCGTTCGAATATGTTCACGAACGCAGCACGAACGCGAAAGTAGTGAACATGTTAATTGAATTTGATGACATATTTATTCTGAATTTCCCCTTCCGACATCCATTTCCCGCGACTTCCACAACTTATCAGGTAGTGCCTCCAAATGAGGCTTATCACCGGGCTTTATGTAAAAAATGCAAGTGTCTACAGTCGCCCCCACTTTTATGGGACTTGTACAGTGTGTAACAGTGACAATCCTATCAAAGTTATGCAATGCATTCTTACTTACCTGGCTCGCCAGCTGCTGTTTGACTTGCTTGTTCTTCGAACTGAGTTGATATGGTGGCGAGGTACTTCGATCCCTGGGCTTTATTACCGCAAGATGTTGCGATCTCTAGGAATCACTATCGAACTGAGCTGATGAGAGGTCATCCATTCTCGAACGGAGTTAATAAAGTGGGTTCGACCCTGGGATTCATCCAAAACTGCTGGTGGAGTGGGCCTCGACCCTAGGATTCATTCCCGGATTCATTCCGAAACTCTGTCGATGTGGGCCTCGACCCTGGGATTCATTCCCGGATTCCTTCCCAAACTTTGATGATATGGGCCTCGACCCTGAGATTCATTCCCAGATTCATTCCAAAATCTTGCTAATGTGGGCCTCGACCCTGGGATTCATTCCCGGATTCATTCATTGGGATTCATTCCAAATTTCTGATGATGTGGGCCTCGGTCCTGGGATGCATTCCCAGATTCATTCCGAAACTTTGACGATGTGGGCCTCGACCCTGGGATTCAATCCCGTATTCATTCTAAAACTCTGATGAAATGGGCCTCGATCCTGGGATTCATTCCCGAGTTCATTCCAAAATTCTGACGATGTGGGCCTCGACCCTGGGATTCATTCCTGAATTCATTCCAAAACTCTAATGATATGGGCTTCGACCCTGGGATTCATTCTCGGATTCATTCCAAAATCTTACTCATGTGGGCCTCGACCCTGGGATTCATTCCCGGATTCATTCCTTGGGATTCATTCCAAAATTCTGACGATGTGGGCCTCAACCCTGGATTCATTCCCGGATTCATTCCAAAACTCTAATGATATAGGGTTCGACCCTGGGACTCATCCCCAAAACTGATGCTGATGTGGGTCTCGACCCTGGGACTAATCTCCAAAGCTGATGCTGATATGGGCCTCGCCCCCAAACCGATGTTGATATGGGCCTCGCGCCCAAACTGATTCTTATATGGGCCTCGCCCCAAAACTGATGCTGATGTGGGCCTTGTGCCAAAACTGATGCTGATGTGGGCCTCGCGCCAAAACTGATGCTGATGTGGGCCTCGGTCCTGGGACGCATTCCCAGATTCATTCCGAAACTTTGACGATGTGGGCCTCGACCCTGGGATTCATTCCCGTATTCATTCTAAAACTCTGATAAAATGAGCCTCGATCCTGGGATTCATTCCCGAGTTCATTCCAAAATTCTGACGATGTGGGCCTCGACCCTGGGATTCATTCCTGAATTCATTCCAAAACTCTAATGATATGGGCTTCGACCCTGGGATTTATTCTCGGATTCATTCCAAAAATCTGATGATATGGGCTTCGATCCTGGTATTCATTCCAAAATCTTACTCATGTGGGCCTCGACCCTGGGATTCATTCCCGGATTCATTCCTTGGGATTCATTCCAAAATTCTGACGATGTGGGCCTCAACCCTGGGATTCATTCCCGGATTCATTCCAAAACTCTAATGATATGGGCTTCGACCCTGGGACTCATCCCCAAAACTGATGCTGATGTGGGTCTCGACCTTGGGACTCATCTCCAAAGCTGATGCTGATGTGGGCCTCGCCCCCAAACCGATGTTGATATGGGCCTCGCGCCCAAACTGATTCTTATATGGGCCTCGTCCCAAAACTGATGCTGATGTGGGCCTTGTGCCAAAACTGATGCTGATGTGGGCCTCGCGCCAAAACTGATGCTGATGTAGGCCTCCCCCCCAAACTGATACTGATGTGGGCCTCGCCCCCAAACTGATGCTGATGTGGGCATCGCCTCCAAACTGATGCTGATGTGGGCCTCGCCTCCAAACCGGTGCTGATATGGGCCTCGCCCCCAAACTGATACCGATGTGGGCCTCGACCCCATTATTCATTCCTGAAACTGATGACATTGTACTGTTGCTACTTCTGGTTGGCTTGCTTTTGCCGCTCTCTCTTTTTCTTCTTTGAAACCTGTTATTACAAAACAGATGAAACACAAAAAAATGCAAATATGTTACTTGTATGCATGCATGCATGAATGAATTTTCTATTCCGTTGGGTTAGGCCTTACGCCCGCTCTCCTGGTGATCGCTCGGCCTTTTCTTTCTCAGGCGAAATACTACTTCAATCTATCCATATTGATTGGCTCGGTGAACTCATTCTCTTCCAAATCTAACAGTCACATTGCCTCATTTCCTAATTTCCTAATGGCTATCCTGTCTTTTCTGCTTGCTTCTTTCGGGAATTCCCCGTGTTCTAAGTATCGCTGAATATCATCGTTCCAGGGTTGAATGATTTTGTCAAATATACTCATGTTGCAAGTTGAAAGGAAGAGACTCATGCAAGTAAGTGAAATAAACATCTTTATTATCATTAAGAAATGGTTCGAACAAGTAGACAAAATCAATGTCTTTATTAAAAATGTAGGATCAAATAAACTAGGAGGAATAGCTTCATCATTCACAACATTGCCTTCTCCCTTGACTTATGGTTTTCCACTGCTGTCATCCCCTACCATGAAAGAAACTGGGTGGTTGAGAGTTTGGAGGATAAAGCTTTCAGGCAAGCCGGAGTTGATCATGCAGGTGGGTGGTGGAACGGAGTGGTAGTTGGGTAGAGGGTTTTTGTGTTTATTGGATTGTTCTTTTTCTGGGTCAGGTATTTTGTGGGTGTCAATGAGGTCTTGGATCTCATGCCTAAGGCGGGGGCAGTTGTCAATTTCGTGACCCTTTTGCTGATGAAAGTAACAGTATAAGTTCAAGTCAAGGTACTGTGGCACACGGTTTGGAAGTGGTTTAGGTTCTAAGGGTTTCAGGAGTCCTTGCATCTTCAGATTTTCAAACACCTTCGATAGAGGCTTACCAAGGTTGGAGAATCGCCTATTTCTGATGGTAGTGACCTCGGAACTAGCAGGCTTGGTTTCAGAAGGCCCCCCAAAAGTCCTTATATTCTTGCCATAAAACTTTCTATTCTCCGCTTATTCTTCTTCAATATCCATAACAATCTCTCTCAACTGTCGAAAATCAGCAATCATCATAGTCATCCTCCTCAGCTTACCATAAATAGAGGGCTTGGTGCCCTTGATGATCATTTTGATCTAGTCCTTCTCCGAAGGATGAGTCTGAATTTTCAGAAGCTGGCTCCTCCAGCGATCTACATACTCTTTGAAACTTTCTTCCGGCTTCTACTTGGTATTCTCCAAGTCACGAAGCGACAAATCGATCTCCAAATCTGTGACATATTGTTTTAGAAAGGCATCTGCTAATGCCCTCCAATCATCCTTGACTTTTCTCTCCAGACTATGATACCACACTATGGGTGCCCCTTCAAGTGACATCCCGAACATCTTCTGAACCTGACGCTGCGACAGGCCTACTGAACTCATCACTGAAACATATTATCGGAGATGGACCATTGGGTCCCCGTTCCCATTAAACTTGGCTATATCCGGCATTTTAAACTGAGCTGGCAACTATTCCTCAAATGTAATTGCCTCATAATCTAACAGATCTTCGTGCTTGCCCTTCATCTTACGGGTAACCGACTCTACCTGATATCAAAGTTTCTGCAATTCAGTTTGAGACCCTGTCATTCTCCCCATAGCATATTCAGCCATATCATCATCAAAACCCGGGATATCATAATTCAATCTAGTCCGAGGGTCTTCATGCCTCTCATTCTCAGAACCTCCCCCAGCTTGGGGCACAACCATATTAGCCATAGCAGTAGTCAAGGCTTGCAACTGTTCAGTAACCTTGGTGAGATTGCTCTCCAACTGATCCATACGGGATGCTTCATTAACTAATTCACTCATGTTTGCTGAAAAACTCTTAATAAGTCTTCCATTTTCCCTGACCCAACGGATATCTATGATGGCTCTTAAGACACAAGAGAGTTAACATGATGTGTGTATGTATGAGATGCATGAGATACGTGCGATGGAACATATAAATCGGCCACTTGTCATTTTAAAGCTTCAATCGCATTATTGCAAGGTGCGAACTTGTCCCAGTTGAAAAGGCCCAACATGTTTACACCTTTGCAATAACATGGTTAAACAACTTCAAATGATAAGGGGCCCAAACACAGGATGGCCCATCGGTATTTTAGAAATTTTTAGCCCAATTTTCATAAGATACGAACTCATCCCAGTTTAAATGGCCCAACAAGTTCGCATTTCTGACAAGAAGTCCAACTGAATCCAAATGAAGATGGTCCTAAGCACAAGCACAAGCAGAAGGAAATATTTTTTATTGGTCGTACAACTATGGTCTACGTGGGTTTATAGTGGTATATACAAAGGCTTTTGTCGACGAAGGGTTGCCCACGACTAGGTCTCCTCACTCAAGGGTCCAAGCAACCAAGTGAACGCAACCTTTTTATACACTAAGGTACATGCCAACAAGTTATGGTGCATGACTGACTGCCAAATGGATTTCCCATTGTAGATTCCCCAAAGGGAGGGCGGAGCGAACTCTCTTAAAAACCCAAGCCTCTTAGGCTTTTATCGCTTGGTGACAGGAATAAACAACGAGTCCTCCAAATTAGTCCATCACAATAAGCTACGGGTAATGATTATCTAGGTGCCTTCACAACATTTCCTTATAGAAAGGTAGTGAATGAAGAAAGACACCAAACCGTCACCTAGCCTTAACAATGCCTTTAATTAAACCCCCTCAACCCATTATAGACACGGTTAACTAAAGCACAAATCACTATCACAATAAGACATTATTTCGGGGCCAATTCTCTATCCCCAGTGGAGTCGCCAGACTGTAGGACACAAAAATCGACAACGCTGTCCCGGGCTCACGGCCCCGTCGGGAGTACGGAGTAGCCCACAGGGGACTACACCGGAGTTAAAAAAATGGAGTTGCCACCCGGTGTGAACCGAGAAAATGATTTAAGGCCGCACTCACCCCTCGCAAGGGAAGACCTCAAACCATTAGGTTCAGAATGGTCCCTTACTTATTCCACTTGTAATGAAATGATTTGTGCAATAACATAATCGAGCCTATGCAACATATATATTTAAGAATAACCTATATATAGTTCGCATTCATAAAGGTAAATCATCATAATGGAAAACATACGATATCACACAATAATCTCATGAACATGTTGAATTGTCAAACTCGAAAAATAAATAACAACCTAAACATAAACATAAATTGAACGCCTATTGCGAAAGAAGATAACCAAATCATGCATAAAGGAATAACGTACAAACGGCTAAATCATGCTTAAGAAATAAATAACATACTAACGACCTAATCATGCTTGAACACAATCTCACGAACACATTACATAGATAAATGCGGGAATATAAATAAATGATAATAGTAAAAGTGTCAATAATGAAATGATATGATTAATTATGTAATGCGAGAGAAATCATCAAAGAAGTAAACATGCATGAAATGTGATGAAAAGGAATCGGTTCATTGTATGTACGTTCGTGTAGTGTTTGAAAATGCGTTCGAACGGTAGACAGAATGCTCGCTCTCTTATGGCATTCAAGAACGCGTTCGAACGGGATAAGACCTGATGCATGATAAAACAAAATGCATGCGCATTCGAGTAGCGTTCGTAAATGGGTTCGAATGGTAAACAGAATGTTCACGTTCGTATAACGTTTGAGAACGCATTCGAACGGGATAAGACCTGATGCATGATAAAAAAAATGCATACGTGTTCGAGTAGCATTCGTAAACGCGTTCGAATGGTAAACAGAATGTTCATGTTCGTATAGCGTTCGAGAACGCGTTTGAATGGGACAAGACCTGATGGCATCTGAAATGACACAAACACATACATAGATAAGCAAAAGCATAATGTAGGACCTCGTATGCCCGATTGAACACATTTCGCATTCAATCAAGTGTACCTCGTCTAGCGTGGCAAAACATCATGGTAAAGGCAGCCTTTAGTCATTTTCCCTTGAATAGAGGACCTTTAATCCACCCTAGTTAGCCCATGTGCACTTGAATGCAATACATACGTAAATAGAGCAATGATATGCAAAGGGTGAATGACATAATAAAAGGTGCGACAAAGCATCGTGGTAAAGGTAGCCTTTAGGCATTTTCCCTCGAATAGAGGACCTTTAATCCACCCTAGTTAGCCCATGCGCATTATATTACCATGCATACAAATGAATAAGACAATTTTATGGAACTCCGTATGTCCGATTAAACATATCTCACAATCAATCAAACATACTTCGTCTGGCGCGGCAAAACGTCGTGGCAAAGGTAGCCCTTAGGCTTTTCATTCCTCAAAACGGAGGACCTTTAATCCAACTCGATTTTGTCCATGCGCACTGCATCATCAATACACAAATAAAGAACGTACAGAAAGTAAATGGCAGAATGTAAAATGCAAATAATAGACAAACAAGATAAAATAAAGTGAAATATATGTCGTTTGCTCAAGTGGTACGTGGAGTTGTTTCCCAAGTACAAACCGTACTACCGTCTATTCGGATTCGGCTACGGAATTTATGTCTGGGTTTCCATCCGATATACCACAGGAGAGAACACATATTCCATTCATTCAAGGACCAAAACATGTATCAACAAACGACTCTCATGCAAATGAATTCTAATAAACTAAAAAAAAAAGATGAGAATAAATAAGAAGGGTGCCCTCAGGTCTAACGTCTTAAATCGTCTCTCGAAAGTGCGTTACACGGCCGTCGGAAGGATTGATGCTCTGTAACTCCTCTGGTTCACTGGTCCACTACTCTCATTCATTGCCTCGCTGTTTTGAGTCGTCGTTTCCTCTTTCTTGTTGCTGTCTCTCATGGTTTTAAGGTGGAAGAGGGTTGGTTTTCTGGACTGTTTTAAGTGTAGTTTTTGGTGTTATTTCTAACGTGAATTGGGCTGATGTTTAAGGCTTTTTCTGAGGTAGTTTTGGTGGTGGTTAGGGATTGATTTTCTCTTCTTTTTTTGTGAATGTACTAGGGTTCCTTCTTCTTTTCTATGTGTGTGTTTTCTGAGATGATCTAGGGTGTTTTTTGGAGAGTTTGGGTGCTAATCCTTTGCAGAATTTCTGTGATTTGTATGTATGTGCTAGGGTGTGAAAGGTTGGTTTAGGTGCCTTTTTATAATGGTTTGCTAGGGTTTCTAGGTAAGGAATGGAATCATCAAAAAAGGGAAGTGTTTTGATTGGTTTATGAAAGGAAGAGATGTGTTTATTTTAGGGAGTGAATATCTTAATTAGTGTTTGATTAGGGAGGGGATTTGATTAGATTAGGAAGGGATTTGATTAGATTAATTTAGTTTAATTTGTGATAAAATAATTAAATATTTTAATTATTTTTGGATGGGTTTTGGTGGGCTAATTTGGCTTGGGCGTGAGGCTAGCAACAAAACCAGAAGTACCGACACCATTCGAACGCCGATTCGAACGCTACGCGAACGCCCGGAATCTGCTTGTCGTTCAAACGTGTTCATGAACGCAGCACGAACGCGAAAGCAGTGAACATATGAATTGAATCTGATGACATACTTATTCTGAATTTCCCCTTCCGACATCCATTTCCCGCGACTTCCACAACTTATCGGGTAGTGCCTCCAAATGAGGCTCATCACCGGGCTTTATGCAAAAAATGCAAGTGTCTACAGTGGGCTTAATCCAATTTTTCCAAATATGTATAATTAGGTGTGACTAATCACATTTGTCTACCACTTTGATTTAAGTCGATTAAATCTAGACAAATTTAAGAAATATATTAGTTCATTGTCTAGCACTTTGATTTAATCCAATTAAATCAAGACAAATACATCTATTATTATATTTTTTATAATTATCAAAATATCCTCCAATGGTAAAGACATTTATAAAGTTACAACAAAGCCCTTGTGTGATTTTTGGATTAATCCAGTTAATCCAATTGGGTCAATGTAAATAATTAATGTTATCTAATAATACTTAATTATTTTAGTTGATAATTATGATATCAAATATAATTTTTCATCAAACATTATCGACTACCCAAGTGCTCAATATGACACTTCATATTGTGAGACTTTTTAAACTCATACACGTTCATCATGTAAGTCTAGCTTATATATACACAATTCGGCCACCTTGGAATTCATGAAGAACAATAACTAACTTTCTGAACTATACAAGTTGATGTCATCACATATGTTTAACAATCCCTCCATCGAAGGCTATCCGAGTTATGCTTAGGAAACATAGATTACACCATCAAGTTTCTGAAGCGCACATCTCATGTCGACATGTCCACGAATCTTTACAACTAATCAGAACATCATTTCTGATATATGCGATCCACCCTAGGTGGTCGGTTTTGGCCAAAACCTTAAGAATCGTGACTTCCTCACACCCAACGAATATCTAGTGATCATACCATGAATGGTCTCTGACTTATGTGGCATCATCGTGTGAATGATCACACACAAAATCAATGCTATCATTGTTGGGTTTTCTAGGTCAAACCAAGATCATTTAAGCAAATGAAATGTGCGAATACAACAATGCAAAGTTGCAGAAATACTCAATTTGATAGAATTTGCGATGCGATGAAACATAAAAAATTTCTTCAAGCTTTTCCTTCTAGGTGACTCTCGGCCATGCCCTCTTTTTGTGCTCCTTGTTGAATCTCCAAGCTCCAAGCTTTGTGTGTGATTCCATGCTCATGAATGGGTTTCCCTATCACCTTTGTAAGACTCATTTAGTGTGCTAGCACTTGGAAATTTTGCCACAAAATTTCCCTAATGCTTCTTCTAACTCTCGGCCATGAGAGGAGAAAATGGAGAGGAAGAAAATGGCATCCAATACCGTGAGGGAGGAGGAGGGAGAGAGAAAAAGTGTGTTGTGTATTTTGGTTTTTTTTTTTAATTCAAAAATAAATTACCATTTCCCAAAAAGGTACAAGGCATTAAAGCCTTCCAACAACTCACATCACTCACAAAAGTTACATCCATCACATCACTCAAAGTTGATGTGACTTCTATCACAAGAATGAATAATGATGTGACGCGTGATGTGACTTGTGGGCCGCACTTAAATTCGAAATACGAGTGGGCCCGCAAACACTCCCGTGCTCGAGTTCTCTAATTCCGAATTAATGATTTTCCGTCGCGACTTAATTAAATCAAATTTAATTAAGTAATTATGCCTAGTAAAATTACTATTCACATCGCTCGCGAATTAATTCTAAATTAACTCGTTTGCCCGAATTAAAATCTAATTTTAATTCCGCGTCGAAATCTAATTTCGTATAATATATCGAATAAATTATATTATCGATTAATTCCAAATTAATCATTCTCTCTCTTTAAATAGTATTTTATCCCAGATAAAATATCTCCGCAATTAATCCTAGATTAATTTTCTCTCTTATAAATAATCTCAGATTAATTATGTGCGAGTCATACGTCATCAGTGAATCTTCGGGAAGCAACCCATGAGATCCCCTGATATGTTGGCAGTAAATCCGGTAGTCGGACTATCCGAATACGTACGTACCTAGTACTACATTTTTACCGATTTACAAGACATGGTTGGCTTCTAGCAAAGCATTGTGCCTACCCAATTCTCCAGAAATATTCTTAAAGGAATATGTAATCTGTATCAGGCATAGTATACGTAGTATTACGTATTACGATCCAGTATCGGATGTCACGTGCTAGGCCTGGGGCTGGAATTATGTATGCCCCGTACGAAGCACATATCGGATCTCTTGTAACTAGTCTCTATAATCGGATAAACATGACCTAGTCATATTATCCCGATAGCTGCAGTATATAAGAGCACCAGTCTCTTATCCTATGTGACCATCATCTCCACTATGACTGGAGTGATACTTCCATCTTGACATCACACCCAATACACTACGATTCTCAATATATACCCAGAAGAGGCGTACACAGAAACGGTTAAAGCCTTGGACGACCAAACCCAAAGTATATTGATTGTCGTAAGTATTAGCGGTGCAAGTCTCAGGTTAAGACCAAATACACCTACCCTGATTCAGACTTCCATAGACACATAGCCATACTACCAATGGAATTCCGATGGGTCTATCCAGAGCGAAGCTGTTTCCGTACCATCGGTAAACACAACCTCCTATTACACTTGCATGAGTATCCAATACCCAAATATATGAGAACTATGTCGTTATGCTACACAACGCGTACAAGTGCAATACTAGTCTATTTTGCATTATCGATGTCCAATCTCGATAATACTATGACTAGAGATATTTTAATGATTAAACCTCTGTGGATTGATACAGTATCATATCATCTTAGTCCATAACTAATCATATAGACTTTTATCATTTATGTATCTTGGTAATTCAATTACAAATGATAAAAGAGCAATTTCCTTTGTCACATAGTTAATTTGTACAACAACACCATGTTCTGTACAAATAGTGATGCTATAGGTCATAATTTTCCAACAATGTCCCACTTGGCCTATAGCCAATCACTCAAGTGTCCTACACCTGAACTATGTACTGTTCGCTCAAACTTCTGTTGAGAAAATGCTTTTGTCAGTGGATTTGCAATATTATCATCTGATGCGATTTATTCGATCATCACGTCGCCACGATGTATGATCCGATGAATCAGATGAAATAATTGAAGTATTTATTTTGATCGTTGACGAGACCATTAATTCTTTAGCCTTTGTTGTAGCCTAGCTCAGTCGCTAACAGAACTACATATAATCTAATTAGGATTATTACATATCCAAAAGGCTTCTATTTTTGCCTCAGCTGCAACAATATTCTGCTTTTGTTGTTTATTTGGCAATAGTATATTGCTTGGATGATTTCCAGCTCACTGTTTCGTTATTCAAACTATATATAGTACCATTATTACGACTTAAAGTCATTTTTTGTTTTTTTCTGTTTGGAAACTTGCAGCAGTGAACCCAGTCACTTCAAGTTCTCCTCCTCCATAGCTTAAGAAAGCATCCTTAGATCATCTAAGATATTGAAGGATGTTCTTAACGTCAATCTAGTGACTATCACTTGGATTGGCCTGATTGTGACTCCATATGCTCAAAGTATATGAGACACCAGGTCACGTATATTTATTTCAATGTACGAGTTCTTGGAGTGTGCCAACAACTTTTAGATCTATCCCAGTAGATCCTTATTCCTAGAATAAATGTTGTCTTTCCCAAGAATTCTACGGAGAATTTTTCATGAAAGTCAAGCTTTCACCGATTATTTTATGGGAATATCATTTCCAAGAAATGATATATCATCATTTTATAGGACAATCACTGTCAGTGTGCTCCCACTAACCTCCTTATATACACAAGAATCATTTTCTTTTTGAATTAAATCATATACCATTATGATTACATCAAAATGATAGTTCCAAGAACACAATGCTTGCTTCAATCCATAAATGGATCGAATTAACTTGCAAACCTTGTTTGCTCATTTTGGTACAACAGAACCGTCAAGATGTTGTAAACATCCTCCAAAAGGTTTCCGTTTAAGGAAAGCGATTTTGACGTTCAGCTGCCATATTTCATAAATGAAACATGCAGCATTAGCAAGCATTATCCAAATGGATTTAACCATGGCAACGAGTAAAAGGTTTCGTCGTAATCGAAAAAATGTTGATAACGATACCTTTTCACTACAAGCCTAGCTTTGTACGTTGGTATGTATGTCTTCCTTGAAGACTCATATAGTACCAATAGGTGCAATGCCTTCTGATACATCAACCAGTTTCTAAACTTAATTGGTTTACATGGAATCCATTTCGGACATCATGGCACTTTTCCATGATATGGAGTCGATACCTTGTATCACTTCCTCATACGTAGTCAGTTCGTTTTCCTCAATATTGAGGACAATCCTCAAATCCAAGTCCTAGTCAGCGAAGTTCTCAGTACCTTTTAGTTTGTTCGCATCAAGCATACGCGTAAACTGATTTGTGGATGGTGCCGCCATCGCAAATCTATCATATAGATCACGAAAAACGATTAGTAGAAAATTAACAGTTTCATATAATATCCAAAGCATAAACTAGATCATGGATTTTTAATCTAAAAATACCCATCCCACTAAATCATGCAATACTGTAATCCCCAAACAGAATACAAATATTTAATAATTAAATTAAATACAAATAGTGAAAAGTGGATCCCGTGAATATATTTCAGCTCACAGTAGAGGCACGGTCTCACCTACATATATTCATCAAGTAGACAACACATTTGTCAATCACTCACTAGTGACTCCTGGGTTTCCGGTCCTGGTCGTTTCTCGTTGTCACTGATAAGGCAGGCCCACAAGGAGACGTACCAAGGTTAAACTCTTCAATGATAAACTCAAGTTACTTGCGTAACCCTGACAGCTAGGGCACGTTCATGATTCCGCTTTCGCTTGAATTTATCTAGTATCTGATATACATCCAGTATAAATAAATCTCTATCGGCTACACCCTCACAGTAGAGGCACGGTCTCGGATGTATTCAGGGAGAAATATTTATAAACTGTATTGAAAGACGGACCACATAACATGCATCAAATACATAATTACATTAAAACCTTAATAATTAGGAGTTTTCCGCTAAGTGTCATACACCCTAAATCTAATCAAATTAGATTATAAAATGCATGTATAAAGTTAAAAACATGATTAAACATTGAATAAAACAAGCTAATCATTTTAGGAGGCCTAGAATCAGACTCGCACTGATACCATTTTGTAGGGGTTTTATTGCGGATATCTGGTAACCCAACGGAAACTGTGGAAAATCAAATTTTCCGATTTCAAAACATTTTCTTGGATTAATAAAATAAAATTATTTATTTTATTATCCAATAATCAAATTATGAAATAAAATACAATAAATCAAATTTATGTGAATTTACCGAATTTCCCTTATATTTTGTACTTTGTTCATTTTAGTCCGAAATTGTTTGAAATTTTTTTGAATGATTCTAAATCATTACTAATATGAATTTAACATGTCCCAAATGTAAAAACACAAATTGCAACCAAAAACCCCAAAATTCTATGTCTTGGCCGAGAGCCTCCATTTGGGGGGGGGGGGGGGGGGGTTGTGCATTTTGCTCTTTCAAGGTTCAAAACACATCAAGGAAAAATCCAATCAACCCAATATTTTACATGCATCATATATACATCTAAATACACCATATAAATGAAAAGCCCCAAATTTGGAAGTGGTCTTAAACCCTAATTTTTCAATTTCTTCAAATTGGACAAATTAGACGAAATTGGTTAAATCAATTACTTCAATCATGTTTCTTCCATCCAAGTCAAGTCTCAACACAATGAAATAACTATAGAACAATTCTAGGTCATTTAAGAGTGGGTCAATAAGTCTAGAATGGCAACAAGGTTCTAAAACCATGAAAAGAATGCTTATTACTACACTAGTTACATTCTTCCAACTTCATACATGCTTAACCCCTTCATCAAAATTCCATCCATCAAAAACACAAAGAATAATGAATAGAAAAACTTAAGAACATCACCAAGTGAAGCCCACAACAAGAGGAACAAATTACTCTCTAATGGAAGGTTGGAAATACTTACTAAATTCAAAACTTTTCTTTGATTTTCTTTTTCTTTTCTCTCTACCTTCTTTGCTTCTTTGCTTTGTTTTAATGGGTTTTGATAAAGTGTATTAGGTTATCTCACCAAATGAAAAACAAAACAATTTATACTTAAGAAAATAAGCCTTGGCCGAATTTCAAGCATAAATAAATATCATGATATTTTTCAATTTTGTTTCAGTAAAGCCTTTATCAACTTGTTAAAGTTAATCATCAAACCATTTAATGAAAAATTTAAAGTCAACAAAGGCAACTAAAGCATCTCCAAATAATATCTCAACTTAGGATATTTATATTTTTAATTAACTTAATTATTTAACAATTAAATAATTATTTAAATACAAATATATTAAATATATGTATTATATGTAAATTAAATATTAAATACATATATTTTTGTGACATTAGTCAAATATCTCAATTTGAAAATTAATTAATGTGTATTTGAATTAATCTAATATTAAATACAAATACACAAAAATTAAGGAAATGACTATTGGGTCCCTACACATTTATTTTGCGTTTAACCTTTAAACGACTTTATAAATAATCAATGTTATTTATTAATGTTGCCCTAGTACTCTATGAGTATATTTCATTATTGAGACTCTCTAGATTCAGGCATATCCGTTACGAAATCAAATTCCGTGTCCATAATTTATCCAAACGTAAATTATGATGATCACGGATAAACTCGCTGAATCATACAGGTCGAGGTCATGGAAAATGTATAATTCCTCCGTCACAGGTATCCAGATAAATCCCAGAGATATAGATGTAAACGTCAAATCTCTATAGGGATTATCCAGTCGACTATTCTATTAGCAATCTCAAAACGAACATTTAGAACTAACTTCTAAATTGTACCACGGGCCCATGGATTTTATCTAATTGCTAATCATATGGACTACCTATGCTCTGATACACAGAACTGACGGATCCTATCTCGATACACACAGGACACCTTGAGGATCTATCTACACCCAACGAACAGGCGGAGGTATGATCTAAATAGATCGATGATGTGACTGCCATCTAAGTGTAGAAGATGTCTCATGTGCCCACAGTGGCATCTCAAGTCTAAGAATCACAAGTGCTACTCAACCCGACAAGATTCTTATTGACGTTGGTGTACCATCCATTAAGAATCTTCGGTGAGTCGTTCAGTGTTTATCCGCTATAAACACCTACACGTCTATACTAGTCTCCAAGACTTATGGTTCATTGAGAAACCATTGGAATCATATATTCCAGTATACGACATGTACCGGTTTCAACGGGTTTACTATACTAACCAAGTAGTGTAAACTTTGACCAGGAACTGTCTGAGAATGATAACGTCATGATACAACTCAATGTCAGTTGCGGCGCTTTTGCAACTGCACCATGACTAGTCATTCTAAGGTCATTACATCTTTACTGTAAAAAAACCCTGATCCGGGAGATGTTACCGGCACGGGAAAGCTGTGCTAATAGACTCTATAAATGCTTCTTTTACAATACTTTAATAGACTCTTATATTGACTATCACAACTCTAATACATACACATTCCTTGACTTTGAACTGGACTTTTACACTTGTGACTTAAGTATTGGCGGACTCCAACCCTTGTGACTGCATTAGTATCCATCCTCCTGAGCATCGTCCTCCGGAAATCCTACAAAACATAAAAGCTGGAGGGGGACTAGATCGTCATACGATCTAAGTGAGCGGATTAAAACTGGAAACTGATAAAATAATTTTTAACTTTAAAACCATGTTTTCAAAACATCTTTATATAAAAACTCTATTTCTGAAAACTTTAGCTGTCTGAAAACTGTCTTTAAAACATTAGTTCCGAAAACTCTTTACTACAGTTTGATTTCTGAAATCTGAATGCTGAAAATCTGAAAGCTTTATACTAAAGATCTGAAAATGAAAAAAAAAAAACTGTTTATTAAAAACTTATTTATGAAAACTGTATACTGAAAACTGAAAATCTGAAATCTAAAAACTGCTCTATGTCCAGGACCATAACTCAACTGGACGTCTCACTACACCCAGGACCATCACTCACATGGGTGTCTCTATGCGCAGGAACATAACTCAACTGGGCATCTCTGAGCTGGTGGTACCCTACGTCCAGGACCAATACTCGACTGACAACGTAGAGTTCTACACCCAGGACCAAAACTCAACTGCAGTGTAGCCACCCAGCTCTGAAATCAGGATTTCGGGACTCTGTAATCCCTAGTCCTGCTCGATAATCTGAGAGCGTCCCCTCAGTCCTCCACATGTGCACATGCTACTATAACTGTCAATTCCATCTATATCTCAGTTACATACTAGGGTTAGGTTTTACCTCATGCCCCGAAAAACATGAACATAAAATATATACTGAAAACATAAATCTTAAACTGAAACATCTATTTTTCTATAAAGCTTCTCAAATCAAATTAAATCATATATGATATATAAACAAATTTGGCTAACGCCCTAGTTGCTGAAAAATAAATCTGCTCAAAGAATTTGAAGTATAAAAAAAAATCAAGTAAAAAAGAAGGTGTCCACTCACAGTGCTTGGAAACTGGAAAGAATTATATTGCTTCGTCGGAGGATATCGCATATCCTGTAATGATCTAAAAAAAGTGAATAGTTGGGTCAGACTTACAAGCTATGAGAGGGATTGTAGAATTAGGACAAACTTATTAGTTTCGGGTACTAAGAATGTAATTCATTCTATTAGGTAGAATTGGCAAGGAGTGATAGCTAGGGAACTGATTTAGGGTCCTAAGGTGATCTTAACTACGCTGGGGTGGAATTGGAACTGTCTGAAATCAATTCGGATTGCTAACGAAAATGCCCTATTTTTCGGTCCAGCGTCGCGACGCTTGGCTTCTTCACGCATCGCGACACTGACTGGAAAAATTCAGTTTTCTGGGATTTCTGCAGTGTGCGAATTCTGCTCAAATTTTCTTCTTATCTCTACATATCATTTCCAACACCCATTCCAACCATTTACATCAATTCCACCTACCTTAAACTACCATATAATGTTCATTAATCACTCATTAATTTATCATTACTCAAATAATTCTTTATTTCAATCTAAATTAACCAACATCACCACTCATTCCTCTACTTTCATTTTAACATTTCCAAGTTACAAAACAACCTTTCATACATCATTACCACTTCATTTTATCATACTTTATTCTTCCATTAAACAATAATCAACCTCAATTTATACATATAATTCATATGGTATATATAACCCAAAACTCAAAATCTTAAGCTCAAATATCTAATTGCCAAAACATCAACACTTAGAATCATATTCTCATCAATTTAAACTCAAAACATAATGTTATCATCATCAAATCATCCAATTCATAAAGAATCAAAAACTCAAGTTTTTGGGTTTTGGATTCTTACCTCCATTTTCTTGGCTTTCTTTTAATCTCCAAACCTTCCATATGACCTTCATGGATGCCAAGCTTCATTTGCTTTTCCTTTTCTTCCTTTCTTCCTCTCTTCTTCTTCTTCCTTTCTTCTCTTCTTCTTTTTTTCCACTCTTTCTCCCTTCACGGTCTTCTTTCTTTCTTTCTTTCTTTCCCCAATTCGTTTTTCACTCTTTGTATTAGGGAATAGTTGCTTCTTTATATAGTGGACCCTTTAGATATTTTACAAGTTAGGGAAGAGTGTAGAAACTTTGAGAAAGATTGAGATTCTTACACTTTGGTCCGAAATCACTATTCACACAGATTTTGACTCGTGTTTTTGACCTAGTTCTGCTCCGAATTTGGAAAAATGTTTAATGCAAAAGTTGTAGGTCTCGGTATAAGCTTTCTGACGATATAAAATTCATAAAATTCCAAGTTTGTATGAAATAGTTATGCCCAAAATACCATTTATAGCTCCAGAGGGCATACCACACAATTTCTTCCCGGGAACTCGAAAAATTCACCGATCGTTCCCAAAGCCTTTTCATAATTTTATTAGAGTCCCAACATGATTTATTTTGCGTTCCTTTGTCCCGTACGCAATATTATCGATATAGATAGTAGTAGTTACTACCGGTCGTTACATTTACCATATTAAAAGATACATTATATTATAGAAACTGCATATATTATTCAAAATAATAATGTTTTACAGAAGTATTCATAAAGAAATATAACCGGGAATTGGCGCTGTGAGAACCAACCCCAACAGACTCATGGTAATTTTTTGAATTAGACAATTGGATATTTGATTCACATGAAATTGAATGTTAATTGTTGATTTAATTAGATTGAAATCAAAATTGGATGTAAATTTCATGTATTGTCGTGAGTGTGAAGCATGCTGGAAAGATTGATTTTGATTAATTTGTGTTGGACATAAATTAGATGCTAAGCATGATTAATTAGATTAATTAGTGTTTTGGAAATACTAAATTAATTAATTAATTATGTTAATTGCACTTTAATTGAATTAATATTTAATTTGGAATGATATATTAATTTAATTTATTGTATTTGGGCTAATGGGTTTGGTTGGGGCCAAATTTTAGTCTTGGATTATATTTGGGCCTAAACCATTTCCAAAAAGTCCAAAATATAATTATTGGGCCTTTAATAATTTAATTGGGCCTAATGGGCCAAAATTGATTCTATGGCATAAGGTGATTCCAATTGGGCCTAAGTATTATGGGTTAGATCCATTTTGGCCAAAAGCCCAAGCCTAAAGAATTAATTAAAACCCCATTGGACTTTAATTGAATAGTATTGGATACTAATTGGGCCTTTGAGACCCATTAAGATTGGATTTGGAATCCAAGTCTTTAAGGCACAAAACAAATGTGTAACTATTTAATTTGGAATTAAATATGAATTAGTATTGAATATAATTTAAATTGGATTTAAAATTATAGTTCGATATAATTCAAGAATACTTACTTTGAGTATTTATTCTTAAACGAGTTTGACTCGCGTAAATCAAATCGTTGTATGAACATTGGATGGTCATTAATTCAATGATTAATTAATTGGATTAGATTGATTAAATACCATGCTTTGTGTGAATACTTGGATGTATGAATGAATAATGTATATCAGATGGATATTAGAAGGGTGAGGGCAATTTTGGAAATTATTATAATTAATTTAGAATTTATTAAATTGGACCCGCGTGTCCAGCCTATTATCTCCTTATCTCATTGTATTTCTCTTCTTTCCAATTCCCCTCAATGTAAATGAGGTTTCTTTAGAAGTATTAAGTGATTGGGTAGAAGTAAGAATAGTGCTAGCGGGAGAGAGGAAAGTGAGAGATTTGTTCTAGGAACAAATTGTATTATATATTCATCCGCATATCATTATTAATTTTATCGCGCCTTATTATGCTTTTAGAATGCATGCATAAGAGTGTATGATGAAACCTAATTAAAGATAATAAATTGGTTACCAAATCGCGACAAAAACCCTCATTTTATATTAAGCGTTTTTCCTTCCATTGAGTGATTCTCTCTCAAGATCCAAGATTGGCATTGGTTTGTTGGCCAAAGTCAAGACCCTTGTCCATCGCGGATGTGTTTGAATCACGAAATCTTTGTTCCATATCGTACGTCTTGGGCAAGTTGTGATTTGTTGGCCAAAGTCAATGTCACTTCTGTTCATCGGCCTCGATTACGAAGGTTTCCCACTGTCAATGGGTCATGCTTAACTGGTTTAATTAAGCTTGTTGAGCCAAAGCCAAGTCTTAGTTGATTCAGAGGAAAATGTTAGGAAATATATTAGATATATTGGCATATATTGGATATATGTTTCGGACTTGGAGGTTCACCTACTGGATCTAGGAATTGGATGGGATCCAATTGATCTTAGAGATCTACCTAGTTAAGTTTCATACAACTTGTTGGCCAAAGTCAAGGTTGTGTGTCATTTAATGGGATCCTAGCCCACTAGGAAACTAGGTTTCCCGAGTACTCCACAGAAGGTTAGAGGCTCGCCGAAAAATAATGGGAGGCAAGTATTAAATTTGTAATTTCGTTTAGATACTTGCCAATACGCGCTCATTTCTTTTTCGTCATTAATTATTTAAAAATATATTAGTTGGACTAATATTCAATTGTTGTTTTAATTGAACAGTATGAATGTATTCAAACTATTTCATTTGTAGTTGGTTATATAATTGGATTATAGTAATCAATACATTTGAATGTAACCGATCAATTTTAGTTGATTATATTGTTAGACTATAGTAATCATTATATTTGATTGTACTTGGAATCGTTGATTAGATAGTTGGACTATTGCAATCAAGATGGCTGAAATATTAGCGTTAAATGACATAATCCAGGGGAAAATGTCTTTAACGACTTTAATTTTCAGATTCGGAATAGAACTTCCGGATAGTCTTGGGAGCTGAGAAGTTATTCTATTTGATAGAAAAACATTTCGGTCCTGAGTTCGGAGTTGAGCGAATAGTAGAGCATGAGCTTAGGAAGACCCATTGTGATTATAACTTTAGTGCTCAATCCGTTATGCACAGTCATATCTTCTTAAAATGACATATCCCAAGTTGTTTGCCTAAACTGTGGCAAATGGGGTCACTAGAAGTGTCACTGCCGTATGGACAAGGCAGACATGAATGAAGTGAAGGCGGGATAAGGCTCCGGCTTCAAGAATGTTTGTTATAAAAATGTTCACTACTGTTTTTAAAATTGAATTTTTGATACTAGATGTGGTACATGAATATATGTTCACTGCTGATAATTTCAAACATATAACATGACAAACAAATAGCTCAATTTGAGTAAATCAAATGAGACTTATTTGTGGCATTGTCATCTGGGATGCATTAACAAAATTCGTATATCCATACTTTCGAAGAATGGATACTAGGACAGATTTGATTCTAATTCAAATGATGTCTACGAATCTAGTTTATTAGGCAAAGTGCCTAAAACACCTTTTACTTGGTAAAAGTGCAAGTGCCACCAATCTTTTAGCCCTCGTTCATAGTGACGTAAGTGGGCCCATGTCTTGTTGGTTTCTATTAAGGTCCCAAAGAGGAAATCAAGCATAAAACTCATGCGAATACTCAACAAAGTATTGCGGAATCATACTCACATTGAATGAATTGGATGCTACGAAGAACAAAATTTTATGCCCTCCACCATGAAGCTCGGTAGTGGGCTGATTTTGTCTTCAAAATTTCGGCCATGGATTCCATCAAATCTTTAAGCTCCAAGTTTCCAAAATGGATTCTAAGCTCACAAAATCATTACCCTATCACCTTAGTATGTCTCATAGAGTGTGCTAACACTTTGATTTTGCAACAAAATCACTCATTTGCTTCCTCCTAGCTCACGGTTTGAGCTGAAACCAGTGAAGAGAAAACAATGGCCAAATGGCCGAGAGAGAGAGAGATGGAGAGAAGGTTTCTAAAATTGTGTGTGTTAGAGAGAGGGAAAAAAAGAAATGTGTTAAGTATATTTGTTTTTATTTTCCAAAAAATAAAAATCAAATACCAAAACCATTTTTCAAATCTCAAAAGTCAAAGGTACAAGCCTTTTAACTTTCCAACCACCTCCATCACTATTCACATCAACTCACATCACTCAATCAAGTGACAAATTGTCACATCACTCAAAGTGACATTTGATTTGACGCTTTAAGTGACTTGCGTGCCGCACTCGAATTCGAAATGCGAATGCGCTCCCAAACACTCTCGGGCTCGGGTTCGCTAATTCTAAATTAACGAATTTTCCGTTGCGACGTAATTAAATCTAATTTAATTAACTAATCATGCCAAGCATAATTACTATTCACGTCGCTAACGAATTAATTCTAAATTAACTCGTTCGCCCGAATTAAAATCTAATTTTAATTCTGTGTCGAAATCCAATTTCGTTTAATATATCGAATATATTAATTAATCGATTAATTCCAAATTAATCATTATCTCTCTTTAATCGATATTTTATCCCAGATAAAATATCTCCGTAATTAATCCCAGATTAATTTTCTCTCTCATCTAATTAATCCCTGATTGATTAAAAGTGTGAGTCATACGTCATCGGTGAATCTTCGGGAAGCGACCCATGAGATCCCCGGTTATGTTGGTAGTAAATTCGGTCGTCGGAATATCCGAACATGTACGTACATAGTACGACGTTTTACCGATTTACAAGACAAGGTTAGCTTCTAGCAAAGCGCCATGCCTACGCAATTCTCCATAAACATGCTTACAGGAATAAGCGATCTATATCAGGCGTAGGAATAAGCGATCTATATCAAGCGTAGTCTCTATAATCGGATATACATGACCTTGTCATAATATCCCGATAGCTGCAGCATTTAAGAGAACCAGTCTCGTATCCTACGTGACCATCATCCCCACTATGACTGGAGTGATACTTCCATCTTGACATCACACCCAACACACTACGATTCTCGATATACCCAGAAGAGGCGTACACAAAAACCGGTTAAAGCCTTGGACGACCAAAACCAAAGTATATTGATTGTCGCAAGTATTAGCGGTGCAAGTCTCAGGTTAAGACCAAATACACCTACCCTAATTTCGGACTTCCATAGACATATAGTCATACTACCAATGGAATTCCGAGGGGGTCTATCCAGAGCGAAGCTGTTTCCCGTACCATCAGTAAAACACAACCTCCTATTACACTTGCATGAGTATCCTATACCCAAATATATGAGAACTATGTCGTTGTGCCCTCACAACGCGCACAAGTGTAATACTAGTCTTTTACGCATTTATCGATGTCCAATCTCGACAATGCTCTGACTAGGGATATTTAATGATTTATCCTTTGTGGACTGATACTGTCTCGTATCATTCTCAATCTAGGAACAAATCATAAGGACCTCCTATCATTTATACATCTAAGTGATCTAATCACAAATGATAAGAGTGCAATCTCTTTTGTCACATAGTTAATTTGTACAACAACACCATGATCTGTACAAATAGTGACGCTATGGGTCATAATTGTCCAAAAATCTCCCACTTGGCCTATAGCCAGTCACTCGAGTGCCTGACACCTGAACTATTTACGGTTGGCTCAAACTGCTGAGAAAAGGCTTTCGTAAGCGGATTTGCATGATTATCATCTGATGCGATTTATTCGATCATCACATCGCCACGATGTATGATCCGAACGAATTAGATAAATATCGAAGTATGTATCTGGATCGTTGATGAGACCATTAATTCTTTAGCCTGCGCTGACACCTAGCTGAGCTGCTAACAGATTTATATCTAATGTAATTAGATTTTTTATTGACCCAAATGGCTTCTATTGCCGCCTCAGCTGCAATAATTGACCCGCATTTGTTGTTTATTCGGTAACAGTATCTTGCTTGGAAGATTTCAAGCTCACTGTTCCGTTATTCAAACTTTGTAGTATCGTTTGCGACTTATAGTCATTTTTATCAGTTAGGAAACTTGCTTCAGTGATCCCAGTCACTTCAAGTTCTCATTCTCCATAGTATAAGACAGCATCCTTAGTTCTCTAAGATACTAAAAGATGTTCTTAACATTAATCCAGTGACTATCACTTGGATTGGCCTGTTTGTGAATCCATATGCTCAAAGCGTATGAGACACCAGGTCGCGTACATTTTTCAATGTATGATTTCTCGGAGAGTTTCCATGAAAGCCAAGCTTTCACCGATTATTATTATGGTAAAATCATTTCTAAGAAATGACGTATTATCATTATTTATAGGACAGCCACTGTTAGTGCGCTCCCACTAACCCTCTTATATACACAAGAATCATTTCGTTCTAAATTAAATCATAAACCATTATGATCACATCAAAACGAAAATTCCAAGAACCTAATGTTTGCTTCAATCCAAACATGGATCGAATAACCCACAAACCTTGTTTGCTAGTTTTGGTACGACAAAATCGACAGGATGTTATAAAAATCCTCCAAAAGGTTTCCTTTTCTGGAAAGCGATTTTCCCGTTCAGCTGACATATTTCATAAATGAAACATGCAGCATCAGCAAGCATTATCCAAATGGATTTACCATGGAAACAGGTAAAAGGTTGAATCGTAATCAACACAATGTTGATAACGATACCTTTCCGCTAAAAGCCTAGCTTTATACGTTGGTATGTTACCTTCCATGTATGTCTTCCTTGAAGACTTATATAGTACCAATAGGCATGATGCCTTGCGGTACATTAACTAGTGTCTAAACATAGTTGGTATACATGGAATCCATTTCGGATATCATGGCACTTTGCCATAATTGGGAGTTGATACCTTGTATCACTTCCTCATACGTAGTCAGTTGGTGTACCTCAAAAGATTAACATCTTTATGAGGTAAGATCAGAAACCCATATCCCAGGTTGTTTTCTGACTCTCTCCGACCTGCGCGGTTCTTGTGTATTCGAAGATTAATGGTAATAGTTTCATCCTTGATGAACTATTTATGTTCCATTAAGGAATGAGTGCCTTGAATAGTATCACTCCGATTTTCATCGAGTTTACTATCCTCCCACTTTCCACTGCATATCGGTATTCCTCTTTGGAAAACTGAATGGCGAGCAACAATTAAATTGTTCTCTGGTGAGATGTTTAAGTATTATACTTTGGTATCCGTAGGATAACCTACACTTGGCACTTATCCAATTTGGGTTTTAGTTTGGTATCATCCAAACATATGTCTAGCATCCCAAATTTACAGGAATGAGAAACCCGGTTTCTTTCCCGTTCATATCTAATATGAAATCTGTCAAACAGATTATTATGGAACTTTATTCTAAATAAGTTCTGCATTGTTTAAAGCTTATCCGTTGAAGGAAATGGTAGCTCAGAGCGACTCATGATTAACCTTATCATGTCCAACAAAATTCGGTTACTCTGTTCGGATACACCGTCAAACTGACGTGTTCCGGGAGGAGTCCTCATTTGAAAGAATACTTTACTCTTTCAAGTAAAATAGAAACTTATTGCTTAAGTATTTTCCATTACGGTCTTACCGTGACAGTATAATACTATAGCCGATCTGTTTGTCTATTTTTGGGTCGAGAACTCTAAAAGTTTCCGATTTGTGTTCAATTAAGAGACACATAACCATAACACGATGCGATATCCGTATAGGTCACGAAACATCCATATCCAACTCTAGCCTAGCTAGACATGGGTCCACTTACTTCACTATGAACTAGGGCTAACAGATTGGTGGCATTTACACTTTTACCAACTAAATAGTGTTATAGGCACATTGCCCAATAAACTAGATTGGTAGACTTTATTTGAATGGAATCACAACAGTCCTAGTATCCACTCTTCAAAAGTATGGATATACGATTCTTGTTTAAATGTGTCCCAGACAACAATGCCACAATTGAGTTTCTTCTGATCAAATCAGTTGAGCTATTTGTTTGTCATATTATATATTCAAGATTTATTTATATTCAAAATATAAATGTTGTTATTCACATCTAATGTGTTTATCTCAATATCATCTTTATATAATAAAACACTTTAGTGTTCTAGAATATAAAGGTTCACCCGCAGCGGGTCAAACACTGTTATAGAGATAATTTCTCTAGTCAAACTAGTTATATTATAACAGTTTCTAAAATTTAGGTACAAACCCGAGGGTAGTTCCTAAAATTAGGTATCTACGGTTGAAATATCGACTTTCGTCTCGTTTCCAATTCGCAGATTAAATCTCAATTGAGGTCAGTATCCTACTCATAGCAGATTCTGAACATCAATACATATATTTTATGTACCACACTAAGTATTTTAAATCCAATTTCAATACTAGTAATGAACATAATTATGACAAACATATTTGAAGTCAGAGCCTTGCTCGTATTCAATTCCTTCATATATGCTTTATCCAAATGGCAGTCACGCTTCTGCAATCCCGTTCGCCACATTTAGGAAGAAATTTTGGGATATGTCCTTTATCTTCCTAGAAGATTATAATAATATTGTCTTTTCCCTTTTCACATTCCAGTGGCCTTTGGCCAAGCCTCGGGTTTCTAGAATATCGAAGTAAGGTGCGCCTTGCGCTTCTTGGCTGATTGCAAACTTTGACTTTATCTCCTTGAGAATAGTCATTAACTCTCCAAGAGTTATTTATTGCAATTTAGTACTTCTGAAATCTAAGTATAGATTTATGAAGATCCTTCAATTTCAGTATCATACTTTAAGGATCTAATCCTTAGTTCTGATTAAGAAATTAATGAGTCTACTGCGACAAGCTTAATGGATTAAGCACTAAAGTTATCATTACATAAATCTTCCAAAGATTATGCTCTACTATTTGCTTAACTCCGAGCTTAGGCTTAATATGTTATTTTATCAAATAAAGTAACTTATTATTTTCCAGGACCATCCTGAAATTATATTCCCAATTTGAAAATTAAACCATTTAAATACATTTTCCCTTGGATTATGTCTTAAATGTCAATCTTTCAATTATATCTTGATTTTAATAGTCCAACTATTTAATCAAAGATTTAGGTACTATTTATTATAATGATTACAATAGTTCAACTATTTAATCAACTATAATTTAATAGATTAAATTCAATTATATTGATTACTATAATCCAATTATAAAATCAACTATAAATGAATAGTTTGAATATAGTCCAACTGTTAATTAAAACAACGATTTAAATATTAGTCCAACTAACATTTAATTTATTTGACGAATGATATTTGTTTGAGCGCGTATGGCAAGTAATTAAACGAATATTGTAAATTTAATTCTTGCCTCCCACTATTTTTCGGCGAGCCTCTAACCCCCTGTCGAGTACTCGGGAAACCGTGTTTCCTAGTTGGCTAGGAGCCCGTTAAATATCACACAATCTTGACTTTGGCCAAAAAATTGTATGATAATTAACTAGGTAGATCTCTAAGATCAATTGGATCCAATCCAATTCCTAGATCCGGTAGGGGGACATCCAAGTCCGAAACATATATCTTATATATGCAAATACATCCAATGTATTATCTAACCTTTTTCCTCTGAATCAACTAAGCCTTGGCTTTGGCACAACAAACTTAGTGATCCCAGTTAAGCGCGACCCATTGACCATGGAAAGCTTCGTAATCAATGTCGATGGACAAGAAGTGGTCTTGACTTTGGCCAACAAACCACAACTTGGACAAGACACCAATATGTAACAAAGCCTTCGTGATTCAAACACATCATCGACGGACAAAGGCCTTGACTTTGGCCAACAAGCCAATGCCAGTCTCGGATCTTGAGTGAGAATCACTCAATGGAACGAAAAACGCTTAATATTGTTTGAGGGTTTTTTGCGTGCAAATTGGCAACCAATTTATTATCTTTGTTAAGGTCTCATCATCATACACCCTTAAACATGCATTCTAAACACATAATAAAGCGCGTATAAATAAATTAATAATGATATGCGGATGGATACTTTACACATTGATCCTAGATCAAATCTCTCCCTTTCTCTCTCCCGCTAGCACAAGTATCACTTTTAACTGTTATACTACACTTCTAAAGAAACCTCATTTACATTGAGGGGAATAGGTGAGAAGAGAATACAAAGAATAAGGAGGTGATAAGGTTGGACACGCAGGTCCAATTAATAAATCAAATTTATTACAATAATTTCTAAAATTGCCCCACCTATCTAAAATTGCTACGAAGAACAAAATTTTCTGCCCTCCACCATGAAGCTCGGTAGTGGGCTGATTTTGTCTTCAAAATTTCGGCCATGGATTCCATCAAATCTTCAAGCTCCAAGCTTCCAAAATGGATTCCAAGCTCACGAAATCACTACCCTATCACCTTGGTATGTCTCCTAGAGTGTGCTAGCACTTTGATTTTGCAACAAAATCACTCATTTACTTCATCCTAGCTCACAGTTTGAGCTGAAACCAGTGAAGATAAAACAATGGCCGAGAGAGAGAGAGATGGAGAGAGGGTTTCTAAAACCGTGTGTGTTAGAGAGAGAGAAAAAAAAATGTGTTAAGTATATTTGTTTTTATTTTCCAAAAAATAAAAATCAAATACCAAAACCATTTTTCAAATCTACAAAGTCAAAGGTACAAGCCTTTTAACTTTCCAACCACCTCCATCACTATTCACATCAACTCACATCACTCAATCAAGTGACAACTTGTCACATCACTCAAAGTGACATTTGATTTTACACTTGATGTGACTAATGATTTGATGCTTGATGTGACTTGTGTGCCGCACTCAAATTCGAAATGCGAATGCGCTCGCAAACTCTCTCGGGCTCGGGTTCGCTAATTCCGAATTAACGAATTTTCCGTTGCCACGTAATTAAATCTAATTTAATTAAATAATCATGCCAAGCATAATTACTATTAATGTCGTTAACGAATTAATTCTAAATTAACTCGTTCGCCCGAATTAAAATCTAATTTTAATTCCGCATCAAAATCTAATTTCGTTTAATATATCGAATATATTAATTAATCGATTAATTCCAAATTAATCGTTATCTCTCTTTAACCGATATTTTATCCCAGATAAAATATCTTCGTAATTAATCCCAGATTAATTTTCTCTCTCATCTAATTAATCCCAGATTAATTAAAAGTGCGAGTCATACGTCATCGATGAATCTTCGGGAAGCGACCCATGAGATCCCCGGATATGTTGGCAGTAAATTCGATCGTCGGACTATCCAAACACGTATGTACCAAGTACGACGTTTTACCGATTTACAAGACAAGGTTGGCTTCTAGCAAAGTGCCATGCCTACCCAATTCTTCAGAAACATGCTTACAGGAATAAGCGATCTATATCAAGCGTAGTATACGTAGTATTGTGTATGTTGATCCAGTATCAGACGATCACGTGATATGCCTAGGGCAAGAATTGTGTCTGCCCCATACGAAGCACATGTCGGATGTCTGGTAACTAGTCTCTATAATCGGATATACATGACCTTGTCATAATATCCCGATAGCTGCAGCATTTAAGAGAACCAGTCCCGTATCCTACGTGACCATCATCTCCACTATGACTGGAGTGATACTTCCGTCTTGACATCACACCCAACACACTACGATTCTTGATATACCCAGAAGAGGCGTACACAGAAACCGGTTAAAGCCCTGGACGACCAAAACCAAAGTATATTGATTGTCGCAAGTATTAGCGGTGCAAGTCTCATGTTAAGACCAACTACACCTACCCTGATTTCGGACTTCCATAGACACATAGTCATACTACCAATGGAATTCCGAGGGGGTCTATCCAGAGCGAAGCTGTTTCCCATACCATCGATAAAACACAACCTTCTATTACACTTGCATGAGTATCTTATACCCAAATATATGAGAACTATGTCGTTGTGCCCTCACAACACGCACAAGTGTAATACTAGTCTTTTACGCATTTATCGATGTCCAATCTCGACAATGCTCTGACTATGGATATTTAATGATTTATCCTTCGTGGACTGATACTGTCTCATATCATTCTCAATCCAGGAACAAATCATAGGGACCTTCTATCATTTATACATCTAGGTGATCTAATCACGAATGATAATAGTGCAATCTCTTTTGTCACATAGTTAATTTGTACAACAACACCATGATCTATACAAATAGTGACGCTATGGGTCATAATTGTCCGATATGTCTAGCTAGGCTAGAGGTGGATATGAATACTTCATAACCTTTACGGATGTTGCATCGCGTTATAGTTATGTGTATCTTATGAAACACAAGTCAGAAACTTTGGAGTAATTCAAAGAGTTTCGATATGAAGTATAGAAAAACAGACAGGCAAAAATATTAAGACATTACGGTTGGACCGTAGTGGAAAATACTTGAGCAATAAGTTTCTCGATTACTTGAAAGAGTATAGTATTCTTTCACAGTAGACTCCTCCCGGAACACCTCAATTTGACGGTGTGTCCGAACAGAAAAACCGAACTTTGTTAGACATGGTAAGGTTGATGATGAGTCGCTCTGAGCTACCAATTTCCTTCTGATGATACACACTAAACAGTGCAATGCTTATTTTGAATAAGGTTCCATGAAAATCTGTTAGATAGACATCATATTAGTTATGAACATGAAAGAAACTGGGTTTCTCATTCCTGAAGATTTGGGAATGCTGGGCATACGCTAAATGTTTGGATGGTACCAAACTAGAACCCAAATCGGATAAGTGCCTATTTGTAGGTTATCCTAAGGAAACCAAAGTATAGTACTTATACAACTCACAAGAGAACAATGTAATTGTTGCTCTCCATGTGGTTTTCCTAAGCGGAATTCCTATATGCAGTGGTAAGTGGGAGGAAAGTAAAAATCGATGAAAATCGAAGTGATACTATTCCAAGCACCGACTCCTTTACAGAACATAAATAGTTCATCAGGGATGAAAATGTACCAATAATCTTCGAATACACAAGAACCGCATAAGTCATAGATAGTCAAAAAACAACTTGGGAGGTATGGGTTTCTGATCTCACCTCATGTAGATGTTAATCTTATTGAGGAAGACGAGCCGGCTACGTATGAGGAAATGATACAAGGTATCGACTCCTTTTATGGCAAAGTGTCATGAAGTCCGAAATGGATTCCATGTATATCAACCAAGTTTGGACACTGGTTGATGTACCAAAAGGCATTGTGCTTATTGGTACTATATTAGTCTTCAAGGAAGACATACATGGATGGCAACATATAAATGTACACATCTAGGCTTGTACAGAAAGGATATCGTAAACGACATAGTGTCGACTACGATGAAATTTTTTCACATGTTGCCATGATTAAATCCATTCGGATAATGCTTGCTATAACTGCATATTTCATTTATGAAATATGACAGCTGGATGCCAAAACCTCTTTCCTTAACGAAAACCTTTTGGAGGATTTTTGTATGCAACATCTTGACGGTTTTGTTGTGCCAAAACATGCAAACAAGGTTTGCTAGGTATATCGATCCATTCATGGATTGAAGCAAGCATTATGTTATTGGAATCAACGTTTTGATGTAATCATAATGGTATATGATTTAATTCAAAATGAAGATGATTCTTGTGTATATAAGTGGGTTAGTGGGAGCGCACTGACAATAATTGTCCTATACATTGATGATGTATTGCTTCTCAGTAATGACATCCCTATACTAATAATCGGTGAAAGCTTGGCTTTCATTAAAATTCTTCATGGAATACCTGGGAGAAGCATGCTTTATTCTAGGAATAAAGATCTACTGGGATAGATCTAGAAAGCTGCTGACACTCTCTCATTGTTCGTACTTTTTGATATGTATGTGACCTGATGTCTCATATGCTTTGAGCATATATAGACGAAATCAGGCCAATCTAGGTAATGGTCATTGGATTGATGTTAAGGACATCCTTGAGTATCTTAGACAAACTAATGATGCTTTCTTAAGTTATGGAGATGGAGAACTTGAGGTGACTGGGTTCACCGCTGTAAGTTTCCAAACCGATGAAAATGACTTTAAGTCGCATTAAGGGTACATATATGGTTTGAATAACGGAATAGTAAGATAGAAATATTCCAAGGAAGATATTGTTGCCGAATAAACAACAAGAGCGGAACATTGATGCAGCTGAGGCAGCAAAAGAAGCATTTTGGATCTATAAAATTCCTAATTAGATTAGGAGTAGTTCTGTTAGCAGCTGAGATAGGCTACAACACAGGATAAGGAACCACAGTCTCATCAATGATCCGTACTTCAACTAATACATCTGATTCGTTCGATCACACATTGAGGCGATGTGATGATCAAATAAATCGCATCAGATGATAATCTTGCAAATCCGCTGACGAAAGCTGTTTCTCAGCAGAAGTTTGAGTAAACCATACATAGTTCAGGTGTTAGATACCTGAGTGATTGGCTATAGGCCAAGTGGGAGATTGTTGGATAATTATGACCCATAGCATCACTATTTGTAAAGAACATGGTGTTGTTGTACAAATTAACTATGTGACAAAGGAAATTGCTCTTTTATCATTTGTAATTGGATTACCTGGATATATAAATTATAAAAGTCCAAATGATTAGTACCGGATTAATAATATATGAGACAGTATTAATCCACTAAGGTTTAATCATTAAATATCCCTAGTTGTAGTATTATCGAGACTGGACATTGATAATGCAGAATATGATAGTATTACATTTGTGCGTGTTATGGAAGCGTAACGACATAGTTCTCATATATTTGGGTATTGGATACTCATTCAATTGTAATAGGAGGTTCTGTTTACCGATTGTATGGAAACAGCTTCGCTCTGGATAGACCCCTCAGAATCCCATTGGTAGTATGACTTTGTGTATATGGGAATCTGAATCAGGGTAGGTGTATTTGGTCTTAACCTGAGACTTGCATCGCTAATACTTGCGACAATCAATATACTTTGGTTTGGTCGTCCGGGGCTTTAACAGGTTCTGTGTAATCCTCTCCTGGGTATACTGAGAATCGAAGTGTATTGGGTGTGATGTCAGGAAGGAAGTATCACTTCAGTCATATGGAGATGATTATCACGCATGGATACAGAACTGATACTCTAAGTGCTATAGCCATCGGGGAAGTATGACTAGGTCATGACTTTCCGATTTTAAAGAGACTGGTTACTAGTGATCCAATATATACTTCGTACGAGGCAGACACAATTCCAGCCCCAGGCCTAGCATGTGACATCCGATACTGGATCATAATGCGCAATACTACGTATACTACACCTGACAAAGATCAGGTATTCCGTAGAAGAATATTTCTGGAGAATTGGGTAGGCACGATGTTTTGCTAGAAGCCAACCATGTCTTGTAAATCGATAAGTACGTGGTATCGGGTACGCACGTATTCGGATAGTCCGATAATCGTATTTACTGCAAACATATCCAAGGATCTCTTGGGTCGCATCCCAAAGATTCACTGATGATATTTGAATCGAACAATATTAATCTAGGATTAATTAAGAGAGAGAAAATTAACCTGGGATTAATTACGGCAAGAATTAATCTGGGATTAATTATTAGAGAAAGAATTAATATGGGATTAATTACGTCGAGAATTTATCTGGGATTAAATTTGTCGATAGGAGAGAACGCGATTAATTTGGAATTAATCGGCAAAGTAAATTTAATTTTAAAATTGGATTTTACTATTTAATCTATTTAATTGGGCTAAAATAATTGTAGGACACACAAACTGGGCGACGCATGCTGTCCCGGGCTCGCGGCCTGGTTGGGAGTACGGAGTATCCCGCATGGGGGACTAAACCGGAGAATAATGGAGTCGCCACCCGGTGTGAACCGGGAAAATGATTTAAGGCCGCACTCACCCCTCGCAAGGGAAGACCTCAAACCGTTGGGTTCGGAATGGTCCCTTACTTATGTCACTTGTAATGAATGAATTTGTGCAATTTTAACCAAGTCTACTTAACATACATGTCTACTTAACTGGGCGACGCATCCATTGTTTATGCTGTTTTCACTATTATTTGTTTCCACAGTTTTCTCAGGTTCACTATTTTTGCTGTTTTCGCTGTTTTCACTCCCGGTTTCTGCTTGTTGTTTTCTCTGTTTTCTCACTATTTTAACTCGCCATTTTCACTGTTTCACTCGCGGTTTCAGGACGATTTTTGGGATATTTTTTGGACAGATTTGAGGTGTGTTTTGGTCACTATTTTGGGGCAGTTTGTTCACGGTTTCAGGGAAGTTTTCACGTGGGTTTTGGGATTATATGCACGTGTGCATGGCTTGCATGCAAGGGAAATATTTTTTGCTGTGAAGTTGGCTTGGGTACGTGAGGTAGTGGCTGATTGTGTACTCGGTGATGCTTGTGTCTGACGTGAAAGGGTTCACGGTTTGCCAAGAGATTGTTGATATGTTTGGTCGGTTATGAGGGGTTGTTAAGGTGGATTTTGAATTTGTAGCGTGAGTATGGTTGTTAGGTTAGTTTGTTACGTGTGCATGGGGGTAACTAAAGGCAGGCTGTTTGTGTTGAAAGGAGGTTGTTGCGTGACTGAAGGACTGAGCTGCGCAGGAGGAGAAGGGGTTTGCAGGTACATGTGTCCTTCATGTATGCATGGTTTTGTATGAAAATGGCTGTGTGGGGGTGGTGTATAAGGGGTCATTGGTGAAGGGTTTGTAGTTAGAGGCTTGCTACCTTAGGTTTGCTTGGTGCAAGGGGCTGGTTGCATGAAGGGATCCGTACGTGAACAATGGGGGTGAAATGAGGGCTGTTGTGCAGAATGTTTGCTGTAAGGTGTGGGCGTGGCTTGTTACTGCGAATGGAGTAAGGACGTGAACTGTAGGCGAAATAAAGGGACTGGATGAAGGGCTAATTGGCGTGAATGATAGGCAGAGAATGAGGCAGTTTGGCGTGCTTGTAGGGGGCTGAAATGGGAGCTATGTGTGTTGCTTGATGGGCAGTGAAGGAGGGGCTGCAATGGGCGTGTTTGAGAGGCAGTGAGGGAGGGCTGAGTTGAGGGTAATAGGCGTGAATGATAGAGATGATTTGAGGGCTGACTTGAGCGTGTTTAAGGGCTGTCTTTGTGAGGCTATTTGGGGGCAATGAAGGGCGTGAGCTTTAGGGGAATTAAGGGTGGTTTATATAGGCAAAGGGGGGGTGGGTTACATGTTTAAGAAGGAGAAGGAGGATGCTAAGTCATGGGTGTGGGGTTAGTGAATTATTTAGTGGTTAGAGTGATTAGGGGCTTTTTTGTGATTTGTTGTTTGCTTTATTGAATTTGTGGATGTTTTGTTGAATTTGTTGGTGTATTTCACATGGGTGTGGGGGAGGAACCTTGACTTATTTGTTGAAAGGTGAGGTGAGTGGGGCTGTTTTGTTGAAAATGGGGGATAAGGTGGATTTGGTGTCAAATGTGTGGGGATAAGGTGGATTTGGTGTCAAATGTGTGGGGTATGCATGGTAGAAGGTTATTTTGGTTGTTTGAATAGTTGATGGAGGGGTAAATGAGTGTAAAGGGTTTGGTGTTTGAGCCACGGAAATGATGCAACAGAAATCCGACAGACAAACCCGAAGCTAAACAAGCGAATCAAATCCAATGAAACATCAATTCTCAATTATTCCCTTCCGTCGTCCGTTTCTCACGACTTCCACGACATAAAAAGGTAGTGCCTCCGCTGGAGGCTCATCATCGGGACTTATATACAAAAATACAGTGCCTACAGTCACCCCCACTTTGATGGGATCTGTACAGTGTATGACATTGACAGTCCTATCAAAGTTCGTGCAATGCATTTTTACTTACCTGGCTCGCCAGCTGCTGCTTGACTTGCCTGTTGCTTTGAAATGGTTGGATGAGAGGTGGGCTGTTCTCGTATAGTCGAGTGGGTCTTATTCCCGAATTGAATTGAGTTGTGTTGTGATGTGGGTCTTGTTCCCAATTTAAGTTGAGATCAGGGTCTTGGTCCCAGAATTGCAGGTCTTGTTCCCAATTTGTTGAGTTGTGGGTCTTGTTCCCGTGGGTCTTATTCCCTGAATTGTGTTGAGGGTCTTATTCCCTGAATTGTGTTGAGGGTCTTGTTCCCTGAATTGTGGGTTTTGTTCTCGATTTGTTGAGTTGTGGGTCTTGTTCCCGTTTTGAGATGAGGGTCTTGTTCCCTGAATTGTGTTGAGATAAGGGCCTTGTTCCCTGAATTGCGGGTCTTGTTCCCGATTTGTTGAGTTGTGGGTCTTGTTCCTATTTTGAGCTGATGTTCTTATTCCCTGAATTGTGTTGAGGGTCTTGTTCCCTGAATTGTGTTGAGGGTCTTGTTCCCAATTTGTTGAGTTGTAGGTCTTGTTCCCGTTTTGAGCTGAGGGTCTTGTTCCCAGAGTGCCATACCCGGCCAAACTGATAATAATGGTTTGGGCCATACTGCCTCTCATGAGATAATCTTGATAGCTGGACATATTTTTGTCCTCAACGAATGCTTCACGTCGAAACCTGAGAACCTTCAAAGTACTCGATAAAACTCAAATCCAACAGTCTGAGTGAATGATCTGAGCTAGACTCCAAGTGTGTGTGTGCCAAGGCTCTTTCGCAGCTTAGTCCTTAAGTAAGCCAACTCAGTGATTTCGTCTCAGAGAATCGGATTAGTGGGTTTAACCAACCTGGATGTCTTGATCACGCTCTGTGATTACTTCGACATACTCAACATGATATGGTTTTTTTTTTTTTTTTCTGACACACCTACCCTTTAAGGTAGCATTTCTCCTCATGGTGGTCTTAATACTCGCCCATGGGTAGCTTCATGCTTATCGGTTATAGGTGGTCTATTTTTTATTTTTTTATTTCAGATAATTTTTTTTTTCAACCATATCATATATCATAGCATCAGTAAACCAGGGTGGTTTTCCAGGTAAACGGTCATTCACTGATCCATCATCTCTTCAACTAGTCACCTTGCCAACCACTCAGGCTTCTACTGCTAGGATCATGTAATCAAGTGCTCACGTGTCTAGCTAAGATCAATCCATTCAGAAAATCGGACGAGAGCACGTCTCGCACTTATCGTTTCTAAGGTTTCTCATTTCAACATACAATGTCATCACCAGACATATATCTAATTATCAAAGACTTCTCTCACTAATATTTTTTCATTCTCTTTTTTTTTTCATTCATTTTGTTTTTCATTTTTCATAATTTTTTTCAAAAATTAAACTAGAGCACAAACTTTCAAATATGTCTCATGTCTGTAATACCTGGTCAGCAGGAAACATCACCGATTAAGATCAATGTCCAATCTACACTTCTTGCCAGGATCGATATCTGTCCAGTCCAATTTGGAGAGGATGGGGTCGAGCTTCGGTTCAAAGGCTAGGATTTGATCAATTAACTCTTCGGCCTTTGTCGCAGTCAAGAAAATATCTTCGACAGATTTGGTGACGAACTCATGTCTTTTGGCTTCTGCGAGAAACACAAACAAAAAATCAAAGAAATGCTCAACATTAAGTAGTCCAATGGGCTTCCGATGAACGTTCAAGTGCGCCCATGATGCCACTGTGAATATCTCTTCAAACGTACCAAGTCCACCTGGTAATGCAATAAACGCATCTGCAGTATTGATCATTTCATGAATTTGTTCAGACATACCTGACACAATGCGTTCGTCTCCATTTGTTGGTCCGATTAACTGTTCATCTGCCAAAGGTCTTGGGATGATTCCCAAAACATGACCGCCACCTTCCTGAATGGCTTTTGAAATGGTTCCCATCATTCCCAGATTTCCACCGCCATATACTAAGTGCATATCTTTCTCAGCCATGACTCGCCCCAATTCCTTAGCAGCTTCCATGAATTCTGGTTTATTGCCAGTGTTGGATCCATAGAAAACACAAATTCGCTTGAATCGCTGTTGTGAAGTTGCTTCCATTTTCTCTCTCTTACTTGTATGTATATCTGGATGTGTTCAGGAGAGAAATGTTGAGTTGAATTTATAGAAACTGAAAAAGGGTGAGTAATAATTGCACTAATATCTTCCACAGAACGATTGTTAGCTAATCCATAAAAGAAGTCGTGAGAGGTCAAAAAGTCTCTGGATCCTGTCTACGAAAATAAAAGAAAACGACAAAAGAAGTCGTGAAATGTCAAAAAGTCTTGGATCCTGTCTACGAAAATAAAAGAAAATACCAAAAGAAGTCATGAAAGGTCAAAAAGTCTGGACCCTGTCTACGAAAATAAAATAAAACAACAAATGAAAGGCAATAATTAAGGCAACGGAATTGTGTACTCAATACGCCACTCGCTTGGTATAAATTCATTAGGATGCGTCTCAAGAATTCTTTCTTTACTCAACCACCACTAATGAATTAGCTCCCATCTTTGTGATTGCCCAAACACCATTCCTTTCGTCTTAAAATGCTCCGTTTGTGCTTTTACCTACAAAAATAACACACAAAATTAAAAATTCTACAACATGTATACACAAAACACGAAAACAGAAATTGCAACAAAGTGCATGGGTTGCCTCCCTGCTAGCGCTAAATTCATCGTCTTCAGCCAGACATGACCGAAATCCATCTGTCAATGTGGCTTCAATGTCATCCTCAGTGCTTGTGCCACCTTTTGATCTTTGCCACTTTCCCTTTTTCTTCTTTAAAACCTGCGAATACAAAACAACAGAATAAATACGTGTGCATATAATTTATACATATACATGTGTAGAGATACTCCATGTTCTTGATGGGTGAGACCCTCATTGTGCTCCTTGGCGCCATGTGTTTCCTCTTGCTAGTTCTTCCCTTCTGTTTAAAACCTGTAAACATTGGACAAACACAATAATTGCAAGTACGTTACGTGTATGCATGCATGGATATATTTCCTATCCCGTTGGGTTAGGCCTTCTGCCAATTCCCTTGGTGACTGCTCAACCTTCTTTCCTTCAGGCAAAGCGCAGCTTCAATCTGCTTACATCAATCGACTCGGTGAACTCATTCTCTTCTAAATTTGGTAGTCTCTCTGCCTTGTTTCCCAATTTCCTATCTTTTCTGCTTACTTCTTCTGAGAATTCTCTGTGTTCTAAACATCGATGAGTATCATAGTACCAGGGTTGAATGCTTTTCTTAAATATACTCATGTTGCAGGTCAGGCAAGTAAGCGAAATGAACTTTTTTATTATCATTAAGATAAAGGTTCGAACAAATAAGCAGGATCAATATCTTCATAAATGCTGGATCCTAATTGAATAAGATCCGGGAAACAAACATCTCCATGATTTGCAGCTTCATCTTCCTTTGCTTTCTTGTTTCCTTCTACCATCAATTTCTCCAAGTACAATAGTTCTTATTCCCATTCACTTCCCTTTTCTGCACCCTCTGTCTTGTAACTGTCTGAAAAGTTTTCCCAGAAATCCCATATTTGCTCTATTTCACATTTGCCATTGTTGCCCCATATCCCCATGCGAGAAGTTCGGTGGTTGCGGGTTTGAAGGACACGGCCGTCAGGTAGGCTGGAATTGATCATGTATGTGGGTGGCGGGACATAGTGGTAGATTGGTTGAGGATTCTTGTGTGTGTCGGGTTGCACTTTTTCGGGGTTAGGTATTTTATAGGCATCAATGAGGTCTTGGATTTCATGCCTAAGGCAGGTGCAGTTGTCGGTGTTATGGCCATATTGCTGGGGAAAATAACAGTAAAGGTTCAGCTTAAGATAGCGCGGTACGGGGTTGGGAAGTGTTCTCGGTTCCAAAGGTTTCAGGAGTCCTTGCATCTTCAACTTTTCAAACACCTTTGACAAAGGTCTACCCAAGTTGGAGAATTATCTATTTCTGATAAGGGCAATCTTTGAGGGAGTAGGCTTGGTCATTGAAGGTTCCCCAATGGTCCTTTCATTCTGGTTGCACAAGCTTCTGTCATTGGCTATATGGGGCACGGTCAAATTGACCACATCATTGGTCAAAACTTGCAATATCTCAATAATTTCGGTTACTTTGGTCTCCAATTGATCCAGGCGGGATCCCTCGTTGGCTGACTCGCTCATGCTGGCTGATGGTCTTTTAACAAGTCTTCCTTCTTCCCTAACCCAACGGGTATCTATGATGGCTTTTAAATACAAGGGTTAGCATGATGCGTGTATGCATGAGATGCATGAGTTGTGTGCGATGTATGGAATATGTAAGCTCATAAAAATTTCATACTAATTGGCCTATTATCATTTTAAAGTATTCAATCACATTATTGCGTGGTGCAAACTTGTCCAGTTGAAAAGGCCCAACAAGTTTATACTTTTGCGATAACATGGCTAAACAACTTCAAATAATAAGAGGCCTAAACACAAAATGGCCCATCAACATTTTAGAAGCTTTCGGCTCAATTGTCAAAGGACATGAACTCGTCCCAGTTTAAATAGCCCAACAAGTTCATCTCTCTTGACAAGAGGTTCAATTAAATCCAAATGACGATGGTCCTAAACACAAGCATAAAGAAATAATTTCTAATGGTCATACGACTACGGTTCACATGTAGGTTTTAGGAGTGTAAATAAAAGCTCTCCCTGACGAAGGATTGCCCACAACTAGGACTCCCCACTCAAGGGTTCAAACGACCAAGTGAGCTCACATTTTTTATACCTTACGGTACGTGCCAACGAGTTACAGTATATGACTAACTGTCAAATGGATTTCCCGTTGTAGATTCCCCAGAGGGAGGGTGCAGTGAGGCTCTCTTAAGTACCCAAGCCTCTTAGGCTCTTATCGCTTGGTTTCAGGAATAAACAACGAGTCCTCCAAATTAGTCTATCACAATGAGCTATGGGTGAATGATTATCTAGGTGCCTTCACAGCTTTTCCTTATAGAAAGGTAGTGACTGAAGGAAGACACCAAACCATCACCTAGCCTTAAGAATGCCTTTGATTAAACTCCCTCAACCCACAGTAGACATGGTTAATTAAAGCACAAATCACTAACATTACAAGACATTATTTCGGGGCCGATTCTCTATCCCAAGTGGAGTCGCCAGACTGTAGGACACATAAACTGGGTGACGCATGTTGTCCCGGGCTCGCGGCCCGGTTGGGAGTACGGAGTAGCCCGCGGGGGGACTAAACCGGAGAATAATGGAGTCGCCACCCGGTGTGAACTGGGAAAATGATTTAAGGCCGCACTCACCCCTCGCAAGGGAAGACCTCAAACCGTTGGGTTCGGAATGGTCCCTTACTTATGTCACTTGTAATGAATGGATTTGTGCAATTTTAACCAAGTCTACTTAACATACATGTCCAAGAATAACCTAATCTAGTTTACATTCATAAAGATAAATCCTATATATAAGTTTGCATGCTTCGAAAGTAAGTTCTCATAACAGTAAATACACAACTCATAAATATATTAAATTAATACGTGTAAAATAAACATGTGGCCAAGGGATTCGGCCGTTTTCAATGTAGGACCTCGCATACCCGATTGGACGTATTCCACGTCAACCGAGCATGCCGTGTCCGGAACAACAAAATAAAATATAACAAAGGGTGCCCTCAGGTCTTACCTTTTTAGTCGCTTTCCGGGAGTACGTTTCACGGTGCCGGAAGGGATATCGTTCCGTTGTTTTCACAGATCCGTTGTTTCTGCTGTTTTCACTATTCGATGTTTCCACTGTTTTCTCAGGTTCACTATTTTTGCTGTTTTCACTGTTTTCGCTATTTTCACTCGCGGTTTCTGCTTGCTGTTTTCTCTATTTTCTCACTGTTTTAACTCGCCGTTTTCACTGTTTCACTTGTGGTTTCGGGACGATTTTTGGGGTGATTTTTTGGACAGATTTGAGGTGTGTTTTGGCCACTGTTTTGGGGCAGTTTGTTCACGGTTTCAGGGCAGTTTTCACGTGGGTTTTGGGACTATATGCACATGTGCATGGCTTGCATGCAAGGGAAATAATTTTTGGTGTGAAGTTGGCTTGGGTACGTGAGGTAGTGGCTGATTGTGTACTCGGTGATGCTTGTGTCTGACGTGAAAGGGTTCACGGTTTGCCAAGAGATTGTTGATATGTTTGGTCGGTGATGAGGGGTTGTTAAGGTGGCTTTTGAATTTGTAGCGTGAGTATGGTTGTTAGGTTAGTTCTTTACGTGTGCATGGCGGTAACTAAAGGCAGGCTGTTTGTGTTGAAAGGAGGTTGTTGCGTGACTGAAGGACTGAGCTGCGCAGGAAGAGAAGGGGTTTGCAGGTACATGTGTCCTTCATGTATGCATGGTTTTGTATGAAAATGGCTGTGTGGGGGTGGTGTATAAGTGGTCGTTGGTGAAGGGTTTGTAGTTAGAGGCTTGCTACCTTAGGTTTGCTCGGTGCAAGGGGCTGGTTGCATGAAGGGATCCGTACGTGAACAGGGGGGGGGGGGGGGGGGGGGGGGTGAAATGAGGGCTGTTGTGAATAATGTTTGCTGTAAGGTGTGGGCGTGGCTTGTTACTGCGAATGGAGTAAGGACGTGAACTGTAGGCAAAATAAAGGGACTGGATGAAGGGCTAATTGGCGTGAATGATCGGCAGTGAAGGAGGCAGTTTGGCGTGCTTGTAGGGGGCTGAAATGGGAGCTATGTGTGTTGCTTGATGGGCAGTGAAGGAGGGGCTGCAATGGGCGTGTTTGAGAGGCAGTGAGGGAGGGCTGAGTTGAGGGTAATAGGCGTGAATGATAGAGATGATTTGAGGGCTGACTTGGGCGTGTTTAAGGGCTGTCTTTGTGAGGCTATTTGGGGGCAGTGAAGGGCGTGAGCTTTAGGGGAATTAAGGGTGGTTTATATTATGCAAAGGGGGGTGGGTTACTTGTTTAAGAAGGAGAAGGAGGATGCTAAGTCATGGGTGTGGGGTTAGTGAATTATTTAGTGGTTAGAGTGATTAGGGGCTTTTTGTGATTTGTTGTTTGCTTTATTGAATTTGTGGATGTTTTTGTTGAATTTAAATTTGTTGGTGTATTTCACATGGGTGTGGGGGAGGAACCTTGACTTATTTGTTGAAAGGCGAGGTGAGTGGGGTTGTTTTGTTGAAAATGGGGGATAAGGTGGATTTGGTGTCAAATGTGTGGGGATACGGTGGATTTGGTGTCAAATGTGTGGGGTATGCATGGTAGAAAGTTATTTTAGTTGTTTGAATAGTTGATGGAGGCGTAAATGGGTGTAAAGGGTTTGGTGTTTGAGCCAAGGAAATGTTGCAACGGAAATCCGACAGACAAACCCGAAGCTAAACAAGCGAATCAAATCCAATGAAACATCAATTCTCAATTATTCCCTTCCGTCGTCCATTTCTCGCGACTTCCACGACATAAAAAGTTAGTGCCTCCGCTGGAGGCTCATCATCGGGACTTATATGCAAAAATACAGTGCCTACAATAATATATTAGATATATTAATTGAAAATAGATTTCAATGCGGAATTAAAATTGGATTTTAATTCGTGCGAACAAATTAATTTAGAATTAATTCGTAAGCGACTTTCGTAATAATTTTGCTAGGGATTATTATTTAATTAAATCGGATTTAATTAAGTTGCGACGGAAAAATTCTTTTAATTAGATTAAACAAACCTGAGCCCGAAGTATGTAGTCTCATCAAACTTGAATTTTGAATTTAAGTAGTGGGACCCACTAACTTACATCAACTAGTCATTTTGTGATGGAAGTGGTTGGAATAGTAATTGAATGACTTAAAAACACACAACAAACAACTTAAAAAAATGGCTTTGGAAGTCAAAATATATAGTTGTTGTTTTTAGAAAACATAGATAAAGAAACAAAATGCTCTATCTCTCCTGACATCTTGGCCGATTGGCCTTGCTTTGGCCGAAATGGCCATGTCTTAGCCGAATGGGTTGATGCATCTTGGCCGATTGGCCTTGCATTTAGCAAAAGGCAATTGGTTTCTTTAGAAGAATGAAAATGGCCATTGTCCTTTTGATTTGGCGAGAAGCAATTGACTTATTTTGAATAATGAATTTGGCTTCTGCTTTCGAAAATGCAAGTGGCTTTCTCATTTTGAATGAATTACTTTTTCTTCTCATTGGCCGAAACCCATATTACCTTTTGAAAGAACATTGGCTTCGTTTCTTTTGAAGGATCGGCCAAATGGCCTTTTGTCTTTTGAAGCATGGCCTAAAGGCCCTTGGTCATTTTGGTTGATTGGCCTCTGACCTCTCAAGGGCCGATTACTTCCTCTCTCCAGGCCGATTTGTTGCTTCTCTTGGGGAGCAATATTCTGCCAATTTGTTTTTACTATCACATAAGGGAATCAAATTAAGGTGATAGGGATACTCACCAATGAGCTTGGAAGCTTCAACATCCATGAAAAGTTTTGAACTCAACCGATCAATGTAAGTCTTCCGCAACTTATTTTGATTTTATTCACACGCAATAATCAAGCATAGAGATCCTGTGGCATGTCTAGGACACTTACACGTAGCCGATAGCAAGAGCAGAGAGTAAAGACATAGAAAATAGGGAAATACAAAGCAGTAAGAAAGACCAATATCTATAGTAGCAAAGATAACGTAATTTAAATACAACAACGTAGATGGAAACCTAGACATAATTAAAGAAGGTTGTGAAAACCTTAAGACTTAGGGCCCAACGAGAAGATGAATAAGTAAATAAGAGCATTGGACAAGATAAACAGATCATGTGACAGCCAGACCCAGAAGCTCAACAGGACCTAGAAAATAAATATAAGAAAAGATAGTCTGAAGTCATGGTGAGTCGAGCTAAATATAGGAATCATCATTGTATTGGAAATCCTTAAGGGAGTTAAGGCTCAAGAGCATAAATGGACTAGGGAGAGCGATCCCGCGGAATATAGTAGATAACCCTTAAGAAATTTTATTGTGCTAAGCCGAAAGAAATAGATGGAGAGCAGTACATGGACCAAAAATTAGTAGAAATGTCTTAAGTAAATGAAGTTGGTAGAGTCTCCGATAGAGTAAATATGAGAATAGTTCAAGGAATAAAGATAAGTAAGAAATTTATGTAACTGGGTAAATTTCTTAAAAAGGAATAACAAGAGGGAGTATAATAGGTCTTTGAGAAAAAGTAACGACTTAAGGTAGTTAAGTAACAGAGATGACATGATAGAGTATTTTAGAGAGCATGACTTTAGAGAAGGTCTATAAGAAATAGTAGTATCACCAATAGTCGGAATGAGGATCAAAAGTGAAGTGAAGCAGGAAACTCGAGTAGTAATTAACAGAAGAATTTTAGTATGAGAGTCCATCCACATGGGTAAATATGGGAGTTCTAGGCTTATAGATAAGAAACAAGTACAACCACTGTATGGGTAGGTAGTGAGACTATCACCACCGGGAAGACATTAGGACAAATCCCCACCCTCCCAACCCCTCTACAGACAACAGCAGCAAAGATAAACCTCAGTAATCACCTCAAAAATATTCCTAGAAACAAATAGATACGCAGTAAAAATAGAACCGAAATATAAAAGTCTTCAGATTTAGTACAAGAACGTGGTAAATATGAAGAAATTGGGGTTAAGTAAAAGGTTTAGAAGAAATATAGTCTATAAGAGATGATTAAGAAAGAAAATACTAGTCGAGCAATTTCGGAATGCAAAAGAAATAGTCATAGACATAACCAGACAATTGTAAAGGTTGATACCCTTGCGAATCGAAAGACAAAAGCATAGACCACATAAGTTTTAGGCATAGAATGCTTTAGGCATAGAATGAAGCAGGATAAAAGATGAAAAGAACACTAACCTTAAGATTTGAAAGTAGAACTATCGAGGTGAGATGACAATATAAGAAGAATACTTAGTAAGCGAAGACAAAAGTACATCACAGCAAGATCTCTTAGTGTTGGATTAGAACCAAAGTTCTATAACGTTTTAACTCTAGTGATCTCTGAGAAGTAACTAGCCATAGTTTAAGTTAACTAAACCACCACGGGTTTGAGATATCTTTACCCCCAGTGAATAAATCATCAAGGTATAATATGCGTAAACGAACCTAGGGTAAAGATAAGATTTACAAGTAATCCAACTAAGCATAAAGAACAAGTCGTGTGAAAGACAATAACCGTATCGTGCTAGTAAAGTAATCAAAGGTGAAGAAGAATAAACCAAAACAGTATAACCAGTATTAACATAGTAATAAATAACATAGCTTTAGCGTAAAGGTGTATATAAACAGGCTTAGTATAGATACCTTGCCCCATAATTCCTTAAGCCAATTAAGAAGAATCACCAGAGAGAGAACTACCATGATATAACGTCTTAAATATTAGGACCATTAGTAGACAGTAAGAGTACTTGGAGAGGTTAGTTATAAGTCATGAATTCCTAAATCCAAAGATAGTCGTAAATATGAGAACTCGAAAGAGGAAGTTTATCAGTAAAGAAGATTTAGTAAGGAGGAAAACTGAAAGGGTCAAATAGTTGGTTAAGATAAGATAAGGTGTATCCTGCAAAGTCATTTAAATAGAATAAATGAAGAACTCGAAGTATACGCAAGTCAAGGGAAAGTGAAAGTTATTGGCTATAACATAAATTACTATTAGGATACTTTAACCATGAAGAGTAACAGAAGTTTCTAAGGATATTTAAAAGTTATTGTTTCCACGACAAGGAGGTATGGAGGTTCCAAATCAGAATGGAGCTAAGATGAGTTGGATGGCAGGCCACGAACATAGTATAATTTTGGAAACGATAGTTAAGATAAAGAAAGTCGAATATAGTTCGAGGTTTAGAAAAGATATTTCCTTGACACGTAAGGATAGTTAAAGTATGAAAAGAGTTTTCCAAGAGTTTTAAACCTAGAAGAAAGATAAGTATAGCAGCAGTAGAAAGGAAGGTAAGGAAGATGAGTATAGCAGAATCACAAGGGTATCTCGAATCAAGATAAATCTGCAAGTTAGACCCCATAAAATATTCGAGGACGAATCCTGTTTAAAGGGGGAAGAATTTGTAACGACCGGAAATCCTGACTACTGTTACAACATGGGACGAGTGTTATAAAATATAAATTATGTTTAAACATATATACATTCATAGAATAACTTTGGGGACAATCAGTGAATCCCTCGAAATTTTGATACGAAACTGTATAATGTTCCACTTTGGATAGCCCATGGTATTTGGGTCGTAAATTTCTCATATGAACTCTGATTTTTATGAAATTTATATCGTCGGAAAGCTGAGATCAAACTTTCACATTGAATATTTCCAAATTAGAACCAGAAACAAATCAGAAATACGTGACACAAATCTAAATGAATAGTGCTCGACCTATCTAGATGATTCTTCAAGTTTCTATATAATTCTTCAAAGAAAAGAGGAAAAAAAACAAAAGAGAAAAGAGCTTGGCAACCATTAAAGGCTTTGGAGAGTAGTGGAAATCAAAGGAAAAGAGGTAAGGTCATCTTGACCAAAAATTTTGAATTGAGAAATTATATTAATTTGATGATCTGTGAATGCTAGAAACACTTTAAGGATTGTGTTTAGTGGCATAATAAACATAGAATTGATACTTGAAACCCTAATTATTGAACTAGATGGATTATAAGATTAAAGGATTAAGTTGGACTGATGAGTGTTAGTTTAGCAAGAATTTACATTGAAATCTAAGGAATTGAAGAGTAGAAGTTGTAATATGGAAGTATGGAAATGTATTTGGGCATGTAGACATGAAGAAGTTGATATTAGGCATGAATTTTGGCCTAGCGTCGCGACACTAAGCACCGCGTGTCGTGACGCATACTGGAGAATTTGTGCAGATTTTCTTCTGGATTACACACATCGTGACACGCAAGGACTTATGTCACGACGCGCACTGGAAAACTTCAAACAATCATTTTTGGAATGGTTAGCGTCGCGAAGCGGAAGGCCTTGCTTCACGACGCGGAGATAGAATTTTCCCCAAATCATTTTTGATGTATTCTAGTTCCATCCCAACGCGTTAAAGGCCATCCTAAGGGTCTCGTATCAGTTCGTGTATACACAGTAAATCCTGATAGAAGCATGATATGCTTTGAGATAATAATAAAAGTGCTTGAACAGATAAATGTAGTTTAATTCGGAATATGTTCCCCAACCCACTTTCTAACCGAAGTTATCAATTAAAAGTTATTGCATGAACCATGATTCCTTCGAAAAGCAAGGAAATACAAGTAAGATTTCAAATCTGTGAGTGGACACATTTTTTTCCTTAAGTTGATCTTTACTTTATCATTATTTTATATATATTAGACTTACATTTTCTGTGTTTATGGTGTTAGCCAAGTTTTTTTTTTTGCATTATATTGTAATTAAGCATGTTTCGAAAAATGTTTTAGAAAGAGATGTTTTCAAAAGCATGGTTTTTATATTTTCGAAGCATAGGGGAAAAACCCACCCTAGTATGTAACTTGATTGAGACATGGAATTGACCGATAACATGTGCACATGTAGAGGACTGAGGGGACAACGATACATAACCCTCCTAGATCCTAGTTTAGGACTAGGGATGACAGATTCCCATAAATCCTAGTTTCAGAGATTGGAGGGCAACATAGATCCACACCCCCAGTTCTAAATCAGTGGCTTGGGGGACGACGATACGTAACTGTTAGGGATATGCCCTATACCCAACTTGTGGATGGGCTATATGTACATGTATTTGTAATATTTTCATTAATTAATAAAATGGTAATCTTTATTATACGTGTCTTACATAACTTATATGAATCATCAACACTCTAATGAAGCCCTTTGAGTAATAAGACGATGGCTTCTACGCCTTATGAGAATCATTACTCTTAAATTTGTGAATAATCTGGGCGTTCACACAGCGGGGAGACTATCATGATGATATGATCCGCCCTTAAGTGGGGTAGCCGATCTCATAGGCTACTAGAGAAGATCCGTCCGCTTGGTGTATCACATAGATGCATGAGTTGCTCGTGTCCATCGAACTAACCACCAAAAGTTTTCATATGGAGTGTTTATCCCATGTGTCTGTGAGAACTTTCAAGTATCGATTATATGACTAGTCCTTAGACTTGAGGTATTTACAATCTTATGTGTGGATCAAATAACTTTGACATTCTCCTTCCCCGGTTCAAAAGATCTGGTCATAAGGGTATGCTTGGGTCATTTTTTGAAACACATGAAGTTTGTAAAGATACAACAGAGAATCGCCACTCTCTCGGATAATATTTTCTTATAAGAGTAATATTCCAGTTCGCAGGTTGATATGGGTGATCAGTGCTTGAGACTGTGGCCAGAGCGGAAGAATCATGTGAGATTCTTGGGTTAGCATGATTCATGACACTATCAACATCATACCTTTGACCATATGGGTAGACACTTTCCGTACCTTAGGTCAATAGGTGGGGATATAGTGAGGCGAGGGACCATATCATATGTAAATTGCATACAGAATGGGTATATATATCTTTCCTTCTCATTTAGGGGCATTGGCATGTTGCTAGAAGTCAACCTTGGTCATTGAAATCGAACGATCATCTGATCGGAGGATAATTTATGTTCGATTAAATTATCACGATTCATTTCATGTCCAACTTAAGGGGAACCCAAAAGGTCACACACAACAAAGTCGAAATCAATAGTTAACAGTGCACAGTACATATTTAACAGCATATATGATTGTTGTAGGAATTGTTCATAAATGGTTCAATGTGTTTAATTATTGAACACATCATTTATGAGGTTCCATAATGGCTTAGGGATTGGTGAATGATGATAGGGGCACTTTGGGAATTTGAATAAATAGATAAAAAAAAATACTATTTATGTGAATAGTAATGCATGAATAGTACTGTGTGAATAGTAAAAAAATTTATTTATTTTTATTATTTGTTTTGAATTCCAATTCGGCCCAAACTCTTATTAGGGTTTTATAATCCCATTAAACTACTAAATTAAGATCCAATGGCTAAGATTAAATTGGCTTTTATCCCACATCGGATTCTTAATTAATTTTGTTGTCTTTGGAGCACTATATAAACCCAAAGAGTTCTTCACAAATATTTGCACCAAACATTTCATATCTTGGGTTTATATAAGTGAGCAACTCTAAAGTTTAAGAGTAAGTCACTGATTTTGATGATCCTTAAGTCTAATTGACTAGAGGAACCTCGAGTTAAAAGTTTTGAGGTATTTGCCTAGGCTAGCACCAAGGGCAAAATATCTGTGCACTCAAGGCGTAATCTTACCGTTGAGTTTTTGCTTTGGTGTGTGCATATTTGGAGGCCACACACTTGGGTGGCTCTTTGGAACGTGGAAGAGCTTGCTGAGTTCGAGAAAAGCTTGTAGATTGGAGGGAGGACTGGAGGAGTCTACGGTTCAAGTAAGTCTTTTTCTTTCTTTATTTTAATTAGAGTTCTTATGATAAGTTAACATGTTTAGGTTTATGTTCTTTGCATGTTTTATAAGTTTTATGCTTAGAATATATAGTAACATGCCTAGGCTTGTAGAATAATCAAAACAAATATGTCTTGGGCAAAGGGAAAGCGGCATCATAATTTTATTATTTCAATTTTCCGCTACGCACTCGCGGCCGTTTCCCAACAGTGGTATCAGTGCGCCGTTATTGTTTTGATTAGCTCTCACTCATTTGAACTCGAAATTGGGTGTTTAAAAGCTCGTTGGAAAGCTAACACCCTGAACTTAATTTTAGGCATAAGTTTTGCATGATTTGGGTAAGATTGGAATTGTGAAATTACATTTAATGTCCACTCGTCTGCAGAAAAATGTGAATAGTAAATTTATTTGAATAAAATAAAATGCAATATCATAATTAAATATTAATCAAAGTTATTTAATACCTAAAATAATCCAACATATTAAAACTCATATGCTTGATGATTCTATGTATGATTAGAATTGGAATGATTATTTTAGGGTGCAATAATCTAGAGACTTTCTAAGAAATAGAGAGTGTATTTCTTATCCCTTAGCTAAGTAATTATTTCGTGATCAACTTAGAGATTTATTACCTTTAAGGCTAATAAATATAAATCACTTGTTTATAATAAAAGACATTATAAAAGATACAAGTGGGGTGGGACCAAGGCGTTAACAAAACTTTCCAAACTAAAGTTAATTTAACCAAAGGTATTACTAGAGTTAGATAATGATTTGGTGTCTTCCTTCACTCACTACCTTTTAATAGCCAAAAGGAAAAGTTTTGAAGACATCTAGATAATCATTTACTCAAAGCTTACCTTAAAGCATATTTAAAGTGTTGGACTAATTTGGAGGATCTATTGTTTATTCCTGTGACCAAGGCGATAAGAGCCTAAGAGGTAAGGGTATTTAAGAGTGTTCGCTCCACCCTCCATCTGGGGAATTTTCAATGGAGGAATCCATTTGACAGTTATTCACTTAAACTTGCTAAAATCCTCAATAATAATTTAAGTTTAAAATTTGCTTCCCGTTGTAAAGTATGGACCCAAATGGCTTAAACCGTATTGGCAGGACTAGGCTTTACCAGACTGACCAATACCAATTTGTCCCTAAATCATACTATTGATAATGGTTTGAATTTTCTGAGTCATAAGATTCAGCGACCCTTAGGCGTGGTCTTATAACTTAATGGCAAAGATTGGGTGTCCACAAGGACTAGCATAAGCTATGGCATGTTTGATTGCCCAACCCAATGATCAAGGAATTGTGATTTATATCATAAATTGGTTGGGAACCTACCTAATTATCGTATTTTATAACGACCGGCCCTAGTTGGAGTTATAAAATGGTGATAATGGAATCCTTGCCCACAAGAAATCCATCATATTGGGGTTGATGCGATTTGCTTAAAATTTTCAAACAATTGAGTGTGAGCAAATTCATAATATTAAAAGCCCATGTTATTATGAAACATTAATGAAAACATATTCCTAATTTTAACATTCTCTCTTAACAGGTGGGTTAAAATATTTCACAAACATTCAAATGGAAAACAGAGTATCACTTTGTTCCATCCTTGATGAGCATAAGCTCAAAGGAAACAACTATAACGACTGGTTTAGAAACTTAAAATTGTCTTACGACAAGAAAAGATTTTCTATGTTCTTGAAAGACCATTTCCCCCTGAACCCGCAGAAGATACTGACCAAAATACATTCGATGCTTGGAAGAAACACGTCGATGATGATGAGCAAGCATTTTTCATAATGCTTGGCTCTATGTCGGACGAACTTCAGAAAGCTCACGAAGATATGGATGCTCAAACAATCATCTTTCACTTGAAGGAGTTGTATGCAACTTCCGTTCATACCGTGAGATTCAAAGTGTCATGTGCCTTATTCCAAACAAGGTATAAGGAAGGATCTGTTAGTGGAAATGTGCTTAAGATGATTGGCCACATTGAAAAATTGGCCAACCTCAGGTTCATCATTGATCATGAGATATTTCAGGATCTAATTCTTTAGTCCTTACCAAAATAATTCTCTAACTTTATTATGCAGTTTCATCTGTCTGATAAAGAAGCTACTTTAGCAGAATTGCACAATCTGATAAAGCAAGCAGAAAAGGACTTGAAACCGGAGCTTAAAACCTTCGTTATGCTTACGGGTACGGACCTGAAGCCACAAGGCCCAAAGAAAAATAACGGCAAGGCCAAGGCTCCAGATCACCTAAAGCCCAATGGTAAGGTGAAGAAGAAAAAGGGAAAGGGGAAATGTTTCTTTTGTGGAAAGAATGGTCATTGGAAGAAACACTGCAGATCCTTGAAAGCCAAGGAAGCTAGGGAAGCCCAAAAGGCCAAGAAGCCCAATGCTTTAGGTATGTTGTATATGATTGAACTATATTCTCAAAACTCTGAACCTTCTACTTGGGTGTTTGTCACCGATTGTGGGACTCACTTGTGTAACAATGTGCAGGGCCTGAGAAAGAGTAGGAGACTCCGTCATGGGGAGGTTGACTTACACATGGGTAATGAAGCAAAGCCGGCTGCATTATGCATGTGGACTTATTCATTAGTTCTGCCGAATGGTTTAGTTTTAGACTTAGAAGATTGTGTTTATGTACCTTCTCTAGTAAAGAACATCATTTCAATTTCTTCTTTATGTAATAAAGGCTTTTCATGCCTAATAAGTTGTAATGAATGTTCTATTTATTTCAATGAAATAAAATATGGAGATGATATTTTGAATAATGGTATCTATGTCTTACAAACTAACAAAGAATGTTCAACCTATAATATATAAAATGTTAACTCGAATAATCTCAATGAATCACTTCTATTGCATAGTCCCTTAGGTCATATCAATGAAACAAGATTAACTAAGCTACATAAGGATGGGTATTTCAGACCCTTCAAATAAAAAGCTTATGGAACTTCTGAGTCTTGTTTACTCGGTAAAATGACCAAATTACCCTTCAAAGGTAAAGGACAGCGTGTAGCACAGACATTAGAACTCATACACTCTGATGTATGCGGACCATTGTCAGTCACTGCTAGAGGTGGATTCTCCTACTTCATTTCCTTTATCGATGATCACTCGCGATATGGGTATGTGTACCTTATGCGGTACAAATCTGAAGCCTTTGAGAAATTCAAAGACTTCAAAGTTGAAGTAGAAAACCAGCTTAATAAAAGTTTTAAGTCACTAAGGTCTGACCGAGGTGCTAAATACTTAAGCAACGAATTTCAAGATTACTTGAGAGAAAATGGCATTGTTTCCCAGTGGACTCCTCCGGGAACCCCACATCATAATAGGGTCTTCGAAAGGAGAAATCGAACATTATTAGATATGGTCCGATCAATGATGCCAGACACGGATCTACCTCTTTCATTTTGGGGTCTTGCTTTAGAAACTGCAACACTACTACTAAACCAAGTTCCTTCCAAGCCTGTTAGTCAAACACCATATGAGTTATGGTCTGGGAAACGTCCTAGTCTTAGTTATCTAAGAGTTTGGGGATGTGACGCATATGTCAAGCTCATACAAACTAAAAAATTGGAAGATAGGGCAGTTAAATATAAGTTTGTAGGATATGCCTTGAACTCAAGAGCATACATGTTCTACGTCCCAAATGAACAAAGAACATTTGTCTCACGAAATGCTACATTTCTAGAGAATGAATTCCTTCTCAAGAAATATAGTGGAAGAAGACTTGACCGCGATGAGGTATGAGAAGAACAAACTAACATAGAACTAAACCTCAGGCCCCTCAAAAGGGCAGCGACGAAACAACCATAAGGTTATGAACTCAAAAGGTCTGTTAGGGAACGACATGAGCCTAAAAGATATGGTTTCCATATTGATGAGGAACATGATCAGGTCATTGATAATGACGATCCCACCAGTTATGATGAAGCAAATGTGCAATATTGATTAAGTCAAATGGCTTGAGGCCATGAAATCCGAAATATACTCTATGTATCAGAATCAAGTCTGGGACTTGGTAGATGCACCTGAAGGGATAAAACCCATAGGCTGCAAGTGGATTTACAAGCGTAAAACTGATGCAGAAGGCAACATCCAAACCTATAAGGCTAGGTTGGTGGTGAAAGGTTATAGACAAATCCAAGGAATTGACTATGAGGAAACCTTCTCGCCTGTTGCAATGATAAAGTCCATTCGAATTTTACTAGCCCTAGCTGCACACTTTGATTATGAGATTTGGCAGATGGATGTCAAAACAGCTTTCCTTAATGGGAACCTCGTAGAGGAAGTCTATATGACACAACTAGAGGTGTTTGCATCTAAGGATGATCAGAATAAAGTATGCAAGCTTAAACGATCCATTTATGGACTCAAGCAAGCCTCCATAAGTTGGAATATACGATTTGATTAGACAATCAAAGAATTTGACTTCATCAAAAATGTAGACGAGCCTTGTGTTTACAGGAAAAGTAGTGGGAGTGCTACTGTATTTCTTGTATTATATGTCGATGACATATTAATCATCGGGAATGATATTCCCATGATGCAAGCCACCAAGCATTGGTTATCTCAGAATTTCTCCATGAAAGATTTGGGAGAAGCAGCCTACATCCTTGGCATTAAGATCTACCATGATAGATCTAAGATGTTGTTAGGACTTTCTCAATCAACGTACATAGATAAAGTTTTGAAAAGATTCAAAATGGAAGATTCTAAAAGAGGTAATTTACCTACTTGTCATTGAATCAAATTATCTAAAGAGCAATGTCCACATACTCCTTCAGATAGAGAGCATATGAGTAGGATCCATTATGCGTCAGCAATAGGATGGATCATGTATGCCATGGTATGTACAAGACCTGATGTCTCTTATGCTCTTAGTATAACGAGTAGGTATTAGGAAAATCCTGGTGAGCAACATTGGGCAGCTGTCAAAACAATCCTCAAGTACCTGAGAAGAACTAAGGATGTGTTTTTGACATACGGAGTTTGTCCTGAGATGAAAATGATTGGTTATTGTGATGTGAGCTTTCAGACCAATAGGGATGACAGTAGATCGCAAATAGGATATTTGTTTATTTTGAATGGCGGTGTTGTCAGTTGGAAAAGCTCAAAGTAGTCAACTACAGCGGACTCCACCACTGAAGCCAGATAAATTGCTGAATCTGAGGCAGCTAAAGAAGCGGTCTGGATAAAAAAGTTCATCACGGAACTGGAAATGCTTCACGCGATAAAGAATGGCATCTCGATGTACTGTGACAACACGGGCATCATTGCTCAATCAAATGAACCAAGGTCCCACTAGAAATCCAAGCATAAACTCAGGCGATTTCATCTCATCAAGGAGATTGTTGAGAGAAAAGAAGTTATTATAGAGAAAATACCCACAGAAGATAATCTTGCAGATTCTCTGACTAAAGGGTTAACTCAACAAAAGCATGATAGGCATACCCGAGAGTATGGTGTCCAGATTCGTACATGTTGGCTATAGTGCAAGTGGGAGATTGTTAGGGATATGCCCTATACCCAACTTGTGGATAGGCTATATGTACATGTATTTGTAATATTTATATTAATTAGTAATAAGATGATGGCTTCCACACCTTATGAGAATCTTTACTCTTAAGTGTTTCTAGTCATACTTTTTTGAATAATCTGGGCGTTCACAAAACGGAGAGACTAGCATGATTATATGATCCGCCCTTAAGTGGGGTAGCCGATCTCATAGGCTACTAGCGGAGATCCGTCCGCTTGGTGTATCACATTGATGCATGAGTTGCTCGTGTCCATCGAACTGACCGCCGAAAGTTTTCATATGAAGTGTTTATCCCATGTGTCTGTGAGAACTTTTATTTATCGATTATATGACTATTAATCCTTAGACTTGAAGTCGTTACAATCTTATGTGTAGATCAAATAACTTTGACATTCTCCTTCCCCGGTTCAAAAGATCCGGTCATAAGGGTATGATTGGATCATTAAATATCCCTAGTCGTAGTATTATTGAGACTGGACATCGATAATGCGGAATAGACTAGTATTGCACTTGTGCGCGTTGTGGGAGCATAACGGCATAGTTCTCAAATATTTAAGTATTGGATACTTATGTAAGTGTAATAGAATATTGTGTTTACCAATGGTACGAGAACAGCTTTGCTCTAAATAGACCCCGCGGAATCCCATTGGTAGTATGACTATGTGTCTATGGGAATCTGCATCAGGGTAGATGTATTTGGTCTTAACTTGAGACTTGAATCGCTAATACTTGCGACAATCAGTACGCTTTGGTTTTGGTCATCCGGGACTTTAACAGGTTCTGTGTACGCCTCTTCTGGATTTATTGAGAATCGTAATGTGTGGGGTGTGATGTCAAGACGGAAGTATCACTTCAGTCACATGGAGATGATGATCACGCAGGGTTACAGAACTGGTTCTCTATTATTTTGTAACTATCATGATAATATGACAAGGTCATGATTATCCGATTATAGAGACTAGTTGCTTGTGATCCGATATATGCTTCGTACGGGGCAGACATTATTCTAGCCCCAGGCCTTGCATGTGACATCTGATACTGGATCGCAATACACAATACTACGTATACTACGCCTGACAAAGATTATATATTCCTTAAAGAATATTTCTGGAGAATTGGGTAGGCACGGTGCTTTGCTAGAAGTCAACCATGTCTTGTAAATCGGTAAGTACGTGGTATCGGGTACGCACGTATTCAGATAATCCGACGACCGGATTTACTGCCAACATATCCAGGGATCTCATTGGTCGCTTCCCGAAGATTCACCGATGATGTATGACTCGAACAAAATTAATCTGGGATTAATTATTAGAGAGAGAAAATTAAATTGGGATTAATGACGACAAGAATTTATCTGGGATAAAATTCAATTAAATGAGAGAGAGAACAATTAATTTGGAATTAATCGATTAAATAATATATTAGATATATTAAATGAAATTAGATTTCATAACGGAAATAGAATTGGATTTTAATTCGGGTGAACGAATTAATTTAGAATTAATTCACGAGCGACGTTCGTAATAATTTTGCAAGGCATTATTATTTAATTAAATTGGATTTAATTACGTCGTGACGGAAAATTCGTTTAATCAGATTAAGCGAACCTGAGCTCGAAGTGTGTTGAGCAAGCCACTTGAATTTTGAATTAAAGTGGGTCCCACCAACGTACTTCACTTGTCCATCAAGTGTCAATTTGGTGATGGAAGTATTTGGAGGCATTAAAAGCTTTTTTCCCTCCAAAACTTTGCTTAGCCTTTTGGTAAAGCATATACCAAAATTTGAGTTTTACTTTTGATGTGTGGTAATTGATTTTAGAAATCAAAAAATCAAAAAGCCAAAAACTCTCTCCGCTCCTCTCTTTTGTCGTGAACTACCAAGAACATAAGGAAGAATTTTGTTGCAATTTTCTTCCTAAGCTAGCACTTACAGAGTCATCCAAGGTGATAGGGAAACCATTCCCATTATGTTTGGAATCAAAGATCAAGCCTGGAGCTAAATCAAACATACAATCAAATGAGATCTTGGAGCACTTGTAAAGGAGGAAAATTTTGATATTCTCTACATCTACTCAACCGATGGTTGTAAGTATTTTTCCGCAATCTTACTTCGAGTATTCACATCTTTTATGCTTAAATGATCCTAGGCATGTTCTTAGAGAACCCAACAATGGTATCAGAGCGCCAATTTAAGCATGAAATGAATTAGGGTTCATAATCTTGAATTTGGGTATTTTTGCTTGGAGCATGATTTTATCAAATTGATTGTTTGAGTATGCTTAGATTATGATAACTTTAAGTTATGCATGATTAATTTTATGAAAAGTTTGATTAGATAATTTTTCCCCAAATTTTGGCTTGGCCGAAAGTTGAACCCTTTGTAGCTCATGGTGATTTTGATTTTTTAGACCATTGGATGTTTTTAAAATGCATGAGATATATTGATTTGTGATTTAATTAGATTGAAATCAAAATTAATGATAAAATGCATGAATTGCCGTGAGATGAAGAGCATGATTATAAATTGATTTTTCTTCAATAATGTTGGACATGTATTGAAAATGATTAAGCATGATTAATTAATTAAATTGGAGTTTTGGAAATGTTAATTTAAATAATTAATTATGGCTATACACTTTAATTACATAAATTGTGATATTTGGAATATTGGAATTTAATTAATTAGGCTTTAATTTGGAATTGGGATACAATTGTTATATTTGGGCCTTATGGGCTAGGTTGGGCCAAGTTGGTTTAGGACAATTGGATTGGATCCAAACTGGGCCTAAAACCATACCATTAAGTCCAAATATAATAAATGGGCCTTTAAATAATTTAATTGGGCCTAATGGGCCAAAATTAATTTTATGGCAAATAGGGTTATTCCTTTATTGGGCCTTGGCATTTGGGTTTGACCTATATTGGCCAAAGCCCATGCCTTATGAATTAATTAAAAGCTCATTGGACTTTATTTAAATTGACATTGGATGTTAATTGGGCCTTTGAGACCCATGAAGATTGGATTTAGGATCTAAGTCTAAAAGACACATTAATAAAGTGTAATTATTTAATTTAGAATTAAATACGAATTAGTATGGAATAGAAATTAAATCGGATTTACAATTGTAGTTCGATATAATTCAAGAATATGCACTTTGAGTACTTATTATTTGGACTAGCGCAAATCAAATTGTTGTTTGAACATTGGATGATCACTTAATTCAAAGATTAATTAGTTGGATTAGATTGATTGAAATAACATGCTTTGTAAGAATACATGGATGTATTGTATGAATAATATATATCAGATGGATATTAGATAAGTGAGGGCAATTTTAGAAATTGTTGTAATAAATTTAGAATTTATTAAATTGGACCTGCATGTCCAGCCTTTTATCTCTTGACTCTTTGTAATTCTCTTCTCACCAATTTCCCTCAATGTAATGAGGTTTCTTTATTGTATTATGTAATTGGGTAGAAGTTAGAATAGTACTAGCTAGGGAGAGGAAATAGAGTGATTTGTTCTAGGAACAATTTGTGAGATATCCATATGTATATCATTATTATTTTATTTATCGCGCCTTATTATGCTTTTAGAATGCATGCTTAAGGGTGTATGAAGAGACCTAATCAAAGATAATAAATTGGTTGCCAATTTACGCGAAAACCCTCAATCAAATATTAAGCGTTTTCCTTCCATTGAATGGTTCTTTCTCAAGATCCAAGATTGGCATTGGTTTGTTGGCCAAAGTCAAGATCAATGACCATCGCGGATGTGTTTGAACCATGAAAGCTTTGTTCCATATCGCATGTCTTGGGCAAGTTGTGATTTGTTGGCCAAAGTCAAGGTCACTTCTTGTTCATCGACATGGATTACGAAGTTTTCCAAGGTCAATGGGTCCCGCTTAACTGGAATCATTAAGCTTGTTGAGCCAAAGCCAAGGCTTAGTTGATTCAGAGGAAAAGGTTAGGAAAATATATTGGATATATTGTATATATATTTCGGACTTGGAGGTCCACCTACCGGATCTAGAAATTGGATGAAATCGAATTGATCTTAGAGATCTACCTAGTTAAATATCATATAGCTTATTGGCCAAAGTCAAGGTTGTGTGTTATTTAACGGGATCCTAGCCCACTAGGAAATTAGCAGAAGACCGGGTCAACCTGCCACTGTCAGCCACGTCATCATCAGCCAATCACAGCATACCACGTGACTCAATTATATGGTGCCAACAATCACTTTCGCCACGTGTTGCCACATTAGTGCCACGTCATCACCACGTCATCGCAATTATTGACTCATTTATCAGAATTGACACGTGGCAGATAAGAATCTGAAACTAGCCAATCACGAGCCGCCACGTCAGCGCGTCGCGACGCAAGAAGGAACTTGCAAGTCGCGACGCGATGGGGTCACCGAGGCCTATAAATAGAGCTCGAAATTTCAGTTTCAGATGTACCTTCCTCTCTGAATTCTCTGATGTAAATATGGAGTTTTCTACTTAGTTTGTTTTAATTTCAGTTTTGTAATTAATTTTAATTATGTTATGTAACAATAATAATTTACTTTATTTACTTTTACAGTTTTTACTATTCAACCATGAGGAGGTAACTTCTCCCTGCTAGGGTGAAAGGTAATTCTTTTACTATTGCTATTTAGATTAATCTCCGTTAAATATAATATATTCACTCTTTAAAATTTGACTTAAAAAGGATACCGCTATATTGGTCGGTTGGTAATTCATTTTAAATTGGTTTAAACCTGACTAAGCAAGGATACCGCCAGATTGGTCGGTTGGTAATTAAATTTTCTTACAGCCTATATGGCAGGTTTAATTTGATTCCGCCTTTATGGCTGGTTGGTGACCGGCGTAAACACACACGTATAACGCAAGCGCACGTATCTTTCAAGTAGTATAAAAATATTGATCCCACGAGGACTTAATTCCTACTGTTGTTATTAATTATTGATACTATTTATTTACAGGTATCTAATTATAGGGAGAAGGGAATTGATTGCTTTTGGTTGGTTGAATGTGGATTTGCAAAATAAAATAAAAACAGACTCAAAAGAAAATAATAAGGAAAATAAAAGAAAAGACTCAAAGATCTAGGGTCGTGACTCCACACAATATTATTATAAAGATGAATTGATTCTCTTATCTATGTGTAATAAATCAGATTGCTAACCTGGAACACAAAATTATGCAAAAGCCTCTGTCTATGGTCAGACGCAAATACCCAGTATAACCCAATTGAACTATATGTCTATGTCAACCAAATTACCTTGATTCATTAAGATTAAGTTCCAATTGTGGTTACCCCCGCCCGACAGGTATATGTTTATCCTGTAAGGAAACCTATTAAAGGGTTATATATCCTCAAGGAAGATCATGGGCTATTGAATCTAAGGCTGAAACTTAAAATCCCTATGTCTAGTTCATTTTAAGTTTACCAAATCAATCTTATTAATGGCCAGTTAACAAGAAGCATTAAGCTTAAGACTCAATAAACAATCTAAAGAATTACCCATAAAAAGAAAATAAATTATTAAGTGTAGATATTGTGTTTCATCACTTCCCTAGAATAAAATAAAATGATGGGGGTTAAAGAATCCACATTTAATATTTCTTATCTAGGAATCTCACTTATTATAAAATATAAATTATTTTTTGTTCTACTTTCTCAGGAATTAATTATGTTAAACATTTAAAACCAGCCATATAGGGTGTAATCCATTTAGTCCAATTACACTAGCCATATAGGCGGTAATAATCTGTCACATAAAGACCAGCCATATAGGCGGTAAAGTAATTTATATTTAGACCGACCATATAGGTGGTAATAAAGTCTGACATTAATTAATCTGGTTAAATTATAATTTATAAATTATAGTTAAGTGAGATTTACCTAGATAATTATATTAAAGGTTTCACCTTTTACCCCAGCGGAAAATTAACTACTAAACATAAAAGAAAAGAGAAGAAGAAGAACAAATATTACTATTACTGAAAATTAAAATGCATAATTAAAAATATTATTTATATACACAAAACTAGATGCAATCCTCTAAAAACAGGGAAAAGCTCCCAAGGAGAGCACACCAAAAGAAGTGAAGAGGAGCTGAATTTATAGGCAGTTTCGGCATCTGGCGTCGTGACGCGTAGGGTCTTAACGTCGCGACGCCAGCACGCGGTTTTGGTCCACGCGTGTTCTGTCGGAAAAATCTGGTGATGACACGTGTCATGCGGTGAAGGTGGTGCAATGAGAATACGACACGTGGCACACGGTGATTGGCTGAGCTTTCGGTCCAATGAATATCTGACACATGGCACGCGTTTAGGATTGGTCCAATGAGAGATTAACACGTGGCAGCATGTGATTCGCCGGTGTTTCGGTTCAATGAGAAGTCGACACATGGCAACCGCTTGCTTTGGTATAATGAGATTTCGACACGTGGCATCCGGCGCAATTTATCAGATCTTCTGTGATGATGATATGTGTCACGGCGCACGTTAGCAAGATCGGCGCACGTTAGCAATATCCGGCGCATGTTAGCATGTCCAATTTTTCAGATTCTGACACGTGTCCCTCGGCGCATGATAGCATGTCCGGCTCACTTTAGGCGTCATGACGCGTAGAGTCTTGTCGTCGCGATGCGGACAAATTACCGATTTGCCCTTTTGTCATTTTTTCTCTATTTTGGCCCTAAATTACTTCCAACGCTTTCCCAACTTTATTTGTCTGCAAAACACATCAAAACCTTCACAAAACCCGAGAAACTATACAAAATATTAGGTTAGATGAGTGGGAAATAGTGATATAAATACCACTCATCACACCCCCAAACCTAACATTTTGGTAGTCCTCGAGCAAAACACAAAATAACAAAAATAAAATTAACTAAGCCACTTTCGTAGGGATCACGGTTGCATTTAGCATATGCATCAAGCCTTTAAACCCCTAGGTGTCCCTAGTGGACGAGTTGTAGTCTCGTGAGGGTTTACAGCAATGATACCCACAAACATTTTACAAAAGTAAAAAGAAAGTAAAACTAATGCACACAAAAGCAAAAAGACAAGCGGAAAGAGAATAAAGAAGTTAGTGACTAATCAGGTGAAACTTCTACTCAAGTTACTAGATGTTTTCTTTCTTTTTAAATTACCGAATAAGTAAATTCTCCGATTATATTTACCATTCTCCATATACACAGCCAACAAAATATTAATCAACTCATTTTTGCCCACAACAGTCACAAGTGTGGTTGATAAGAGAGTAATATTTTTGTCCTAAAGTTTTATCGGAATTCACACCTTTTTGCAGCAATGGAATAATTTTTCTGATTTTTCTGATTTTTTCTTTGATTTTTTTTCTATTTTTTATTTATATACAATATCTTCCATCTATGTAACGAGTGTTGGGTCGGTGGCTCCCAAACCAGTTGGCTTTAGGGCACCAGGTGTTAAGACACCCCTACAGACTTAATTACTCAGACTTCAGATAGATATATTTATTCGGCAACATCTCTGATCCATGTAACGAGCTTTGGGCCAGTGACTCCCAAACCAGTTAGCTTTATGGCACTAGGTGTTAAAACACCCTTACAGACTTAATAACTCGGATCTCGAACATTTTTTTTTTTACTCCATTCCTTTTTGAGATGCTTCCTCCAATTAAACTATAAAACTAAATAATACAAACTTTTCTATGTATGTTGATAATACCTGTTAACTTTGCATATGAAGATCCATTTTAGTCATTGTTAAGGAGAATTTACAAATTAAATAATTTAAAAGGAAATAAACAAAAATTAACTTATTTCGAAAATAGGTTTGAGATACGTCTCATGAGTGAAAACTTCTTACTCAGCTATCTCTTACCAATTTCACATTTTTAGTCAAAATAAAAACACAAAAACGCAAAATATTTTTGTAATTTTTGAAAAAATTTCAAATTTTTTGTATTTTTCGAAAAATTTTGGACTAAAAATAAAAACAACACACAACTAAAAACAAGATAATAATCAACTAATTTCCCCCCCCCCCCCAAAACCTAAATGAGACATTGTCCCCAATCTCTTAAACAGTAAAAGAAGAGTTTAGAAGGTAGTACCTGGTTCGCTGAAATTCTACAGGAAATTAAAGGTTAAGATCTAGATTAATCCGACGCCTCTTACCACGATCGTCCTCGGACCAATTTATCTTTGAAAGGATAGGGTCAACTTGTGGTTCATAGGCTAAGAGTTGATCTATTAGATCCGGAGCAGTTCTGGCAGTGAATAGGAGTTCTTTCATAGGTTTTGGCATGAACCCATTTCTCCGAGCATCATCAAGAAACACACAAAGAAAATCATAAAATCCTTCAACATTGTATAGTCCAAGCGGTTTCTGGTGTATGTTCAGGTTCGCCCAAGATAGCACTATAAAAATTTCCTCCAATGTGCCCAAGCCTCCTGGCAAAGAAATAAAAGCATCAGCACGGTTAATCATTTCTACCAGTCGTTCAGACATACCTGGCACGATCAGTTCCTCTCCTTTTGATGGTTTAATAAGATTTGCCTCTGCCAAGGGATTTGTAACGATTCCCAAAATGTGACTGCCTCCTTCTTGTACGGCCTTTGAAACGATCCCCATAAGTCCAAGATTACCCCCACCATATATTAAGTGCATATTCCTTACAGCTAAGACTTGACCCAATTCATGTGCTGCTTCTACGTATTGTGGTTTAACACCAACACTACTACCGCAAAACACACAGATGTTTTCAACTCGTCTTCTTGAAATGGATTCCAAATTTTTTTTATGTATTTCTTTCTCAAATCAGGATGCCTTGCAAAGTGCAATGACGGGCTGAATTTATAGTACCTGAAAAGGGTGAGTATTAATAGCACTAGTATCTTCCAAGGGACGTTTTTTTGCTAAACAACAAAAGAAATCGTGAAAGGTCAAAAAGTATGGATCCTGTTTACGAAAATAAAGATAATTACAACTGAAAAGCAAATCAAAGCAATAATTAAGGCAAGGGAACTGTGTATGCAATACGCCATTCGCTTAGTATAAATTCATTAGGATGCGTCTCAAGAATTCATTCTTTACTCAGCCATCACAAATGAATTAGCTCTTTTCTTCCTGATTGCAAAACACCATTCCTTCTGTCTTAAAATGCTCCATTTATGCTTTTCCCTACAAAAATAACACGCAAAATTAAAAAATCTACAACATGTATACACAAAATATAAAAACAAAAATTACAACAAATTGCATGGGTTGCCTCCCTGCTAGGGCTAAATTTTGCGTCTTTAGCCAGACGTGAATGAAATCCATCTGTCAAGGCGGTTTCAGTGTCGTTTTGGATGTCCGATAAAAGACAATCCCATGAGCATTGCTTTTAAAGGGTAGATAAAAGCAAAAGACGTGAATGAAATTCATTTCCAAATTAAAATAATTTCATTCCAAAATTAAAGAAATCACACACCTAAATTAAATATTATTCACCTAAAATATACATATTTCTTGCCTAAAATAATCAAATTAAAATACACCTAAAATAATTGATTTATTTCCTAATTAAACTAACCAAAACCCTAATACACTAACTATATAAACAAATCAAAAATTAAACCTAAGAGGACTCTCCAATATACAATAACCTCCACGGAAACCTAAAAAAAAAATTAAAAAAAACACAAACCCTATACTTGGTCGCTCCTCTACTCCTCTCTCATTCACTCTTAATACATGGAAAAAACCATAATTCACGTCCAGGCCTCATCAGTCTTCAACGAGCCTGCCCCAATTCCCCTTATGCTTGCTCCCATCGCAACTCACTGCCCATAAATCATTCACGCTTTAGCCTAAAAAAGTGACACAAAATCAAACATTCACGTAGCCACATGCCCACTGCCCATCTACATAGGCCTTTTACCTCACGTCCATAGCCAGCACAAGCCAACACGTCCTCACGCCCACAAACAGCCATGTACCAGCCCTTTAACACAAGCCACAAGTGTTGGATAATATGACCCATAGCGTCACTATTTGTACAAATCACGGTGTTGTTGTACAAATTAACTATGTGACAAGGAAATTGCACTCTCATCATTTGTGATTAGATCACCATAGATATATAAATGAAGAGAGGTCCATATGATTAGTTCCTGGATTGAGAATGATATGAGACAGTATCAGTCCACGAAGGATTAATCATTAAATATCCCTAGCCGGAGTATTATCGAGATTGGACATCGGTAATGCGGAATAAGCTAGTATTGCACTTGTGCGCGTTGTGAGGGCACAACGGCATAGTTCTCTTATATTTAAATATTGGATACTTATGCAAGTGCGATAGGAGGTTGTGTTTCACCGATGGTACGGGAAACAGCTTCGCTCTGGATAGACCCCTCGGAATCCCATTGGTATTATGACTATGTGTCTATGGGAGGCCGAAATCAGGGTAGGTGTGTATAGTCTTAACCTGAGACTTACATCGCTAATACTTGCGATAATCGGTAGACTTTGGTCTTGGTGGTACAGGGCTTTAACCGGTTCTGCGTACACCACTTCTGGGTTTATCAGAGAGTCGTAATGTATTGGGTGTGATGTCAAGACGGAAGTATCACTTCAGTCATATTGGAGATGATGTCACGCAGGATACGGTATTAGTGCTCTTAAGTGCTGCGCGGCCATCGGGATATTATGACAAGGTCATGTATATCCGATTATAGAGACTAGTTACCAGACATCCGACATGTGCTTCGTACGGGGCAGACACAAATCCAGCCCCAGGCCTAGCACGTGACTATCCGATATTGGGCCGATATACACAATACTACGGTATACTATGCTTGATACAGATCTATATATTCCTGTAAGAATATTTCTGGAGAATTGGGTAGGCATGGCGCTTTTCTAGAAGCCAACCTTGTCTTGTAAATCGGTATAAACGTAGTACGAGGTACTTACGTGTTCGGATAGTCCGACGACCGTATTTACTGCCAACATATCCGGAGATCTCATGGGTCGCTTCCCGAAGATTCACCGATGATGTATAACTCACACTTTAATTAATCTGGGATTAATTGCGGAGATATTTTATCTGGGATAAAATATTAATTAAAGAGAGAGAACGATTAATTTGGAATTAATCGATAAAATAATATATTCGATATATTATAAGAAATTGGATTTCGACGCGGAATTAAAATTAGATTTTAATTCGGGCGAACGAATTAATTTAGAATTAATTCATTAGCGACGTAAATAGTGATTTTGCTAGGCGTAATCATTTAATTACGACGCGACGGAAAAATCGTTAATTTGGAATTACCGAACCCGAGCCCGGGATTATTTGCGAGCACATTCGCATTTCGAATTCGAGTGCGGCACGCAAGTTAATTCGAGCGTTAAATCGCTAGTCACATCAAGTGTCAAATCAAATGTCACTTTGAGTGATGTGACATGTTGTCACTTGATTTGAGTGATTGATGTAGAAGTTGAAAAAGCAACTTTTGCTTTTTGCTTTTTGACTTTAGCATTTAAAGAAAAGTAAAATATATGGTAAATGGTTTTAATTTTGGAAAATATAAAAAACCTATTACTTTTATTTTCCTTTTACCTTTCTCTCTCTCCCAATCGGTTTCTATGAAACCCTTTTTCCCTCCTCTTTCTCTCTTCTCCCTCTCACGGCTCACTGCCGATTTTCTTCTCAAAATTTCTGGTTTGACCGAACTTGAAGAAGAATGAGAAGTGCTAGCACACACATGGGTTATATTATGGTGATAGGGAAACGAATTTATGAGCTTGGAATTCCTTTTGGAAGCTTGAAGGTTGGAGCTTCAATGGTGTTCATCCATGGCCGAATTTTTGAGGTTCAAAGAGGAGCAAAACCGAGCACTCCACTGCAGTACAAGGACGCCACTGCCGCATTTTGGAGAAGCATGAAGTGGCTTGTTCTTCGTAGCATCCAAACCAATCATTGTGAGTATGTTTCCGCCTTACTCCTTTGTGTATTGAACTCGTTTATGCATGATTTATGATCCTTAGGACTTGATTGAAACTCAACAATGGTATCTTGAGCTATTGGTTGCATAAAACGAATTTAGGGTTCTTGAGCAAAATTTGGGGCTTTTTGATTTAAGCATGATTTTGACAAATTGTTTGTTTAAGAATGTTCGTATATGAATAACTTCGAGTTATATGTAATCAATTTGAAGAAAAATTAATTGGAATGATTTTCCCCAATTTGCTTATTGTTGGCCAAAACTTTAATTTGGGTAAACTCAATTTGAGCATCAAATGATTAAATTGTTTAGTATAGTATGCTTGAATGAGGTTGAATTGATGTTGTGCATAATCAATTTCATGAAATTTGGTTGGATCCATTTTTCCCCAAATTTTGGGCATGACAAATTTGGGTAAACTTGATTTTGAGCATGTTTAATGAAATTGGATGATTTAGAATGCTTGAATGTTGTTTAATTGATGATTGATTAGATCAATTTGATGAAAAAGTGTTTGGAACAATTTTCCCCAATTTGCTTGTGATGGCCGAAAATATGAACCCTAATATTGTCTTGGATTTTTTATTTTTTGTTCATTGGATGACTTGCAAATCATTTGGGGATGTTGAATTTATGTTTAATTTGGTTCAATTGGATTGAATTTGATTTGGGCATAATTTCCCTCTTTGGCCGAGACACTTGAAGCATGAAATTGGGTTTGATTTTGATCAAATTATGTTGGATATGATTAATTGATGATAAGCATGATTAATTGGACAAATTTAGTGTTTTGGAAACTTTGATTTGGGTAATTAATAATGTTATACACTTTAGGTAATTTAATTGGGAAATTTGGAATTTTTGGAATTAAATTATTGGGCTTAAAATTGGATTTGGGCCTCTTTAAGTTGTTATTGGGTTTATTGGACTTTGTTGTACAAAGTTGGTTTAGGCCAAAATTGGTTGGATCCAATTAGGCCCAAAACCGCTTCCAAAAGGCCCAAATGCGACTAATGAACCTTTAAAGTTTAATTGGGCCTAATGGGCCAAGATTAATTTATAGGCTTATGGGGTAACTCCCGGATTGGACTTTGGTTATTCGGTTTGACCTGAGTTGACCAAAAGTCCACGCCTTGAAGAAATTAATTAAAAGCCCATTGGACTTTAATTAAATTAATATTGGATATTAATCGGGCTTTGAGACCCGTAACGATTAAATTTGGAATTTAAGTCGTAAAGGTTTATTTTATAAAGTGTAATATTTAATTTGGAATTAAATAATGAATTAGAATTAAATGCGTATTAAATTGGATTTAATTATGTAATTTAATTTAATTCGTAGAAATCCTACTTTGAGTACGTGTTCGCAATACGAGTTTGACTCGAACAAAATCAAATCGTTGTTTGAACATTGGATGATCACTAATTATCAGATTAATTAATTTGATTATATTGATTGATAACATGCTTGTATGAATACATGGTTGTGATGTTTGAATAATGTATATCGGATGGATATTAGCCGGGTGGGGCGATTTTGGAAATTGTAATAAATTTGATTTATTAATTGGACCTGCGAGTCCAGCCTTATCTCCTATTTCTTTGTATTCTCTTCTCACCTATTCCCCTCAATGTAAATGAGGTTTCTTTAGATTGTAGTGTAACGGGTAGAAGAAATATTTGTGCTAGCGGGAGAGAGAAAGTGAGAGATTTGATCTAGGATCAATGTGTAAAATATCCATCCGCATATCATTATTATTTTATCATATGCGCTTTATTATGTGTTTAGAATGCATGTTTAAGGGTGTATGATGATGAGACCTTAACAAAGATAATAAATTGGTTGCCAATTTGCACGCGAAAAACCCTCGTTAAATATCAAGCTTTTATTTTCCTTCCATTGAGTGATTCTTACTGAAGATCCGAGATTGGCAGGGGTTGTTGGCCAAAGTCAAGCCCTTGTCCGTCGAAGATGTGTTTTAATCACGAGGCTTTGTTTCATATCGGTGTCGTGTACAAGTTGTGGTTTATTGGCCAAAGTCAAGACCACTTCTTGTCCATTGACATTGATTACGAAGCTTCCATGTCAATGGGTCCGCGCTTGACTGGGATCACTAGGTTTGTTGTGCCAAAGCCAAGGCCTAGTTGATTCAGAGGAAAAAGGTTAGGGTATATATTCGATATATAGGCATATATATGATATATGTTTAGGACTTGGATGTCCACCTACTGGATCTAGGAGTTGGATGAGATCCAATTGATCTTCGAGATCTACCTAGTTAATTATCATACAATTTGTTGGCCAAAGTCAAGATTGTGTGATATTTAACGGGATCCTAGCCCACTAGGAAACACGGTTTCCCGAGTACTCGACAGAGGGTTAGAGGCTCGACGAAAAATAGTGGGAGGCAAGAATTGAATTTGCAATATTCGTTCAATTACTCGCCATACGCGCTCATTCAAATTATTTCGTCGTAATATAAATGTTAGTTGGACTAATATTTAAATTGTTGTTTTTTATAACAGTTGGACTGTATTATACTTGATTATATATAATTGGATTATATTAATCAATATATTTGAATTAATTAATTTCAGTTTACAGTTGATTTTATAATTGTATTATAGTAATCAATGTAATTGAGGTTAATTAATTTGGATTATATTTGATTATATAGTTGGACTATTATAATCATTATAATATATATAGTACCACTAATCATTGATTAAATAGTTGGACTATTGTAATCAAGATAAAATTGAAAAGTTGGATATTTAAAATATAATCTGGGATTAAAATATTTTAAATGATTTAATTTTCAAATTGGGAATAAATAATAGGTTACTTTATTTGATAAAATAATTTATTATACCTTAAGCCCAAAATTAAGCAAAATAAGTAGAGCATAAAATCTTTGGAAGATTTATATGATGATGACTTTAATGCTTAATTTAATATACTTGTCATAAATCTAATTTTAGATTTAAGAAGTATTAAAATTGCAATTTATAATTCTTGGAGAATTAATTGACTATTCTAGAGGAGATAAAGTCAAAGTTTGCAATTGGGCATGTAGCACGAGGTGCACATCGTTTCGATATTCTAAAAACCCAAGGCTTGGCCTAAGGTTTCTGAAATATTGAAAAGGATAATAGACATATCCCAAAGTGACTACCATTTGGATATGGAAGACACGAAGGAATTAAAGAAAGGGCAAGGCTCTTACTTTGAAAATGTTTGTCTTAGTTATGTTCACAGCTAGTATTGAAATTAGATTTTAAATACTTAGTGTGGTACATAAAATATATGTATTGATGTTCAGAATCTGCTTTGAGCAGGATACTGACTTCAAGCTGAGATTGCTCTGCGAATCAGAAATGGGACGAAAGTCGCTGTTTCGACCGTAGATGCCTAAGTTTAGGAACTACCCTTCGGGTGTGTACTTAAATTAGGAACTGTTATAATGTAACTAGTTTGACTAGAGACATTATCTCCATATCAGTGTTTAATCCATTGTGGATAAACCTTTATATTCTAGAACACTAAGTGTTTCATTATATAAAGATGATACTGAGATAAACACATTAGATGTGAATAACATAATTTATATTTTGTATATAATTAAAATCTCAAACATATAAAATGACAAATAAATAGCTCAAATTGATTTGATCAATAGAGACTTATTTGTGGCATTGTTGTCTGGGACACAATTATACAAGACTCGTATATCCACACTTTTGAAGAGTGGGTACTAGGACTGATTTGACTATTCAAATAAAGTCTACGAATCTAGTTTGTTAGGTAAAGTACCTAAAACACTGTTTACTTGGTAATAGTGTAAGTGCCACCGACCTGTTAGCCCTATTCATGGTGAAGTAAGTGGGCCCATATCTAGCTAGGCTAGATGTGAACATGAATATTTCGTGATCTAAAACGGATGTGGCATCACGTTATGGTTATGTGTTTCTTTTGAAGAACACAAATCAGAAACTTTTAGAGTTTCGACACGAAATAGACAAACAGATCGGCTATTGTATTATACCGTCATGGTAAGACCGTAATGGAAAATACTTAAGCAATAAGTTTCTTATATACTTGAAAGAGTATAGTATTCTTTCAAATGAGGACTCCTCCCGGAACACGTCAAAGTGACGGTTTGTCCGAACGGATTAACCGAATCATGTTAGACATGATAAGGCTAATCATGAGTCACTCTGAGCTACCATTTCCTTCAACGGATAAGTTTTAACAGTGCAAGAACTTATTTAGAATAAGGTTCCATAATAATCTGTTTGACATATTACATATTAGATATGAACGGGAAAGAAACCGGGTTTCTCATTCCTGACCATTTGGGATGCTAGGCATATGTTTGGATGATACCAAACTAAAACCTAAATTGGATAAGTGCCAAAATTGGTTATCCTAAAGGAAACCATAAGTATAGTACTTATAAATCTCACATGAGAACAATATGATTGTTGCTCACCATGCGGTTTTCCTGAGAGGAATGCCGATATGCAGTGGTCAGTGGGAGGATAGTGATACTCGATGAAAATCGGAGTAATACTGTTCAAGGCACAAGGTCCGTAATGGAACATAAATAGTTCATCAATGATGAATCTGTACCATTAATCTTCGAATACACAAGAACTGAGTAGATCGGATAGAGTCAGAAAACGACCTAGGGTATGGGTTTCTGATCTAACCTCATAAAGATGTCAATCTTATGAAGGTATATCCGCCGACTACGTTTTGAGGAAGTGATACGAGGTATCGACTCCCTATTATGGCAAAGTGCCATGAATCCGAAATTATGGTGGATACTAGTTGTTGTACCACAAGGCATGGTGCCTATTGGTACATTAAACGTCTTCAAGGAAGACATACATGGAAGGCAACATACCAACGTACAAAGGTGGGCTTTTGACTGAAAGGTATCGTTATCAACATTGTGTTAATAACGGTTCAACCTTTTACATGTTGCCATGATAAATCCATTTTGAAGATGCTTGTTGATAACTGCATATTTCATTTATGAAATGTGTCAGTTGCAGATCAAAATCGCTTTCCTGAAAAGGAAACCTTTTGGAGGATGCTTACAACATCCTGACGATTTTGTATAACTGACAAACAAGGTTTGCGGGTTATTCGATCCATGTTTGGATTGAAGCAAGCATAGGTTCTAGGAATTGTCGTTTTGATGTAATCATAATGGAGTATGATTTAATTCAAAACGAAATGATTCTTGTGTATATAAAAGGGTAGTGGGAGTGCACTGACATGAATGTCATGTAAAATAATGATAATATGTCATTTCTTGGAAATGAAATTCCCATAAAGCAATCGGTGAAATATTGGCTTTCATAAGAAATTCTCCGTAGAATTCTGGGGAGCAACAACCTTTATTCAAGGAATAAAGATCTACTGGGATAGATTTGGAGTTGTTAACACTCTCTGGGAAATTGTACATTTAAAATGTACTTGATATGGTGTCTCATACGCTTTGAGCATATGGAGTCACAATCAGGACAATCCAAGTGATAGTCATTGGATTGAAGTTAAGGACATCTATTAGTATCTTAGAGAACTAAAGATGCTGTCTTAAATTATGGAGTAGGAGAACTTGAAGTGACTAGGATCACTGCTGCAAGTTTCCAAATCGGTGAATACTACGGTACTATAAAGTTTGAATAACGGGACAGTAAGCTGGAAATATTTCGAGCAAGATAACTGTTGCCGAATTAACAAAAAAAGCGGATTATTGCTGTAGCTGAGGCAGCAATAGAAGCCATTTGGATCGATAATAAATCTAATTAGATTAGATTTAGTTCTGTTAGCGGCTGAGCTAGGTGTCAGCACAGGCTAAAGAATTAATGGTCTCATCAACGATCCAGATATATATTTCTATATTCATCTGATTCGTTCGGATCATACATCGTGGCGATGTGATGATCGTATAAATCGCGTCAGAAGATAATTATGCAAATCCGCTGACAAAAAATCTTTTCTCAGCAATTTGAGCGAACCGTACATAGTTCGGGTGTTAGACACTCGAGTGACTGGCTATGTGCCAAGTGGGAGATTGTTGGATAATATGACCCATAGCGTCACTATTTGTACAGATCACGGTGTTGTTGTGCAAATTAACTATGTGACAAGGAAATTGCACTCTCATCATTTGTGATTAGATCACCATAGATATATAAATGAAGAGAGGTCCATATGATTAGTTCCTGGATTGAGAATGATATGAGACAGTATCAGTCCACGAAGGATTAATCATTAAATATCCCTAGCCGGAGTATTATCGAGACTGGACATCGGTAATGCGGAATAGGCTAGTATTGCACTTGTGCGTGTTGTGAGGGTACAACGGCATAGTTCTCATATATTTAAGTATTGGATACTTATGCAAGTGCGATAGGAGGTTGTGTTTCACCGATGGTACGGGAAACAGCTTCGCTCTGGATAGACCCCTCGGAATCCCATTGGTATTATGACTATGTGAGACTTACATCGCTAATACTTGCGATAATCGGTAGACTTTGGTCTTGGTGGTACAGGGCTTTAACTGGTTCTGCGTACACCACTTCTGGGTTTATCAGAGAGTCGTAGTGTATTGGGTGTGATGTCAAGACGGAAGTATCACTTCAGTCATATTGGAGATGATGTCACGCAGGATACGGTATTAGTGCTCTTAAGTGCTGCGCGGCCATCGGGATATTATGACAAGGTCATGTATATCCGATTATAGAGACTAGTTACCAGACATCCGACATGTGCTTCGTACGGGGCAGACACAAATCCAGCCCCAGGCCTAGCACGTGACTATCCGATACTGGGCCGATATACACAATACTACGGTATACTACGCTTGATACAGATCTATATATTCCTGTAAGAATATTTCTGGAGAATTGGGTAGGCATGGCGCTTTGCTAGAAGCCAACCTTGTCTTGTAAATCGGTATAAACGTAGTACGAGGTACTTACGTGTTCGGATAGTCCGACGACCGTATTTACTGCCAACATATCCAAAGATCTCATGGGTCGCTTCCCGAAGATTCACCGATGATGTATAACTCGCACTTTAATTAATCTGGGATTAATTAGAAGAGAGAAAATTAATCTGGGATTAATTGCGGAGATATTTTATCTGGGATAAAATATTAATTAAAGAGAGAGAACGATTAATTTGGAATTAATCGATAAAATAATATATTCGATATATTATAAGAAATTGGATTTCGACGCGGAATTAAAATTAGATTTTAATTCGGGCGAACGAATTAATTTAGAATTAATTCGTTAGCGACGTAAATAGTGATTTTGCTAGGCGTAATCATTTAATTACGACGCGACGGAAAAATCGTTAATTTGGAATTACCGAACCCGAGCCCAGGATTATTTGCGAGCACATTCGCATTTCGAATTCGAGTGCGGCACGCAAGTTAATTCGAGCGTTAAATCGCTAGTCACATCAAGCGTCAAATCAAATGTCACTTTGAGTGATGTGACATGTTGTCACTTGATTTGAGTGATTGATGTAGAAGTTGAAAAAGCAACTTTTGCTTTTTGCTTTTTGACTTTAGCATTTAAAGAAAAGTAAAATATATGGTAAATGGTTTTAATTTTGGAAAATATAAAAAACCTATTACTTTTATTTTCCTTTTACCTTTCTCTCTCTCCCAATCGGTTTCTATGAAACCCTTTTTCCCTCCTCTTTCTCTCTTCTCCCTCTCACGGCTCACTGCCGATTTTCTTCTCAAAATTTCTGGTTTGACCGAACTTGAAGAAGAAGGAGAAGTGCTAGCACACACATGGGTTATATTATGGTGATAGGGAAATGAATTTATGAGCTTGGAATTCCTTTTGGAAGCTTGAAGGTTGGAGCTTCAATGGTGTTTATCCATGGCCGAATTTTTGAGGTTCAAAGAGGAGCAAAACCGAGCACTCCACTGCAGTACAAGGACGCCACTGCCGCGTTTTGGAGAAGCAAGAAGTGGCTTGTTCTTCGTAGCATCCAAACAAATCATTGTGAGTATGTTTCCGCCTTACTCCTTTGTGTATTCAACTTGTTTATGCATGATTTATGATCCTTGGGACTTGATTGAAACTCAACAACAAGTCCCAAAATATGCCCTTAAACAGCTGCCCAAATAAGTCTTAGACTGCCACAACTCACTGCCCTAAATTGTGCCTCACCACACTGAAAAATATAGTCTCTAACCACCTAAAAAACTATCCAGAAACTGTTCCAAAACTGCACCTAAAAATAGTCCAGAAATCACCCCAAACACTGACGAAAACTCCCCCGAACTGCACCCCGAAACCACCAAAAACAGCCCCCGAAAACACCTGAAATAGGTACCAGAAAATACACCCGAAACAGCAGCAAAACGGAGAGAAAACGGCGGATAAAGTAGCGAAACGGCGAGCTAAAACATTGAACCAGTGAACCGGAAGAGTAAGGAGCTTTTATCCCTTCCAATCTCCGCGAAACGTAAGTCCGAGGACAACTAAAAAGGTTAGACCTGAGGGTATTTTTCACACTTATTTCTATTTAATTTCTGGTCATTTATTTTGATTTCACTTTCTGTATTTGTGGCATTTGTGGTGTATATGATGTTTGTTGTGGATGTTGGATGAATGAAAGTGTCGTCTCTTGTGGTTTATAGGATGGAAACCCAGACGTAAATTCTGTACCCGAATCCGAATGGACGGTAGTGCGGTCTGTACTTGGGCAACAATTCCACGTACCACTTGAGCAAACGGCACTTGTTGATTTTATGTTATCTTGTTCATTTGATTATTTGCCGTTTAATTTTTCTGTCTTCTAATTTCTGCATATCATTCATTTATGTCATATGGAGATGATGCACATGGGCTTAGCAAGTGCGATGAAAGGTCCCCTTAAAGGGGTTAAAATCCTTTACCTGATGCTTCGCCGCGCCGGATGATGTATACTTGATTGGACGAGAGATGTGTTCAATCGGGTATACGACATCCGATATTCTTTATTTATTTGTTTTATTTCTTTATGCATTATGTAATATGTGCGCATGGGCTTAGCAAGTGCGATGAAAGGTCCCCTTAAAGGGGTTAAAATCCGTTACCCGATGCTTCGCCGCGCCGGATGATGTATACTTGATTGGATGAGAGATGTGTTCAATCGGGCATACGAAATCCGATATTATTTATTTATTTGTTTTATTTTTTTATGCATTATGTAATATGTGCGCATGGGCTTAACTAGGGTGGTTTTAAGGTCCTCCATTCGAGGGAAAACGCCATAAGGCTACCTTTGCCATGATGTTTTGCCGCGCTGATTATTACACGATTTATCGCTGTTTTCCAAAATCCCTTTTTTTGTGCATCTTTATTTATGGCACTTTATTATGCATTGTGTGCGCATGGGCTTAACTATGGTGGTTTAAAGGTCCTTAATTCGAGGGAAAATACCTTAAGGCTACCTTTGCCATGATGTTTTGCCGCGCCGTTATTTACGCGATTTATCGCTGTTTTTGCAAAATGTCATTTTTACCATGCACTTTATTTCCCTTTTTTTGTCGCGCGATGTTGTGACATGCTTTCTTTTCCATATCATCCATCCATATGACATCTCTTTGCTTAATCTTGTATCACATATAACATGCTTAATGGAAAATTGGTAGTAATTGCATGGATATAGGCGCATATTGCATTTCTCTTCTTCTCGGTATTCCGTTCTTTCACTCATGTTAGTTGCATTCTTTAGCATCACATTATGGCATGTTCATCTTTAATGTAAAATTGCACCTTTGATTGTTCATCTTTGGCATATTTAGATTCGTGTATTTCTTCGTCTTTTCAAGTTATGTGTTTGTATTGATTCCGTTTATCATGCGGTTGTTTTGACCATATTTTATATGCTTCTTTACATAATGCGCCTACAACATCATTTGTCGTCATTTTGATTTCCCTTATATTACATGCAAATGTTACCATGACTGTTTGTGTTTATGTTTACATGAATGATTGAATTCTTATGACGTTATGTGCTTGTTGTTGCAAATGCCTACTTTTAAGCATGTGAACTTGGCAATAAGATTTGATTTTATGTATGTTAAGTGTAGATATTGTGTTTCATCACTTCCCTATAATAAAATAAAATGTTGGGGTTAAAGAATCCACATTTAATATTTCTTATCTAGGAATCTCATTTATTATAAAATATAAATTATTTTTTGTTCTACTTTCTCAGGAATTAATAATGTTAAACATTTAAAACCAGCCATATAGGGTGTAATCCATTTAGTCCAATTACACTAGCCATATAGGCGGTAATTATCTGTCACATAAAGACCAGCCATATAGGCGGTAAAGTAATTTATATTTAGACCGACCATATTGGTGGTAGTAAAGTCTGACATTAATTAATCTGGTTAAATTATAATTTATAAATTATAGTTAAGTGAGATTTACCTAGATAATTATATTAAAGGTTTCACCTTTTACCCCAGCGGAAAATTAACTACTAAACATAAAAGAAAAGAGAAGAATAAGAACAAATATTACTATTACTGAAAATTAAAATACATAATTAAAAATATTATTTATATATACAAAACTAGATGCAATCCTCTAAAAACAGGGAAAAGCTCCCAAGGAAAGCACACCAAAAGAAGTGAAGAGGAGCTGAATTTATAGGCAGTTTTGGCATCTGGCGTCGTGACGCGTAGGGTCTTGACGTCGCGACATCAGCACGCGGTTTTGGTCCACGCGTGTTCTTTCGGTAGAATCTGGTGATGACACGTGTCATGCGGTGAAGGTGGTGCAATGAGAAGATGACACGTGGCACACGGTGATTGGCTGAGCTTTCGGTCCAATGAATATCTGACATGTGGCACGCGTTTACGATTGGTCCAATGAGAGATTAACACGTGGCAGCATGTGATTCGCCGGTGTTTCGGTCCAATGAGAAGTCGACACATGGCAACCGTTTGCTTTGGTATAATGAGATTTCGACACGTGGCATCCGGCGGACTTTATCAGATCTTCTGTGATGATGATATGTGTCACGGCGCACGTTAGCAAGATCGGCGCACGTTAGCAAGATCGGCGCACGTTAGCAATATCCGGCGCACGTTAGCATGTCTAATTTCTCAGATTCTGACACGTGTCCCTCGGCGCATGATAGCATGTCCGGCTCACTTTAGCCGTCATGACGCGTAGAGTCTTGGCGTCGCTATGCGGACAAATTACCGATTTGCCCTTTTGTCATTTTTTCTCTATTTTGGCCCTAAATTACTTCCAACGCTTTCCCAACTTTATTTATCTGCAAAACACATCAAAACCTTCACAAAACCCGAGAAACTATATAAAATATTAGGTTAGATGAGTGGGAAATAGTGATATAAATACCACTCATCACACCCCCAAACCTAACATTTTGCTAGTCCTCGAGCAAAACACAAAATAACAAAAATAAAATTAACTAAGCCACTTTCGTAGGGATCACGGTTGCATTTAGCATATGCATCAAGCCTTTAAACCCCTAGGTGTCCCTAGTGGACGAGTTGTAGTCTCGTGAGGGTTTACAGCAATGATACCCACAAACATTTTACAAAAATAAAAAGAAAGTAAAACTAATGCACACAAAAGCAAAAAGACAAGCGAAAAGAGAATAAAGAAGTTAGTGACTAATCAGGTGAAACTTCTACTCAAGTTACTAGATGTTTTCTTTCTTTTTAAATTACCGAATAAGTAAATTCTCCGATTATATTTACCATTCTCCATATACACAGCCAACAAAATATTAATCAACTCATTTTTGCCCACAACAGTCACAAGTGTGGTTGATAAGAGAGTAATATTTTTGTCCTAAAGTTTTATCGGAATTCACACCTTTTTGCAGCAATGGAATAATTTTTCTGATTTTTCTGATTTTTTCTTTGATTTTTTTTCTATTTTTTATTTATATACAATATCTTCCATCTATGTAACGAGTGTTGGGTCGGTGGCTCCCAAACCAGTTGGCTTTAGGGCACCAGGTGTTAAGACACCTCTACAGACTTAATTACTCAGACTTCAGATTTATATATTTATTCGGCAACATCTCTGATCCATGTAACGAGCTTTGGGCCAGTGACTCCCAAACCAATTAGCTTTATGGCACTAGGTGTTAAAACACCCTTACAGACTTAATAACTCGGATCTCGAACATTTTTTTTTTACTCCATTCTTTTTGAGATGCTTCCTCCAATTAAACTATAACACTGAATAATACAAACTTTTCTATGTATGTTGATAATACCTGTTAACTTTGCATATGAAGATCCATTTTAGTCATTGTTAAGGAGAATTTACAAATTAAATAATTTAAAAGGAAATAAACAAAAATTAACTTATTTCGAAAATAGGTTTGAGATACGTCTCAGGAGTGAAAACTTCTTACTCAGCTATCTCTTACCAATTTCACATTTTTAGTCAAAATAAAAACACAAAAACGCAAAATATTTTTGTAATTTTTGAAAAAATTTCAAATTTTTTGTATTTTTCGAAAAATTTTGGACTAAAAATAAAAACAACACACAACTAAAAACAAGATACTAATCAACTAATTTCCTCCCCCAAACCTAAATGAGACATTGTCCCCACTGTCTTAAACAGTAAAAGAAGAGTTTAGAAGGTAGTACCTGGTTCGCTGAAATTCTACAGGAAATTAAAGGTTAAGATCCAGATTAATCTGACGCCTCTTACCACGATCGTCCTCGGACCAATTTATCTTTGAAAGGATAGGGTCAACTTGTGGTTCATAGGCTAAGAGTTGATCTATTAGATCCGGAGCAGTTCTGGCAGTGAAGAGGAGTTCTTTCATAGGTTTTGGCACAAACCCATTTCTCCGAGCATCATCAAGAAACACACAAAGAAAATCATAAAATCCTTCAACATTGTATAGTCCAAGCGGTTTCTGGTGTATGTTCAGGTTCGCCCAAGATAGCACTATAAAAATTTCCTTCAATGTGCCCAAGCCTCATGGCAAAGCAATAAAAGCATCAGCACGGTTAATCATTTCTACCAGTCGTTCAGACATACCTGGCACGATCAGTTCCTCTCCTTTTGATGGTTCAATAAGATTTGCCTCTGCCAAGGGATTTGGGACGATTCCCAAAATGTGACTGCCTCCTTCTTGTACGGCCTTTGAAACGATCCCATAAGTCCAAGATTACCCCCACCATATATTAAGTGCGTATTCCTTGCAGCTAAGACTCGACCCAATTCCTGTTCTGCTTCTACGTATTGTGGTTTAACACCAACACTACTACCGCAAAACACACAGATGTTTTCAACTCGTCTTCTTGAAATGGCTTCCATTTTTTTTATGTATTTCTTTCTCAAATCAGGATGCCTTGCAAAGTGCAATGACGGGCTGAATTTATAGTACCTGAAAAGGGTGAGTAATAATAGCACTAGTATCTTCCAGGGGACGTTTGTTTGCTAAACAACAAAAGAAATCGTGAAAGGTCAAAAAGTCTGGATCCTGTTTACGAAAATAAAGATAATTACAACTGAAAAGCAAATCAAAACAATAATTAAGGCAAGGGAACTATGTACGCAATACGCCATTCGCTTAGTATAAATTCATTAGGATGCGTCTCAAGAATTCATTCTTTACTCAGCCATCACAAATGAATTAGCTCTTTTCTTCCTGATTGCAAAACACCATTCCTTCTGTATTAAAATGCTCCATTTATGCTTTTCCCTACAAAAATAACACGCAAAATTAAAAAATCTACAACATGTATACACAAAATATAAAAACAAAAATTACAACAAATTGCATGGGTTGCCTCCCTGCTAGTGCTAAATTTTGCGTCTTCAGCCAGACATGAATGAAATCCATCTGTCAAGGCGGTTTCAGTGTCGTTTTGGATGTCCGATAAAAGACAATCCCATGAGCGTTGCTTTTAAAGGGTCTCTTCCAACGGTAAAGTGGCAAAAAGAATTTTTTTCCATTCAGTGCTCGTGCCACCTTTTTAATCTTTGTTGCTACAGTTGTTCCTGAAAAGAAAGAAAGAAAATCAGGAGGTCTCGTATGGTGTTTGACTTGGAATGGATGTTCCATTTTTTCAAGCTTTTGGGCGTTATCTTTGATTTGTACTCCCCGATGCAGCGATGTTTCTCCTGAATGCTCTGGATTTTCAATTGGGTCAGACATTTGCTCTGCTTCTTGCTCCACCTTTTTTCTTCACAGATGTATTTGAAAATTTCTGCATTCAGCTCTTCATCTGTCATCCGTGAAAAACATGCTTCAAAATTGTCAACCTGAGGATGAAAAGATGTGTCAGATTTTAGGTCTTCATCCTTTGATTTGGGTGAAATGATTGGCTCAGGTAGATCTTCTTCAAACATTTTTGCTATGGAATCTCCAATATCTTCATTTTGAGGATACAGAATTCCATCCTCAAGTGTTGATGCAGTTGGTACAAACAGCTCAGTTTCATCATCGTCAGAGTCAGAATAATAAAAATCAAATAGAGACTTTACTGGTTTGGGCTCCTGAACTGCTACTTCTGGTTGTTGATACTGCTCAGCCTCCTCCTCTGTTAAGGTGTCATTGTGGATCTCTGGGTACTTGAAGGCTTTGTTAGTTTCATCTGATAATTCTTCTTTAGGTAACTGTCTCGTTTGATCCGTCAGTCTCTGAATGAATTCTAATTGTCTCTGAATACTTTCAAATTAATTTTGGCATGTTTCAAGCATTGTATCCAACTTTTCGTCTTGTTTCTTGACCCAATCTTTGAGCATGTCAATCATCTGATCTTCTTTTGATGGTTCTGATTGTTGATGAAGATCATAGGTAGATGGTGGATAAGATGGAAAATATGCTTGTTCTTCGTACCTTGAATGATTCCAATAATTTTGCCACTCTGAAAGGTATATACATTGATCGCTCGAGTGGTTACCATCGCATATCACAAATCTCCCCATTTCGTTCTGATGAGCAAATATAGTATTGCTTGATTCTGGCATCCAGTGATTGTCATTGGGCTGTACAACAGGCCTCAGAAAACCGGACTGTTGCTCCCAAATGTGGGGTGTATCTTCTTGTAAGGCTCGTAATCTATCGATCTCCAAATAATGTTCCATTTTTCAATCACCTGAAAACAAAAGAAAGAAATAAAAATTACAGATAAAAATAAAGAAAATTAGATACAAGTAAATTGGATAGCTTCAAAATTAATAGCTCAAGAAAAATAAGTCCCCGACAACGGCGCCAAAAACTTGACCGGCGTAAACACACACATATAACGCAAGCACACGTATCGTTCAAGTAGTATAAAAATATCGATCTCACGAGGACTTAATTCCTTCTATTGTTATTAATTATTGATACTATTTATTTACAGGTATCTAATTATAGGGAGAATGGAATTGATGGCTTTTGGTTGGTTGAATGTGGATTTGCAAAATAAAATAAAAACAGACTCAAAAGAAAATACTAAGGAAAATAAAATAAAAGACTCAAAGATCTAGTGTCGTGACTCCACACAATATTATTATAAAGATGAATTGATTCTCTTATCTATGTGTAATAAATCAGATTGCTAACCTGGAACATGAAAATATGCAAAAGCCTATGTCGATGGTCAGACACAAATACCCAGTATAACCCAATTCAACCATATGTCTATGTCAACCAAATTACCTGGATTCATTAAGATTAAGTTCCAATTATGGCAGGTATATGTCTATCCTGTAAGGAAATCTATTAAAGGGTTATATATCCTCAAGGAAGATCGTGGGCTATTGAATCTAAGGCTGAAACTTAAAATCCCTATGTCTAGTTCATTTTAAGTTTACCAAATCAATCTTATTAATGGCCAGTTAACAAGAATCATTAAGCTTAAGACTCAATAAACAATCTAAAGAATTACCCATAAAAAGAAAATCAATTATTAAGTGTTGATATTGTGTTTCATCACTTCCCTAGAATAAAATAAAATGCTGGGGTTAGATGATCCACATTTAATATTTCTTAACTAGGAATCTCACTTATTATAAAATATAAATTATTTTATGTTCTACTTTCTCAGGAATTAATAATGTTAAACATTTAAAACCAGCCATATAGGCGGTAATCCATTTAGTCCAATTACACTAGCCATATAGGCGGTAATTATCTGTCACATAAAGACCAGCCATATAGGCGGTAAAGTAATTTATATTTAGACCGACCATATAGGCGGTAATAAAGTCTGACATTAATTAATCCGGTTAAATTATAATTTATAAATTATAGTTAAGTGAGATTTACCTAGATAATTATATTAAAGGTTTCACCTTTTACCCCAGCGGAAAATTAACTACTAAACATAAAAGAAAAGAGAAGAAGAAGAACAAATATTACTATTACTGAAAATTAAAATACATAATTAAAAATATTATTTATATATACAAAACTAGATGCAATCCTCTAAAAACAGGGAAAAGCTCCCAAGAAAAGCACACCAAATGAAGTGAAGAGGAGCTGAATTTATAGGCAGTTTCGGCATCTGGCGTCGCGACGCGTAGGGTCTTGGCGTCGCGACGCCAGCACACGGTTTTGGTCCACGTGGTTGACCACGCGTGTTCTGTTGGCAGAATCTGGTGATGACACGTGTCACGCGGTGAAGGTGGTGCAATGAGAAGACGACACGTGGCACACGGTGATTGGCTGAGCTTTCGGTCCAATGAACATCTGACACGTGGCACGTATTTAGGATTGGTCTAATGAGAGATTAACACATGGCAGCATGTGATTCACCGGTGTTTCGGTCCAATGAGAACTCGACACGTGGCACGCGCTAGCTTTGGTCCAATGAGATTTCGACACGTGGATTCCAGCGCACTTTAATAGATCTTCTGTGATGATGACACATGGCATGATGCACGTTAGCAAGATCGGCGCACGTTAGCAAGATCTGGCGCACGTTAGCATGTCCGGCTCACTTTAGGCGTCGCGACGCGTAGAGTCTTGGCGTCGCTATGCGGACAAATTATCGATTTGCCCTTTTCTCATTTTTTCTCTATTTTGGCCCCAAATTACTTCCAATGCTTTCCCAACTTTATTTATCTGCAAAATAACACAAAACACATCAAAACGTTCACAAAACACGAGAAAATATACAAAATATTAGGTTAGATGAGTGGGAAATAGTGATATAAATACCACTCATCAGTTGGACTTAATTTGATTTAATCAGGTTACCGCCTATTTGGCTGGTTGGTAATGTTATCACAAGTTTATATATTATTGTTGGACAATTATGACCCATAGTGTCACTATTTGTACAGATCATGTTGTTGTTGTACAAAGTAACTATGTGACAAATGAGATTGCATTCTTATCATTTGTGATTAGATCACCTAGATGTATAAATGATAGGAGGTCCCTATGATTTATTCCTGGATTGAGAATGATATGAGACAGTATCAGTCCACGAAGGATAAATCATTAAATATCCCTAGTCAGAGTATTATCGAGACTGGACATCGATAAATATGCAAAAGACTAGTATTGCACTTGTGCGCGTTGTGAGGGCACAACAGCATAGTTCTCATATATTTGGGTATATGATACTTATGCATGTGTAATATGAGGTTGTGTTTTACCGATGGTATGGGAAACAACTTCGCTCTGGATAGACCCCCTCGGAATTCCATTGGTAGTATGACCATGTGTCTGTGGAAGTTTGAAATCAGGATAGGTGTATTTGGTCTTAACCTGAGACTTGCACCGCTAATACTTGCGACAATCAATATACTTTGGTTGCGGTCGTCCAGGGCTTTAACAGGTTCTGTGTACGCTAATGTTGGGTATATTGAGAATCGTAGTGTGTTGGGTGTGATGTCAAGACGGAAGTATCACTCCAGTCATAGTGGAGATGATGGTCACGTAGGATACGAGACTGGTTCTCTTAAATGCTCGAGCTATCGGGATATTATGACTAGGTCATGTTTATCCAATTATAGAGACTAGTTACCAGAGATCCGACATGTGCTTCGTACAGGGCAGACACAATTCCAGCCTCAGGCCTAGCACGTGAAATCAAGATACTGGATCGAAATACGGAATACCACGTATATTACGCCTGATATAGATTCTTATTCTTGTAAGGATATTTACGGAGAATTGGGTAGGCATGGCGCTTTGCTAGAAGCCAACCTTTCCTTGTAAATCGGTATAAACGCAGTATTTGGTACTTACGTGTTCGGATAGTCCGACGACCGAATTTACTGCCAACATATACGGGGATCGCATGGGTCGCTTCCCAAAGATTCACCGATGACGTATGACTCGCACTCTAAATTAATCTGGGATTAATTAGAAGAGAGAGAAAATTAATCTGGGATTAATAGCGGAGATATTTTATCTGGGATAAAATATCAATTAAAGAGAGATAACGATTAATTTGGAATTAATCGATAAATTAATATATTTGATATATTAAACGAAATTGGATTTCGACGCGGAATTAAAATTAGATTTTAATTCGGGCGAACGAATTAATTTAGAATTAATTCGTTAGCGACGTGAATAGTAATTATGTTAGGCATGATTATTTAATTAAATTAGATTTAATTACGTCCCAACGAAAAATTAGTTAATTTGGAATTAGCGAACCCGAGCCCGAGATTATTTGCGAGCGCATTCGCATTTCGAATTCGAGTGCGGCACCCAAGTCAAATCAAGCGTCAAATCGCTAGTCGCATCTAGCGTCACATCATTCATCAATCAAGTGATGGATTTCTTTCACTTTGAGTGATTGACGCAAGTCATTATTCATGATTGATGGATTGATGAGTTGATGTTGGTGGTTGGAGCCATTTATGGCTTGACTTTTTGAAAGCCAAATTCATTCCAAATGAAATTGAAATTCACATTTGAGTATTTAATACACAAATTTGGAACCAACAAACACAATTCTCTCTTTTCTCTCATCTCTCTCTCTCTCTCTCGCCCAAGAGGGCCAAACTATTCACTGGTTTGGTTACTGCCGAGCAGTGAAGGGAAGTTAAAAGTCGCGATTTTGTGGCAAAATCGGGAGTGCTAGCACGCTACGAAATCATGCGAAGGTGATAGGGAAGTCCACCCATGAGCCGGGAATCGTTTGAAGAAGCTTGGAGCTTGGAAGATGATCCAAAAAGCCGCAAATGGGGACTGGTTGCACTGCCACTGCCGAGTCCACTACCAGGCAGAAAATTTCGTTTTTGTTGCTTGCCGCGTCACTCAACCTCTCGATGTAAGTATTCTGCAACTTCATCGTTGTTATTCACAAATGTTTTCTTGCTTTTGATTCGATCCTTGGGACCGTAAAACTACAACAATTATATTATGGGAGATATCTAAATTAGTAGTAGTAAAAATAATTTCTTTTACCTTAGTATTTTATTTTATTTTACTTTTCAGTATTTACTTTTCTGCATTACTTTTCAGCATTTTTACTTTATGTCTTTTACTTTTAAGTTTTTACTAGCCCTAGTTATGTGTCGTATCTAAGTTAGATATCTGAGGTTGTGATGAATTCTAATATCACCGGTTTATAAGGGGTTAGATTATAGTTTGGGTAATATAAAGATTTATTTATTGAGTTTTAATCTTAATGTTTTTTCATTAACTGGCCATTAATAAAATTGAACTGGTAAACTTAAAATGAACTTGGAAAAGGGATGTTAAGTTTAAGACCTTAGACTCAATAGCCTACGATCTTCCTTGAGGATAGATAACCCTTTAATAGATTTCCTTACAGGATAGGAATATACCTGTCGGGCGGGGGTAGCCATAATTGGAACTGAATCTTAATGAATCCAGGTAATTTGGTTGACATAGACATATGGTTCGATTGGGTTATACTGGGTATTTGCGTCTGACCATCGACAGAGGCTTACACATAATTTAGTGTTCCAGGTTAGTAAATCAATATATTACCCAACTATAAGATAACCACTTCATCTTTTAAATAATATTGGACTAAATCACAACCCTGGATAGTTTTATAAATTTGTATTTTTCTTCAGTTTTCTTTCACACAAGTTTTATTTACTTATTTTTTAATTCAAAATCATCACCATTTCAAATCAATCAACCTATTAGATACTAGTAATCATTTGACCTCATAAAATTAATAAATATGGTATTAATTCCTCGTGGGATCGATACTTTTTATACTACTTGAACGATATGTTCGCTTGCGTTATACGTGTGTGTTTACGCCGGTCACGTTTTTGGCGCCGTTGCCGGGGACTTATTTATCTTTTACTATTAGTTTATGGGTTAGATACATTTACTTGTATCTAATTTCTTTTTACTTATTGTTTTTGTTTTCTTCTGTTTCAGGTTCTCAGAAACTTCATGAGACGAACCAGAAGCTTTGAACTCCGACCGCTTGACACGGAAATTGAAAGAACCATCAGACAGTTGAGAAGGGAAAGGCGAGAAGGCCAAGAAGCTTTAGTCAACATGGAAGCTGAACCTTTGGAAGTTGCTCCACCAATTCCATTTCGAGACAGAACCATCCTGGTGGTTGATAGACTCATTTCTTGTATTGTACTTCCTCTCTTACCAGAAAATGCGGGTGACATCAAAACATGCATCCAGATGATTCAACATTCATTGTAGTTTGTAGGAAAAGCAACTGAAGATACTAATACCCACAACATCAACTTTCTGGAAGTTGCGGCACTTTCAATTACAATCGAGAAGCTGAAGAAGCAATGAGACTGCGTGTTTTCCCATACTCCTTGAAGGACAGAGCTAAAGCTTAGCTACATTCACTACCAGCAGGTTCCATCACAACTCGGAACAATCTAACCACCAAATTTCTTGTAAAGTACTTTCCACCAGCCAGAACTGGAAAGTTGAGGAATGACATCACATCTTTTGTACAACAAGACTCGGAAACTCTCTACGAAGCTTGGGAAAGGTACAAATATTTTACTCCGAAAATGTCCTCACCATGAGATTCCAAAATGGCTTCAAGTCCAAACTTTCTATAATGGACTTTCTGGACTGATGAGAACCACAATCTATGCTGCTACTGGAGGAGCTTTGATGGAAAAATGAGAAGATCAAGCTTGGGACCTAATCGAAGAAATGGCTAACAATAATTCCTTGTGGCCAACAGAAATGAGCATGATCCAAAGAATTGCAGGAATTTATGAAAGTGGAGCCAATATAGCAGTCAACGCCAAGCTGGATCAGATATGCAAATTCATGGAGACTCTTACCACTGTAACCACAAGTTCACCATATGGAGGAGAACCTGAACCAAATAAACTTGAAGAAACGGTGAATTATGTCAACAATTTCAACAGACATGGGAACAATCCATATTCCAACACCTACAACCCAGGGTGGAGGAATCATCCTAATTTTTCATGGAGCAACAATTCAGGGCAAAAGAACAATCCACCACCTGGATTACCAACTACAGAACTATCCACCACCTGGATTTCAGCAACATAACAAAGGCCAGGAGCAGGAAGATGAACTAGGAATAGCAGAAGTGCTGACTCAGTTAAAAAAGTACGATGTTATGTTTCAGAGCCAATCAGCTTCCATCAAAGCACTGGAGAATCAAATCGGATAACTGGCCAATGCTCAGAGTTACAGACCGCCAGGTAATCTTCCCAGCAACACAGAACCAAATCCAAGGAACAGGGGGAATGAGTAATGTCAAGACATTTCCTTAAAAAGTGGTACTGAGATCAACAAAGATGTTGGAATCAAAGCAACAATTGAGCAAGTTCCAAAAGATACAGTTCCAATAATGGATGAAAAAGAAGCAAAGGAAAAAGAAAAAGATCAGATCACTCCACCTCCACCTTTTCCTCAGCATCTTCAGAAAAACAAACTGGACAAACAGTTTGCTCGATTCTTAGAGGTGATCAAAAAGCTGCATATCAACATTCCATTTCCAGAAGCCTTGGAAGAAATGCCCAGTTATGTCAAATTCATGAAAGAAATTCTTTCACAAAAATGAAGATTGGGAGACTACGAGACAGTAGCATTAACGGAAGAATGTAACGCCATCATTCAGAGGAAACTTCCCCCGAAGTTGAAAGATCCTGGCAGTTTCACTGTCCCATGCTCCATTAGAGAACATTACATCGGTAAGGCTTTATGTGATTTAGGAGCCAGTGTTAACTTGATGCCTTTTTCTAATTACAGGAAACTACAAATCGGAGAAGCAATGCCTACCTCAGTCTCGTTGCAACTTGATGATCGAACACTCTTATTTCCAATAAGTGTTGTTGAAGATGTGCTGGTCAAAGTCGAAAAACTAATTCTCCCAGCAGATTTCTTCATCCTTGACATGGAAGAAGACAAAGAAGTACCTATCATTCTTGGGAGACCATTCTTGGCTACATGTAAAACTGTGATTGATGTGCAAAAATGAGAACTGACCATGAAATTGCATGACCAAGAAGTTACCTTTAATGTTTTCAAAGCCATGAAATTCTCGAGCGATGAAAAGGAAGAAGAATGTTTCAAAGTTGATGTTGTTGATAGTATCGTTCAGAATACTGAGCCAAATCTCTTAGATACACTTGAATCTTGGATCACCAACATGACTGACAGCTAGCTAGATGCTGAAATCCTGGAATGTATCAACTACCTTGACAAACCATTCTGATTCAAAGCGACACCACAAGTGGAAAGCCTGGAACTGCCAAAGAAAGATCGAATCAAGCCTTCGATTGAAGAACCACCGCAGTTAGAACTGAAGTTACTTCTGAGCCATCTCAGGTACGCATTTCTTGGAAACTCTTCTGAATTACCTGTTATTATTTCTTCTTCACTAACATTGGAGCAGGAAGAAAAACTACTGAGACTGTTACGAGAGCACAAAACAGCCATTGGCTGGACTATAGCAGACATTCGAGGCATTAGTCCATCATTTTGCATGCACAAGATTCTGATGAACGATGATTACAAACCCATAGTGGAGCATCAATGGAGACTCAATCCAATCATGAAGGAAGTCGTGAAGAAAGAATTCATCAAATGGTTGGATTCTGGCATCATTTACCCCATCTCAGATAGTACTTGGGTGAGTCATATGCAGTGTGTGCCAAAGAAAGGAGGAATTACTGTGGTCACCAATGAAAAGAACGAGATGATTCCAACAAGAACAGTGACTGGATGGAGAGTATGCATGGACTACAGGAAGCTGAATAAAGCAACGATAAAGGACCATTTTTCGCTACCATTCATTGACCAAATGTTAGACAGACTGGCGGGACATGAGTTCTATTGCTTTCTGGACGGATATTCAGGGTACAATCAGATTGCCATTGCCCTAGAAGATCAGGAGAAAACCACATTTACATGTCCCTATGGTACTTTTGCTTTCTACAGAATGCCATTTGGATTATGTAATACCCCCGCCACTTTTCAGCATTGCATGATGGCCATATTCTCAGACATACTGGAGCAGAGTATGGGGGTATTCAGGGATGACTTTTCTGTGTTTGGAGATTCTTTTGGCCATTGCTTGCAAAATCTGGAACATGTGTTACAAAGGTGCGAAGATACCAACCTGGTACTCAACTGGGAGAAATGCCATTTCATGGTACATGTTGGCATTGTTCTTGGACACCGGATCTCACAAAAGGGAATCGAGGTAGACAAAGCAAAGATTGAAACAATTGAAAAACTACCTCCGCCAACATCAGTCAAAGGGATTCGGAGCTTTCTCGGACATCAGTCAAAACCTCTTTGCAATCTTCTAGAAAATGATGTGCTTTTCAACTTTACCAAAGAATGCCAGGAAGCTTTTCAGATCTTAAAACAAAAGCTGGTCTCTGCCCCCATCATTGTAGCACCAGACTGGACCCTTCCATTTGAAGTGATGTGCGATGCTAGTGATTTTACTGTAGGTGCAGTTTTGGGACAACGTAAAGCAAAGATTTTCCACACCATTTATTATTCCAGCAGAACTCTGAATGAAGCTCATCTCAACTACACAACCACTGAAAATGAGTTGCTCACTGACAAATTCCGCTCCTATCTGTTGGGTCCCAAAGTGGTGGTCTACACAGATCATTCAGCAATCAAATACTTGATCACGAAGAAAGATGCAAAACCCAGATTGATCTGTTGGATACTTCTTCTGCAAGAATTCGATGTGGAGATTCAAGATAGGAAATGGACAGAAAACTAAGTGGCAGATCATCTATTGAGGATCAAGAATGGAGAAATAGTTGGCAAAGAACTTTCAATCAAAGAAAATTTTCCAGATGAACAGTTATTTTCCATGAAACAACAGGAAGTCCCTTGGTATGCTGACTATGTCAACTAGATTGTGTCAGGAAAATGGCCGTTGGAATGGACAACTCAGCAACGGAAGAAGTTCTTCAAAGAAGTCAAGCATTATGTCTGGGATGAACCATACCTGTTTAAATGTTGTTCTGATCAATTATTGAGACGGTGTGTTCCACAGGAGGAGGTCAACAGTGTTTTGCAGCACTGTCATTCATCACCATATGGCGGACACTTCAGCGGGGACAAAAATGCAGTAAAAGTCCTTCAATCAGGTTTGTCTTGGCCCACTCTTTTTAAGGATGCTTATCTTTTTGCTTTTCAATGTGACAGGTGCCAGAGAACAGGAAATATTTCGAGGAGAAATAAAATACTATTGTAAAACATTCTATAAGTGGAAATATTCGATGTGTGGGGTATTGATTTCATGGGACCCTTTGTTCCATCATTTGGAAACCTGTACATCTTAGATGTTGTAGACTACCTCTCCAAATGGGTTGAAGCAATTGCACTACCATCCAATGATTCAAAAGTGGTGATCAAATTCTTGAAAAACAACATTTTCACTCAGCTCGGAACACCTAGTGTAATTATCAGTGATTGTGGCACTCATTTCTACAACAAATACTTTGATGCACTTCTATCTAAATACGGAGTTACTCATAAGGTTGCCACAACTTACCATCCACAGTCAAATGGACAAGTTGAGGTTTCAAACAGGGAAATCAAAAGAATCTTAGAGAGAACCGTTGGATTAATAAGAAGGGACTGGTCTACAAAATTGGATGACGCATTATGTGCCTACCGAATAGCTTACAAGACACCCATTGGTATGTCCCCATATCGATTGGTGTTTGGGAAAGCATGCCATCTTCTAGTTGAGCTTGAACACAAGGCGTACTGGGCACTGAAGAAGTTGAATCTTGATTAACAAGCTGCATGAGAGAAAATACTTCACCAACTCAATGAATTGGAGCAATTTCGCCTATAGGCTTATGAGAATGCCAAATTGTACAAGGAAAAGACCAAAAAATGGCATGACCAAAAAATAGTGCACAGACAGTTGGAACCAAGGCAGCAGGTGTTGTTGTATAACTGGAGGTTGAAACTTTTCCCTGGAAAGTTGAAATCTAGGTGATCAAGTCCATTTGTGATCACTATGGTTTTACCATATGGAGCTGTTGAGTTATTGGATCTTAATACCAACAACATATTCAAGGTTAACAGTTAGCGTGTCAAGCACTATTGGGGAGAATCATTTGAGCGACAAAAAGAAAGTGTCACACTTTTAAAGCCAGCATAACGTTCGAGCAGTCACGTCTAGCTGATGACGTTAAACTTAGCGCTCGCAGGGAGGCAACCCATGCAATTTTTGTATATATTGTGATTTGGTGTGATTAAAATTTGTGTGTTTAGTTTTTACAGATTAAGTCATTTCAAGATGGAAGAAGCTCTAGCAAATCTTCACAAGCAATTTCCTTCTCTCCCTCAAAAATCTCTGATGAATGTCTACAAAGCTCGCTTGGAACGGATGAGACTAGTGATGATCAAAGGTATTCCGACTGACATTCATTGGATTATTGAAGCAAGGGTCTGATTGGCAGGTGAGTCTTCTGACTCTTTTATTTCACATCTGCCTGGTTTTGGAAGAAGCACCTATGCAAAGAAACGTAGAGCTAAGGAAATGGGTGTTTGTTACAAATGTGCACGCTGGAATTGCAATACTCATTGTCGTTCTTTTGGAATGGTGTCTGATAATCACGAAGACAAAATTAAATTCATTAGGGATGTCTTGAGTAAGGAGTCTTTAGATGATATATCTTCGACTCTTGAGACGCATCCCAGTGGATATGTTCATATAGGCATTTGCAAATTACATACACAATTCCAAAAACAAAGACAACAGTTAAGTCTTGGGAATCTGACTCAAAAAGACTCTGTTTGCCAATTTATAAGAAAATTGGATGTGAAGCTTGTCAGTGACGCATAGACATCAATCAATCTGTAAATTCTTGTACATATTATATCTCTTTGTCTTTTCCTAATAATTGTGATTTGTTTTGTTGTTTTCTTTTATTTTCTCTGACAGGATCCAGACATTTTTGACTATCACGATTTATTTTACTGTTTAACTAATAATTGTCATTTGGCAGGTACTAGTGCTATTATTTTACTCACTATTTTCAGGTATTATAAATTCAACTCATCATTGAACATTTGAATACATCCAGAGTAAAACATGGAATCCACTTCAAGAAGACGAGTTAAAAACATCTGTGTGTTTTGCGGTACTAGTGTTAGTGTTAAGCCACAATACGTAGAGGCAGCATAGGAATTGGGTCGAGTCTTAGCTACAAGGAATATGCACTTAGTATATGGCGGAGGCAATCTTGGACTTATGGGGATCGTTTCAAAAGCTGTACAAGAAGAAGGTAGTCACGTTTTAGGAATCATCCCAAAACCCTTGACAGAAGAAAATCTTATTGGACCATCAAACGGAGAAGAGCTAATTGTGCTAGGTATGTCTGAACGATTGGTAGAAATGATTAATCATGCTGATGTTTTTATTGCTTTGCTAGGTGGCTTGGGTACATTGGAGGAAATTTTTATAGTGTTATCTTGGGCAAACTTGAACATACACCAAAAACCGCTTGAACTGTACAATGTTGAAGGATTTTATGATTTTCTTTGTGTATTTCTTGATGATGCCCGGAGAAATTGGTTCGTGTCAAAACCTATGAAAGAACTCCTCTTTACTACCAGAACTGCTCCGGATCTAATTGACCAAATCTTAACCTATGAACCACAAATTGACCATGTCATTTCAAAGATAAATTGGTCCGAGGACGATCGTGGTAAGAGGCGTAGGATTAATCTGGATCTTAACCTTTAACTTTTCGTGAAGAATTTCAGCTAACCAGGTACTATCTTCTAAACTCTTCTTCTACTGTTTAAAACATTGGGGACAATGTCTCATTTAGGTTTGGGAGAAGGAATTAGTTGATCAGTATCTTGTTTTTAGTTGTGTGTTATTTTTATTTTTAGTCCAAAATTTTTCTAAAAATACAAAAAAATTGAAAATTTTTCAAAAATTACAAAAATATTTTGCGTTTTTGTGTTTTTATTTTGACTAAAAATGTGAAATTGGTAAGAGATAGCTGAGTAAGGAGTTTCCACTCCTGAGACATATCTCAAACCTATTTCGAAACAAGTTAATTTTTGTTTATTTCATTTTGAATTATTTAATTTGTGAATTCTCCATAATACTGACTAAAATGGATCTTCATATGCTCCGTTGGCAGGTATTATCAACATACATAGTAACATACAGACATGAGTTGTAATTGAAAAGTTTATAATATTCCGTGCTCTAGTTTAATTGGAGGCAACATCTCAAAAAGTGATGGAGTACAAAAAAAAAACATCTGAGATCCAAGTTATTAAGTCTGTAAGGGTGTTTTAACACCTAGTGCCCTAAAGCCAACTGGTTTGGGAGTCATTGACCGGCGTAAACACACACGTATAACGCAAGCGCACGTATCGTTCAAGTAGTATAAAAATATCGATCCCACGAGGACTTAATATCTAAACTATTAATTATATGTCAAATGATTACTAATAACTAACAAGTTGATTGATTGATTTGAAAGGGTGACGATTCTAAATTTAAAAGCAAGTAAATAAAATTGCTGAAAATAGGTTTTAAGAAAATTCAATATTAAAAACTATCTAGGGTTGTGATTTCTTCCAATATCATTTTAAAGATGAAGTGGTTATCATAAAGTTTGGTAATATATTGATTTATTAACCTGGAACACTAAATTATGTGTAAGCCTCTGTCGATGGTATGACACAAATACCCAGTTTAACCCAATTGAACCATATGTCTATGTCAACCAAATTATCTGGATTCATTAAGTTTAAGTTCCAATTATGGCTACCCCCGCCCGACAGGTATATTCCTATCATGTAAGGAAATCTATTAAAGGGTTATCTATCCTCAAGAAAGATCGTGGGCTATTGAGTCTAAGGCTGAAACCTAAAATCCCTATGTCTAGTTCATTTTAGATTTACCAGATCAATTTTATTAATGGCCAGTTAATGAAAAAGCATTAAGATTAAGACTCAATAAATAAACCTTTATATTACCCAAACTATAATTTAACCCCTTATAAACCGATGATATTGGATTTCATCACAACCCCAGATAACTGGCTTAGTTACGACACATATTTACGGGTAGTAAAAATTTAAATAAAATAAAAGACATAAAGTAAATTCTGAAAATTAAATACTGAAAAGTAAATTGCTGAAAAGTAAAAAAAAAAGTTAAAAGTAAAAGTAAAAAGTAAAAAGTAAAAAGTAAAAAAAAAATAAAAGTAAATTACTGAAAGTAAATTGCTGAAAAGTAAATTACTGAAATTAAATAAAGTACAAGTACAATAAAAGAAAATGTTGGGGTTAGAGGATCAACTTTTATTACTACTATTTTAGATATCTCCCTTAATATAATATATTAACTTTACGTGATAATTACCAACCAGCCATATAGGCGGTATCCTGATTAAGTCAAATTAATAATTAATTACCAACCGACCAACCAGGCGGTATCCATACTTAGTCAGGTTAAAACCAATTTATAATTAATTTCCAACCGGCCAATATAGCGGTATCCTCATTAAGTTAGATTTTAAATAGTTTATATTTTATAGTTAAGGGAGATTAATCTAGATAGCAATAATAAAAGCTATACCTTTTACCCCAGCAAAGAGGAGTTACCTCCTTATTGCTTGAAATAAAAAACTGCAAAAGTAAAGAAAGAAAAGGTTTGTGCGTAAAAGTAAATTGCGGAAAGTAAAAACTGAAAAGTAAAGAAAAGAAAGAGCGAAAGCGGAAATTAATTACTGGAAGCTGTAAATAAACAAACAAGATACAATCTTCTTATTTATTCATTAGGAATTTCAAAGAAGAAAGTATGAATTTTACAAATGAAATGGCTTGGTATTTATGTTGGGGTTGGTGCTCAGAGCGCCAATTCCCGGTTGTATTTCTTTTGAATACTTCTGTAAAACATTATTATTATGAATAATATATGCAGTTTCTATAATATAATCTATCTTATTAAATGGTAAAGACGTATTGACCTTAGAATGATTAGTCATGGTACAGTTGCAAAAGCGTCGCAACGGACATTGAGTAGTATCATGACGTTGTCATTCTCAGACAGTTCCTGGTCAAGGTTTACACTACTTGGTCAGTAAAGTAAACCCGTTGAGACCGGTACATGTCGTATACTGGAATATATGATTCCAATGGTTTCTCAATGAACCATTAGTCTTAGAGACTAGTATAGACGTGTAGGTGTTTATAGCGGATAAACACTGAACGACTCACCGAAGATTCTTAATGGATGGTACACCAACGTCAATAAGAATCTTCTGGGTTTACAAGAGGAAGCGCGGGCCTGACGGTAAGGTTAAAACTTACAAGGCCCGACTGGTAGCAAAAGGTTAGACGCAGCGACCTGGCGTCGACTACGATGAAACTTTTTCACCAGTAGCAATGCTTAAGTCTATTCGGATTTTTCTTTCTATAGCTGCGTATCATGACTACGAGATTTGGCAAATGGATGTCAAAACGGCTTTTCTAAATGGATTTCTTGATGAAGAAATCTATATGGAACATCCGGAAGGTTTTGCGTCCAGCGAAAACTCGGGCATGGTGTGTAAGCTTAAGAAGTCCATTTATGGACTTAAACAAGCTTCACGAAGTTGGAATCTTCGATTCGACGAGATTATTAGATCGTCTGGTTTTCTCAAGAATTCAGAAGAATCTTGTGTGTATCAGAAGGCCAGTGGGAGCATAGTCGTATTTTTAGTCCTATATGTTGATGACATCCTAATCATTGGGAATGATTTAGGTATGTTACAAAGCGTCAAAGCATAACTCTGTAAGAATTTCTCCATGAAGGACCTGGGAGAAGTTTCATATGTTTTAGGGATAAAACTCTATAGAGATAGACAAAGGAGGCTGATTGGGTTATCCCAATCAACGTACATAGATAAGATCTTGGAACGGTATAGTTTTGGTAACTTTAAGACAGCAAACATACCGTTCAGACATGGGATACATCTTTCTAAGAAGATGTGTCCACAAACAGAAGATGAGAAGGTTAGAATGTCTAACCAACCTTATGTTTCGTGTTTGGGTAGCATAATGTATGCCATGTTATGTACAAGGCCTGATATCAGTTTCGTTGTTAGCGTAACTAGTCGATATCAGTCCAATCCAGGTAATGACCATTGGATGGCCATTAAACATATCCTAAAGTATCTTAAAGGTACCAAGGATAAGTTAATAATTTATGGAGGAAACGAACTGCAGGTTAATGGGTATAAAGACTCCGATTTCCAATCGGATCCCGATGATAGAAAGTCTACATCTGGATTTGTCTTTACCCTTAACGGAGGTGCAGTTTGTTGGAAGAGTTCCAAACAGGGATCGACAGCAGATTCCACCACTGAGGCGGAATATATTGCAGCTTCTGAAGCTGCAAAAGAGGCTGTGTGGATAAAGAAATTTATCACAGAATTGGGAGTTGTCCCAAGTATAGAGAATGTGATTCCGTAATACTGTGATAATATTGGAGCCATTGCGCAAGCAAATGAACCGAGGGCGCATCAGAAGTCGAAGCATGTGGAACGCAAGTACCACATCATTCGAGAGATCGTGTCGCGAGGGGATATTGTCGTGTGCAAGGTACCGAGTGAAGATAATGTAGCAGACCCGCTGACGAAGGCCATACCTCCGAAGCTATTTGATAAACATGTGGAGTCGATGGGTATTAGATACAATCGATATTGGCACTAGAGCAAGTGGGAGATTTTGTTGGGGTTGGTGCTCAGAGCGCCAATTCCCGGTTGTATTTCTTTAGAATACTTCTGTAAAACATTATTATTATGAATAATGTATGCAGTTTCTATAATATAATCTATCTTATTAAATGGTAAAGACGTATTGACCTTAGAATGATTAATCATGGTACAGTTGCAAAAGCGTCGCAACAGAAATTGAGTAGTATCATGACGTTGTCATTCTCAGACAGTTCCTGGTCAAGGTTTACACTACTTGGTCAGTAAAGTAAACCCGTTGAGACCGGTACATGTCGTATACTGGAATATATGATTCCAATGGTTTCTCAATGAACCATTAGTCTTGAGACTAGTATAGACGTGTAGGTGTTTATAGCGGATAAACAATGAACGACTCACCGAAGATTCTTAATGGATGGTACACCAGCGTCAATAAGAATCTTCTCGGGTTGAGTAGCACTTGTGATTCTTAGACTTGAGATACCATTGTGGGCACATGAGACATCTTCTACACTTAGATGGCAGTCACGTCACCGATCTATTCAGATCAGACCTCCGCCTATTCATTGGGTGTAGACAGATCCTCAGGGTGTCCTATGTGTATCAAGATAGGATCCGTCAGTTCTGTGTATCAGAGCATAGGTAGTCCATATGATTAGCAATCAGATAAAACCATGGGCCCGTGGTAAAGTTTAGAAGCTAGTTCTAAACATTCTTTTAGAGATTGCTAATGGAATAGTCGACTGGATAATCCACATAGAGATTTGACGTTTACATCTATATCTCTGGGTTTTATCCGGATACCTGTGACGGAGGAATTATACATTTGCCATGACCTCGACCTGTATGGTTCAGCGAGATTATCTGTGATCGTCATAATCTACGGGTGGATAGATTATGGACACGAAATTAGATTTCGTGACGGATATACCTGAATCTAGAGAGTCTCAATAATGAAACATACTCGTAGAGCACTAGAGCAACATATATATAAATAATATTGATTATTTATAAAGTCGTTTAAAGGTTAAACGCAAGATACGTGCTAAAGGGACCCGATAGTCATTTGCTTAATTATTGTGTATTTACATTTAATACTTGATTAATTTAAATACACATTAATTAATAGTCAAATTGAGATATTTGACTTATATCATAAATGAATATATGTTTTTGATATTTAATGTAAATATTATACATATATTTAATATATTTGTATTTGATTAATTAATTAATTATTTAAATGTTAAATGATTAAATTAATTAAAATATAAATATCTTACATTAGGATACTTGGTTTAAATGATTATGTTGCCTTTGTTGACCAAGTTTTAAATATCTAATAAAGTGTTTTTTAGATATTTAATCAAGTTGACCAAACTTTAGTTAAATGAAATTGAAATGAAAAATTGCCAAATGCATGCTTGTAATTTCGGCCAAGGGTTTTTTATTACAAGTATATATTGTTTTCATTTCATCTTCATTTAATAACCTAATACACTTTTCATAAAACTCCATTGAAAGAAACTAAGGAAACAAGTGAAGAAGAAAAGGAAAAATCAAAAGAAAGCTTGGATTTAGTAAGTTTTTCCAACTTACTATTAGATGAGAAATTGTTCCTTATGATCTAGGCTTTAACATATGATGTTCTTAAGTTATTCCTTTCTTTATTCTTTGTGTTTTTGTTGATGGAAGTTTTGATGGAAGTGTTGAGCATGTGTGATGAAAGAAGATTGTGACTATTGTAGTTGTAAGCTTTCTTTTAAGGTTTTGGAAACCATGTCTAATCTAGAGTTATTGCCCACTCTTAAATGACCTAGATTTGATCTTGAGTTGTTTCATTGTGTTGAGACTTGGATTGGATGGAAGAATGATGATTAAATTAATTGATTTAAACTATTTGGTCTAATTTTCCAATTTGAAGAAATTGAAAAATTACGGTTCATGACCAATTCCAAATTTGGGGCTTTTCATATATGTTGTGTATTTGGATGTGTATATGATGCATATAAAGTTTCATGTTGATTGGATTACATTTGGATGTGTTTTGAGACATGAAATGACAAAAGGCACAAAATGCCCACCATTGGGTGCATTCGGCCTTGATGAAGGAATTTGGGATTTTTGGTGCTTTTGGTGTTTTGAAAATGCTAAGTTCATCTTAGAAATGATTTAGAATCATTCAAAATTGATTAGATCAATTTCGGACTAAAATGGACAAAATACCAAAGTAAGGGTAATTTGGTAAATTCACTTAAATATGATTTATTGAATTTTATTTCATAATTTGATTATTGGAATATTAAATAAATATGTTTATTTAATTAATCCGAAGAAAAGTTTTGAAACCGAAAAATACGATTTTCCACTGCTTCGCTCCGCTGCGTTACCGGATTTAGCCCCTAAAAACCCCTACAATTTATAGCCAGAATTTTGCCTATATCAAATCATCCATCAAATTCTCCACCAAATCCATTATTAATTTCTCCACTAATTACTCCACCAAATCCATAATTGCTCCACTAATTGCTTATCTTGTTTGGTGTTGATTTGATAATTTTTATTAATTATTTATTAATTTATATTTTGCTTTGAAAATGATTGATAATGACTTTAATAATTACACATCACACACTTCTGGATGGTTCATCAATTTAGGTCATGAACTCTTCCGAATTCGAAAATATTTTCTCTTTCAAAATTGTAGATATTTGAGTCTTATTTAATCTGGCACTTGAATCAGCTCAATTTGATATCTGAGTAAAACGTTATGCCCAAAATACGACAGATGCGCAAAACTGGAATTCCCAAAACTGCACTTCGTCAAAACGCCTTTTCAAGTTTCCAATCTCCAAAATTAATATATCAAGTCCAATAATGCCCTTATTTGACCCATATTTCATCCTAAATGATTTCATTGAGACCCGATATTATTTTATCTGCAAAATAAACTAAAACACATCAAAACGTTCATCAAACCCGAGAAACTAAACAAAATATTAAGTTAAAGGGGCGGTAAATATTGATATATTTTCCGCTCATCACACCCCCAAACCTAACATTTTGCTAGTCCTCGAGCAAAACAACAAAATAAAATTAAAATTAAACTAAGCCACTTTCGTAGGGATCACGGTTGCATTTAGCATATGCAACAAGCCTTTAAACCCCTAGGTGTCCCTAGTGGACGAGTTATAGTCTCGTGAGGGCTTACAGCAACGATACCCACAAATGTTTTACAAAAGTAAAACGATAATAAAACTAATGCACACAAAAGCAAAAAGACAAGAGAAAAGAGAATAAAGAAGTGTTAGTGATTAATCAGGTGAAACTTCTACTCCAAGTTACTAGTTGTTTTGTTTCATTCTAAATTACCGAATAAGTAAATTCTCCGATTATATTTACCATTCTCCATATACACAGCCAACATAATATTAAACAACTCATTTTTTCCCACAACAGTCATAAGTGCAGTTGATAAGAGAGTAATATTTTTGTCCTAAAGTTTTATCAGAATTCACACCTTTTTTGCAGCAATGGAATAATTTTTCTCATTTTTCTGATTTTTTTTCTATTTTTGTATTTATATACAATACCTTCCATCTATGTAGCGAGTGTTGGGTCGGTGACTCCCAAACCAGTTGGCTTTAGGGCACCAGGTGTTAAGAGACCCCTACGGACTTAATTACTCAGACTTCAGATATATATATTTTTGCAGCATCTTCGATCCATGTAACGAGCTTTGGGCCAGTGACTCCCAAACCAGTTGGTTTTAGGGCACTAGGTGTTAAAACACCCTTACTTAATAACTCGGATCTCAGACGTTTTTTTTTTTTAATTTTTTTTTTACTCCATTGCTTTTTGAGATGTTCCTCCAATTAACTAGAGCACTGAATATTACAAACTTTTCAATTTTAGCTCATGTCCGTATGTTACTATATATGTTGATAATATCTGTCAACTGAGCATATGAAGATCCATTTTAGTCCGTTTTAAGGAGAATTCACAAATTAAATAATTCAAAATGAAATAAACAAAAATTAACTTGTTTTGAAATAGGTTTGAGATACGTCTCAGGAGTGGAACTCCTTACTACTCAGCTATCTCTTACCAATTTCACCTTTTTAGTCAATAAAAAATGCAAAATATTTTTGTAATTTTTGAAAATTTTCCAATTTTTTTGTATTTTTTTTCGAAAAATTTTGGACTAAAAATAAAAATAACACACAAACTAAAAACAAGGTACTGATCAACTAATTCCCTCCCCCAAACCTAAATGAGACATTGTCCCCAATGTCTTAAAATAGTAAAGGAGAGTTAAGAAGGTCGTACCTGGTTAGCTGAAATCTACAGGAAATTAAAGGTTAAGATCCAGATTAATCCTACGCCTCTTACCACGATCGTCCTCGGACCAATTTATCTTTGAAAGGATAGGGTCAACTTGTGGTTCATAGGCTAAGAGTTGGTCTATTAGATCCGGAGCAGTTCTGGCAGTAAGAGGAGTTCTTTCAAAGGTTTTGACACGAACCCATTTCTCCGAGCATCATCAAGAAACACACAAAGAAAATCATAAAATCCATCAACGTTGAGCAGTCCAAGCGGTTTCTGGTGTATGTTCAGGTTCGCCCAAGATAGTACTATAAAAATTTCCTCCAATGTACCCAAGCCACCTGGCAAAGCAATAAAAGCATCAGCACGGTTAATCATTTCTACCAGTCGTTCAGACATACCTGGCACGATATCAGTTCCTCTCCGTTTGATGGTTCAATAAGATTTGCCTCTGCCAAGGGTTTTGGGATGATTCCCAAAACGTGACTGCCTCCTTCCTGTACAGCCTTTGAAACGATCCCCATAAGTCCAAGATTGCCTCCGCCATATATTAAGTGCATATTCCTTGCAGCTAAGACTCGACCCAATCCTGTGCTGCTTCTACGTATTGTGGTTTAGTACCAACACTACTACCGCAAAACACACAGATGTTTTCAACTCGTCTTCTTGAAGTGGCTTCCATGTTTTTTATGTATTTCTTTCTCAACTCTGGATGCCTTCAAAAGTGCAATGACGGGCTGAATTTATAGTACCTGAAAAGGGTGAGTAAAATAATAGCACTAGTATCTTCCAAATGACGATTATTAGTTAACAAATCGTGATAGTCAAAAAGGTCTGGATCCTGTCGGAGAAAATAAAAGAAAACAACAAAACAAATCAAATTTATTAGGAAAAGACAAAGAGAGATATAATATTTACAAGAAAAGTAGCGGCTTGATTGACGTCTATGCGTCAGGGACAAGCTTCCCATCCAATTTTCTTATAAATTGGCAAACAGGTCTTTTTGAGTCAGATTCCCGAGACTTAACTGTTGTCTTTCTTTTTGAAATTGTGTATGTAATTTGCGAAAGGCTATGTGAACATATCCACTGGGATGCGTCTCAAGAGTTGAAGATATATCATCTAAAGACTCATTACTCAAGACATCCCTAATGAATTTAATTTTGTCTTCGCGATTATCAGACATCATTCCTAAAGAACGACAACGAGTATTGCAATTCCATCGTCCACATTTGTAACAAACACCCATTTGCTTAGCTCTACGTTTCTTTGCATAGGTGCTTCTGTCCTAAGCCAGGCAGATGTGAAATAAAAGAGTAAGAAGACTCACCTGCCAATCGGACCCGTGCTTCAATTAACCAACGAATGTCAGTAGGAATACCTTTGATCATCAGTAGTCTCATCCGTTCCAAGCAAACTTTGTAGACTTTCATCAGAGATTTTTGAGGGAGAGAAGGAAATTGCTTGTGAAGATTTGCGAGAGCTTCTTCCATCTTGAAATGACTTAATCTGCAAAAACTAAACACACAAAATTAAATCACACCAAATCACAATATATACACAAATTGCATGGGTTGCCTCCCTGCGAGCGCTAAGTTTAAAGTCGTCAGCCAGACTTGACTTCTCGAACGTTAAGCTGGATCTGAAAGTGTAACACTTTCTTTTTGTCGCTCAAATGATTCTCCCCAGTAGTGCTTGACACGCTTGTTTTTAACCTTGAAAGTTTTGTTAGAGTCAGGATCATGTATCTCAACGGCTCTATTTGGTAAAACTTTGGTGATCACAAATGGACCTGACCACCGTGATTTTGGCTTCCATGGGAAGAATTTCACCCTTGATTTGTTTAACAGTACCTTCTGCCCTGGTTCCAGTTGTATGCGCACTAACTTCTCATCATGTCTTTTCTTGCCCTTTTCTTTGTACAATTTGGCATCCTCAAAAGGCTGATTGTGAAATTCCTCCAATTCGTTGAGCTGGTGGAACTTTTTCTCTTCTGTTGCTTGTAGTGCAAGAATTGGCTCCTTCAGTACAAAAGACGCTTTATCTTTAGGCTCCACAGGCAATTGACATGTTTTAAGTTTGTCAGTAGAACTTTGCATTGCATTGGAGTTCTGAATGGTACTGTGTATCACATCGAGTTTGAAACATTCCTCATTCTTTTCATCATCTGGGAAATTCATGGCCTTGAAAACATTGAATGTTACTTCTTGGTCCTGTACCCTCATGGTTAATTCTCCTTTTTGTACATCAATAATGGTTCGACCTGTAGCCAAGAATGGTCTCCCAAGGATGATTGGCACGTCTGCGTCTTCCTCCATATCAAGGACAATAAAATCTGCTGGGAAAATGAATTTGTCAACCTTGACCAGCACATCCTCAACTACGCCTCTTGAAATACGAGCGTTCTATCAGCAAGTTGTAGTGAGACTGAGTTGGCATTGTTTCTCCAATCTGTAATTTCCTGAAAATAGAAAAAGGCATCAAGTTAACACTCGCACCTAAATCACACAGAGCCTTACCAAAGTTATGTTCTCCTATGACGCAAGGAACAGTGAAACTGCCAGGATCTTTCAACTTCGGGGGAAGTTTCCTCTGAATGATGGCACTGCATTCTTCTGTTAATGCTACTGTCTCGTAATCTCCCAATCTCCATTTTCGTGAAAGAATATCTTTCATGAATTTGGCATAGGTGGGCATTTGTTCCAACGCTTCTGCAAATGGAATGTTGATATGCAGCTTTTTGAAGATCTCCAGGAACCGAGAAACTGCTTGTCCAATTTGTTCTTCTGAAGACGTTGAGGAAAATGTGGAGGTGGAATGATCTGTTCTTTTTCCTTTGCTTCTTTTTCCTCCATCTGTTGCTTTGTTTCTTTTGGAACTTCCTCAGCAGTTGTTTTGGCTCCAACATCTTTGTTGATTTCAGTACCGCTTTTTAACATGATGGCATGACATTGCTCCTTCCCCATGTTCCTTGGATTTGGCTCTGTGTTGCTAGGAAGGGTACCTGGCGGTCTGTAACTCTGAGCATTGGCCAGTTGTCCGATTTGATTCTCCAGTGCTTTGATGGAAGCTGATTGACTTTGAATTAATGCTGCTTGGGATTGAAACATAGCATCATATCTTGCTGCTTGAGAGTCGTGTTTTACTTTTATCTTTTTCAAGTGGGTCAACACTTCTGTTATTCCTGGTTCATTTGCCTGCTCCTGGCTTTTGTTCTGTTGCTGGAATTCAGGTGGTGGATAGTTCTGCTGTTGGCCTGAATTGTTGCTCCATGAAAAATTGGGATGATTCCTCCACCCTGGGTTGTAGGTGTTGGAATATGGATTGTTCCCCTGTCTGTTGAAATTGTTGACAAAATTCACCGTTTCTTCAAGTTGGTTCGACTCTGGTGCTCCTCCATATGGTGAACTTGTGGATCCAGTGGTAAGAGTCTCCATGAATTTGCATATCTGATCTAGCTTGGCGTTGACTGCTGTATTGGCTCCACTTTCATAAATTCCTGCAATTCTTTGGATCATGCTCCTTTCTGTTGGCCACAGGAATTGTTGTTGGCCATTTCTTCGATTAGGTCCCAGGCTTGATCTTCTCCTTTTGCCATCAAGGCTCCTCCAGCAGCAGCATCGATTGTGGTTCTCATTATTCCAGAAAGCCCATTATAGAATGTTTGGACTTGAAGCCATTTTGGAATCTCATGGTGAGGACATTTCCGGAGCAAATCTTTGTACCTTTCCCAAGCTTCGCAGAGGGATTCTGAATCTTGTTGTACAAAGGATGTGATGTCATTCCTCAGCTTTCCGGTTCTGGCTGGTGGAAAGTACTTTGCAAGAAATTTGGTGGCTAAAGTGTTCCAAGTTGTGATAGAACCTGCTGGTAGTGAATGTAGCCAAGCTTTAGCTCTGTCCTTCAAGGAGTAATGGAAAAACTCGCAGTCTCATTGCTTCTTCTCTTCTCTGTTGTAATTGAAAGTGCCGCAAACTTCCAGGAAGTTGCTGATGTGGCATTAGGATCTTCAGTTGCATTCCCCCGAACTTAACTGACTGCTGAATCATCTGAATGCATGTTTTGATGTCACCTGCATTTGCTGGTAAGGGAGGAAGTACAATACAAGAAATGAGTCTGTCAACCACCGGAATGGTTCTGTCTCGAATGGGAATTGGTGTGTGCAACGTTCAAAGGTTCAGGTTCCATGTTGACTAAAGCTTCTTGGCCTTCTCGCCTTTCCCTTCTCAACTGTCTGATGGTTCTTTCAATTTCTGGGTCAAGCGGTCGGAGTTCAAAGCTTCTGGTTCGTCTCATGTAGTTTCTGAGAACCTGAAACACAAGAAAACAAAAACAATAAGTAAAAAGAAATTAGATACAAGTAAAGGTATCTAACCCCTAAACTAATAGTAAAAGATAAATAAGTCCCCGGCAACGGCGCCAAAAACTTGACCGGCGTAAAAACACACGTATAACGCAAGCGCACGTATCGTTCAAGTAGTATAAAAATATCGATCCCACGAGGACTTAATATCTAAACTATTAATTTTATGTCAAATGATTACTAATATCTAACAGTTGATTGATTGATTTGAAAGGGTGACGATTCTAAATTTAAAAGCAAGTAAATAAAATTGTCGAAAATAGGTTTTAAGAAAATTCAATATTAAAAACTATCTAGGGTTGTGATTCTTTCCAATATCATTTAATTTTAAAGATGAAGTGGTTATCTTAAAGTTGGGTAATATATTGATTTATTAACCTGGAACACTAAATTATGTGTAAGCCTCTGTCGATGGTCAGACAAAAAATACCAGTTTAACCAATTGAACCATATGTCTATGTCAACCAAATTATCTGGATTCATTAAGTTTAAGTTCCAATTATGGCTACCCCCGCCCGACAGGTATATTCCTATCCTGTAAGAAATCTATTAAAGGGTTATCTATCCTCAAGGAAGATCGTGGGCTATTGAGTCTAAGGCTTAAACCTAAAATCCCTATGTCTAGTTCATTTTAATTTACCAGATCAATTTTATTAATGGCCAGTTAATAAAAAGCATTAAGATTAAGACTCAATAAATAAACATTTATATTACCCAAACTATAATTTAACCCCTTATAAACCGGTGATATTGGATTTCATCACAACCCCAGATAACTGGCTTAGTTACGACACATATTTACGGGTAGTAAAAATTTAAATAAAATAAAAGACATAAAGTAATTCTGAAAATTAAATACTGAAAAGTAAATTGCTGAAAAGTAAAAAAAAAAACTAAAAGTAAAAGTAAAAAGTAAAAAGTAAAAGTAAAAGTAAAAAAAATAAAATAAATTACTGAAAGTAAATTGCTGAAAAGTAAATTATTGAAATTAAATAAAGTAAAAGTACAATAAAAGAAAATGCTGGGGTTAGAGGATCAACTTTTATTACTACTATTTTAGATATCTCCCTTAATATAATATATTAACTTTGCGTGATAATTACCAACCAGCCATATAGGCGGTATCCTGATTAAGTCAAATTAATAATTAATTACCAACCGACCAACCATGCGGCATCCATACTTAGTCAGGTTAAAACCAATTTATAATTAATTTCCAACCGGCCAATATAGCGGTATCCTCATTAAGTCAGATTTTAAATAGTTTATATTTTATATTAAGGGAGATTAATCTAGAATAGCAATAATAAAAGCTTTACCTTTTACCCCAGCAAAGGGGAGTTACCTCCTCATTGCTTGAAAAATAAAAACTGCAAAAGTAAAGAAAAGAAAGGTTTGTGCGTAAAAGTAAATTGCGGAAAGTAAAAACTGAAAAGTAAAGAAAAGAAAGTGCGAAAGCGGAAATTAATTACTGAAAGCTGTAAATAAACAAACAAGATACAATCTTCTTATTTATTCATTAGGAATTTCAAAGAAGAAAGTATGAATTTTACAAATGAAATGGCTTGGTATTTATAGGCAAAATTTTGCCTATATCAAATCATCCATCAAATTCTCCACCAAATCCATTATTAATTTCTCCACTAATTACTCCACCAAATCCATAATTGCTCCACTAATTGCTTATCTTGTTTGGTGTTGATTTGATAATTTTTATTAATTATTTATTAATTATATTTTTTGCTTTGAAAATGATTGATAATGACTTTAATAATTACACATCACACACTTCTGGATGGTTCATCAATTTCGGTCATGAACTCTTCAGAATTCGAAATATTTTCTCTTTCAAAGTTGTAGATCTTTGAGTCTTCTTTAATCTGGCACTTGAATCAGCTCAATCCGATATCTGAGTAAAAAGTTATGCCCAAAATACGACAGATGCGCAAAACTGGAATTCCCAAAACTGCACTTCGTCAAAACGCCTTTTCAAGTTTCCAATCTCCAAAATTAATATATCAAGTCCAATAATTGCCCTTATTTGACCATATTTCATCCTAAATGATTTCATTGAGACCCGATATTATTTTATCTGCAAAATAAACTAAAACACATCAAAACGTTCATCAAACCCGAGAAACTAAACAAAATATTAAGTTAAAGGGGCGGTAAATATTGATATATTTTCCGCTCATCAGTTCTTTTCCAGCTGACCCAAAGCTCGCTACATGGATCATGGATGTTGCAGAAAATATATATATCTAAATCCCTGAGTAATTAAGAGCCGTAGGGGTGTCTTAACACCTGTGCCCTAAAGCCACTGGTTTGGGACCACCGACCTAAACACTCCTTACATAGATGGAGATATTGTATATAATAAATAAAAAATTCAAAGAAAATATCAGAAAAATCAGAAAAATTATTCCATTGCTACAAAAAGGTGTGAATTCTGATAAAACTTTAGGACACAAATATTACTCTCTTATCAACTGCACTTGTGACTGTTGTGGGCAAAAATGAGCTGATTAATATTTTGTTGACTGTGTATATGGAGAATGGTAAATATAATCGGAGAATTTACTTATTCAGTAATTTAAAAAGAAAAAAAAAAACTAGTGACTTGGAGTAGAAGTTTCACCTGATTAGTCACTAACTTCTTTATTCTTTTTTCTCTTGTCTTTTTTGCTTTTGTGTGCATTAGATTCACTATTTTTTTACTTTTGTAAAATATTTGTGGGTATCATTGCTGTAAACCCTCACGTGACTACAACTCGTCCACTAGGGACACCTAGGGTTTAAAGGCTTGTTGCATACGCTAAATGCAACTGTGATCCCTACGAAAGTGGCTTAGTTAAATTTTATTTATGTTATTTTATTCTATGTTTTGCTCGAGGACTAACAACAATGTTAGGTTTGGGGGTGTGATGAGTGGTAAATCTATCACTATTTCCCACTCATTTAACCTAATATTTTGTATAGTTTCTTGATTTTTGTGAATATTTTGATGTGTTTTGTGTTATTTTGTAGATTAATAAAGTTTCAGGACATTCTGGAGGTGATTTAGGGCCAAAACAGTGAAAAACATACAAAATGGCATTTTGGTCATTGGGCGCGTCGCGACGCGCAGGCTGTTTCGTGACCTCTAACGTGCACCACAAGCTTTCTAACGTGCGCCAGGTCCACGTGTCAAAATCTGAGAAGTTTGACTTTGCTAACGTGCGCCGGACTTTCCTAACGTGTGTCGTGCCACATGTCACCATCACAGCCGATCAGCTAACGTGAGCCGTTCCACGTGTCATCAACATATAGTACCGAAAATCACCATCGCCACGTGTCGACAAGTGTCATCCCACGTGTCAGCCACGTCATCATCCACGTCAGTAGAAGCCACGTCATCATCAGCCAATCACAGCGTGCCACGTGTCGCAATTATACGGTGCCGACAATCACTTTCGCCATATATTGCCACATCAGTGCCACGTCATCACCACGTCAGCGCCACGTCAGCTCAATTATTGACTCATTTATCCGAATTGACAAGTGGCAGATAAGAATTTGAAACTAGCCAATCACGAGCCGCCACGTCAGCGCGTCGCGACTCAAGAAGGAACTTGCGCATCGCGATGCGAGGGGGTCACCGAGGCCTATAAATAGAGCTCGAAATTTCAGTTTCAGATGTACCTTCCTCTCTGAATTCTCTGATGTAAATAGGGAGTTTTCTACTTAGTTTGTTTTAATTTCAATTTTGTAATTAATTTTAATTACGTTCGGTAATAGTAATAATTTACTTTATTTACTTTTACAGTTTTTACTATTCAACCATGAGGAGGTAACTTCCCCCTGCTATGGTGAAAGGTAATTCTTTTACTATTGCTATTTAGATTTATCTTCCTTAAATATAATATATTCACTATTTAAAATTTGAATTAAAAAATGATACTGCTATATTGGTCGGTTGGTAATTCATTTTAAACTGATTTAAACCTGACTAAACAAGGATACCGCCAGATTAGTCGATTGGTAATTAATTTTCTTACCGCCTATATGGCAGGTTTATTTTGGTTCCGCATTTATGGCTGGTTGGACTTAATTTGACTTAATCAGGTTACCGCCTATATGGTTGGTTGGTAATGTTATCACAAGTTTATATATTATATTATGGGAGATATCTAAATTAGTAGTAGTAAAAATAATTTCTTTTACCTTAGCATTTTATTTTATTTTACTTTTCAGTATTTACTTTTCCGCATTTACTTTTCAGTATTTTTACTTTATGTCTTTTACTTTTAAGTTTTTACTAGCCCTAGTTATGTGTCGTAACTAAGTTAGATATCTGGGGTTGTGATGAATTCCAATATCACCGGTTTATAAGGGGTTAGATTATAGTTTGGGTAATATAAAGATTTATTTATTGAGTCTTAATCTTAATGCTTTTTCATTAACTGGCCATTAATAAAATTGAACTGGTAAACTTAAAATGAACTTGGAAAAGGGATTTTAGTTTAAGACCTTAGACTCAATATCCCACGATCTTCCTTGAGGATAGATAACCATTTAATAGATTTCCTTACAGGATATGATTATACCTGTCGGGCGGGGGTAGCCATAATTGGAACTTAATCTTAATAAATCTAGGTAATTTGGTTGACATAGACATATGGTTCAATTAGGTTATACTGGGTATTTGCGTCTGACCATCGACAGAGGCTTTCGCATAATTTAGTGTTCCAGGTTAGTAAATCAATATATTACCCAACTATAAGATAACCACTTCATCTTTTAAATAATATTGGAATAAATCACAACCCTGGATAGTTTTATAAATTTGTATTTTTCTTCAGTTTTTTTTCACGCAAGTTTTATTTCCTTATTTTTTAATTCAAAATCATCACCATTTCAAATCAATCAACCTGTTAGATACTAGTAATCATTTGACCTCATAAAATTAATAGATCAGGTATTAAGTCCTCGTGGGATCGATACTTTTTATACTACTTGAACGATATGTGCGCTTGCGTTACACGAGTGTGTTTACGCCGGTCAGTTGTCCTCTGATGTGACCTTCTCGATCTTCACATCGCCACGATGTATGATATCACGAATCATATGGAAATGTCGAAGAACATGCTTGGATCATTGATGAGACCGCGGTTCCTTAGCCTGCGCTATAGCCCCGTTATTATTACAATACAATGGAACGGGCTCAGTTGCTAACGGAACTACTCATAATCCAATTAGGAATTTACGAATCCAAACTGCCTCTTTTACTGCTTCAGCTACAGCAATGTACTCTGCTTCAGTTGTTGAATTGGTAACAGTCTCTTGCTTGGAAGATTTCCAGCTTACTGCTCCGTTATTCAAACAAAATATGTACCCGGATTGCGACTTGTAGTCGTCTTTATTGGTTTGGAAACTTGCATCGGTATACCCAGTTACCTCAAGTTCTCCATCTCCATAGATTAAGATTGCATCCTTAGTTCGTCTAAGATACTTTAGGATATTCTTAACCGCCATCCAGTGAACATCACCTGGATAGGCCTGATAGCGACTACACATGCTCAAAGCATACGAGACATCAGGTCGCATATATATCATGGCATAAATGATCGATCCAACTGCCGAGGCGAATGGTATATGACTCATGTTGTCTCTCTCATTTTGAGTTTTAGGACACATGTCCTTAGATAGAGTGACGCCATGTGACACTGGCAACAGTCCCATCTTGGACTGATCCATGTTGAATCTCTTCAACATTTTGTCAATGTACGTGCTCTGGGAGAGTCCAAGCAGCTTTCTAGATCTATCCCGGTAGATCTTTATTCCTAGAATAAAGGCTGTTTCTCCCAGATCTTTCATGGAGAATTTTAATGAAAGCCAAGCTTTCACCGATGTTAACATGGGAATGTCATTGCCAATAAGCAATACATCATCAACGTAAAGGACAATGAATGTCAATGCGCTCCTATTAACCTTCTTATATACACAAGGATCATCCTCGTTTTGAACGAAATCATATTCTTTTTTGATCTCATCAAAACGTTGGTTCCAAGAACGCGATGCTTGCTTCAATCCATAAATGGATCGATTTAACTTACAAACCTTGTTTGCAAGTCTTGGTATGACAAAACCGTCAGGTTGTTGCATATAAACATCCTCCAAAAGGTTTTCGTTAAGGAAAGTGGTTTTGACGTCCATCTGCCTTATCTCGTAATCAAAATATGCAGCAATAGCAAGCATTATCTTAATCGATTTAATCATGGCAACGGGTGAAAAATTTTCATCGTAATCGACACCATGTCGTTGACAATACCCTTTTGCTACAAGCCTAGCTTTGTACGTTTGTACATTTCCATCAATGTCAGTCTTCTTCTTGAAGACCCATTTGCAACCAATAGGCTTTACGCCTTCTGGTGCATCAACCAGTGTCCAAACTTGGTTGGTGTACATGGAATCCATTTCAGAATTCATGGCATCATCCATAAACCGGAGTCGATACCTTGTATCACTTCCTCATACGTAGCCGGCTCGTCTTCCTCAATAAGATTAATATCCACATGAGGTGAAATCAGAAACCCATACCTCTCAGGTTATTTTCTGACTCTCTCCGACCTACGCGGTCCTTGTGTATTCGAAGATTATGGTACAGCCTCTTCCCTGATGGACTGTTCATGTTCCGTTAAGGATTTTGTGCCAGGAATAGTATCACTCTGATTTTCATCGAGTTCTACTTTCCTCCTACTTATCACTGCATTTAGGAATTCCTTCTCAAGGAAAACCGCATGTAGAGCAACAAATACTTTGTTCTCTTGTGGGTGATAGAAGTAATATCCTTTGGTTTCCCTAGGATATCCTAAAAATAGGCATTTATCTGATTTGGGTTCAAGTTTGGTACCTTCCAAACGTTTGACGTATGCCCAGCAACCCCAAATCTTCAGGAATGAGAAACCCGATTTCTTTCCTGTCCATATCTCATACGGAGTCTGTTGAACAGACTTTAACGGAACCTTATTCAAAATAAGTATTGCACTGTTCAATGCATATCCCCAGAAGGAAATAGGTAGCTCTGTGCGACTCAACATAGACCTTACCATGTCTAACAAAGTTTGATTTCTCCGTTCGGACACACCATTTAATTGCGGTGTTACGGGAGGAGTCCACTGTGAAAGAATACAATATTCTTTCAAGTAATCAAGAAACTCATTGCTTAAGTAGTCGCCACCACGGTCCGAACGTAATGTCTTAATACTTTTGCCTTTCTGTTTTTCTACTTCATGTCGAAACTATTTGAATTTCTCAAAGGTTTCCGACTTGTGTCTCATAAGATACATATAACCATAACGCGATGCATCATCCATAAAGGTTACGAAGTATTCGTATCCACCTCTAGCCTAGCTAGACATGGGCCCACATACGTCACTATGAACGAGGGCTAACAGTTCGGTGGCACGTGCACCTTTACTGTTAAAAGGTGATTTAGGTATTTTGCCTAACAAACAAGATTCGCAGACGTCATATGAATTTGGATCAAATCCGTCCAAGTACCCACTCTTCAAAAGTGTGGATATATGTGTCTTGTTGATGTGTCCCAAACGACAATGCCACATATAAATTTCATCTTTGTTACTTAGTTTAAGCCTTTTGTTTGTTACATTATATGTTTGAGATTGATTTACATTCAAAATATAATGACCGTTATTTACATCAGCAGTGCAAATTTCCATATCATTTTTATACATAAAACACCTAGTGTTTTTAAATACAAAAGTATACCCACATTGGGCTAACATAGATACAGAAATAATATTCCTAGTCAAACTAGGTACATAATAACAGTTTGAAAGTTTAAGTACAAGCCCCGAGGGCAGTTCCAAAACATAAGTGCCAACGGCCAAAACGGTGACTCGTGTCCCATTTCCAACGCGGAGGTCAATCTCTCCTGAGGCCAGTTTCATGTTAATCTACAGATCTTACACATCAGTACATATATGAGTACCACAACCAGAATCAAAAATCCAATTTTTAAAACTAGTAGTAGACATGTTCATTTCTATAACAAATATACCTGAAGCCGGTGTCTTGCCAGCTTTGATTTCCTTCATATGTGCCTTGTACTCGCGGCAGTCACGCTTCCAGTGATCCCGCTTCCCGCACTACAGACATACATCTTGGGATTTGTCCTTACCCTTCCCAGAAGGTTTTGACGATTTGGCCTTGCCTTTCTTCTTCTTCTTCTTTACACCTCCAGTTGCCTTGGGCCAAGTCCTCAGAGTCTGAGATGTTGAAACGAAGTGCGCTTCGCGCTTCTTGCTCTTTTGAAGCTCTTTTTCTGCTTCGAGCAGTGTGGACATCAACTCTCCAAGTGTTTGTTCTTGGTTTATCATATTGTAGTTCATGATGAACCCACTCCAAATGTCGGGGAGAGACTGTAAGATCAAATCTATTGAAGTCTCAGCCTCGAAGACAATGCCCACTGTCCCAGTTGCTCAATGTCAGCAATAATCTGTGACACATGGTGCTCAATAGATGTACCCTCTAACATGCGAGCGCGGAAGAGCTTCTTCTGCAACTCATATCTTTACGATCTAAGATTAGATCGGTGAAGATCATGCAACTTCGCCATCATATTATAGGGATCCAATCCCTTGTTTTGACGATAGAATTATTGAGTCATAGCAGCAAGTATTATAGATTGAGCAGTGAAGTTGTCATCACTATGAGTCTTCTAAAGCTCTAGCTCAACTATCCGATCAAATCTAGGCTTAGGCCCAAGAGGTCTCTCTATAGTGTAGAGTAATTTCTCGGATCCCAGGACAATCTTGAGATTCATGTCCCAATCTTGAAAGTTTGTGCCATTAAAGACATTGTCACCAATGATAATATCTCTAATGCTTAACTTTCATGTCATCTTAATTACAATAGTCAAACTATTCAATTAACGATGTATGGGTACAGTCTAACTGTTACAAGAAAAATAATAAAAATATTAGTCCAACTAATAAATATAATTGACGAAATAATTTGAAAGCGCGTGAAGCCAAGTATTTGAACGAAATTGAAAATTCAATACTGGCCTCCCACTATTTTTCGGTGAGCCTCTAACCCTCTGTTGAGTACTCGGGAAACGTTGTTTCCTAGTGGGCTAGGATCCCGTTCCATAACACACAACCTTGACTTTGGCCAACAAGTTGTATGATATTTAACTAGGTAGATCTCTAAGATCAATTGGATCTCATCCAATTCCTAGATCCGATAGGTGGACCTCCAAGTCCGAAACATATATACAATATATATATATATATATATATATATATGCCAATATATCCAATATATTTTCCTAACCTTTTCCTCTGAATCAACTAAGCCTTGCCTTTGGCACAACAAGCTTAATAATTCCAGTTAAGCGGAACCCATTGACTTTGGTCATGATTCAAACACATCCGCGATGGAAAAAGGTCTTGACTTTGGCCAACAAACTAGTGCCAATTTTGGATCTTGAGAATGAATCATTCAATGGAAGGAAAAACGCTTAATATTTGTTGAGGGTTTTTCGCGTAAATTGGCAACCAATTTATTATCTTTGATTAGGTCTCATCATACACCCTTAAGCATGTATTCTAAAAGCATAATAAGGCGCGGTGTAGGCAATACATTTTTGCATGTGAAACCCGATGATGAGTCTCAGTTGGAGGCACTACCTTTTAAGTCACGGAAGCCGCGGGAAACGGACATCGGAATGGGAAATTCAGGATGAGTATGCTATCAGAGTCGTTTCACGTGTTCACTGTTTTCGTTCGTGCTGCGATCTTAAACGCGTTCGAATGTCAGGCAAATTGCGGGCGTTCATGTCGCGTTCGAATTGGCGTTCGAACGGTATCGGTATTTCTGGTTTTGCTGTTAGCCTCATGACCCGAGCCCATTTAGCCCACATGCACCCTAGCCTAGCCCAAGCCCACTTAAAACACACCCAAATTAAATCAAATATTAATTAGATAATGTAATTAAATAAAATAACTAATTAAGTCATATACCAAATTAAATAAAACAAATAAAATCTAAATAATCACCTACCAAAATAATAAAAATACTTACACAACATAAAATAAGTATATGCCTAATATAAACAAATCAAATATAATCATTCCTAACTAAATAGGATATTTACCAATCTAAAATATTTGACTTCCTAATCAACACCAATCTAAACTTGTAACTTCCTAATTTATAATATTTTGTCTCCCCTCAATCTTGTGTATGCCATTCTTGAGAAGCCTAAATTAGAAACTAAGATCCTATTCCTTATGAGACAAGGTGAAGCCCTAGCCATTCTCTATATAAAGAACCACCACCCAAAGCCTCTCAATCTCTCTAGTTCACGTTTTTCACAAGCAAAAAGAATCCAAAAATTATGTCCACTCTCCATGCTCTCAAGTTCACACATAATACAAAGAAATAACACAAAAATTCTCTTCATCTCCTTCCCCTAATCACCGAAAATCATACTTCCATACAGCAGCCATACACGCCCAAAACAGCAGCAAAATGACCTTAAAACAGTAGCCCGAAATAACCTTAAAACAACAGTAAAAATACCCCAAAACAGCCCCTAAATCACCTAAACCAGTAACTAAAAACTGTACTTTTAATCCTTAAAACAATAACTAAAAAACTGCACTTAAAGCCTTCAAAAAAAAAACACCCAAAACAGTCCATTAAAACACCAAAACAGTGACCTGAACAGCAAGCAGAAATACAAAAGAAACATTAGCAAAGTGGAGGCCAAACAACAGCAAAACGGAGGCCAAACAGCAAGCAAAATAGCAAAACAGTGAGGCAAGACGCTAAACCAGTGAATCGGAGAAGTAGCGGTGTGATAGCCCTTCCGACGGCCGTGAAACACGAGTTCGAAAGTCGACATAAAAGGTTAGACCTGAGGGTATTTTCAACATTCATTTTCTGTTTTATTTGTATTATTTATTGAATGTTGCTTGCATGATTGTTATGTTGAAATGCATGTTGTGGCCCTTGAGTAGATAAATATGCATGGATTATGAGATATGGTATGTTGTGTCTTTGGAATAAAACGAAAGATGTGTCAACTCTCGCGGTATATCAGATGGAAACCCGGACATAAATTTCATAGCCGATTCTGAATGGACGGTAGTATGATCTGTACTCGGGATACAACTCCACGTACTGCTTGAGTAAATGACACTTTCTTTTGTCTTATATTGCTTTTATTTATTTATTTTTCGTCATTTGAATTCTGCATGTTACTTTTGTATGCGTGATTCAATAGAGCGCATGGGCTTAGTAAGTGCGATGAAATGTCCCCTACTTGGAGGGGTTAAAATCCTTTACCACGATGCTTTGCCGCGCCGATTGATGTGTGTTCGGTTGAATGCAAGATACGTTCAATCGGGCATACTAAGTTTGATATTATTGTTTTTTTAATTCTTTGTATGCATGATTCAATCGAGCGCATGGGCTTAGTAAGTGCGATGAAAGGTCCCCTATTTGGAAGGGTTAAAATCCTTTACCACGATACTTTGTCGTAACGGTTGATGTGTGTTTGGTTAAATGCAAGATACGTTCAATCGGGTATACTAAGTTTGATATTATTGTTTTTAATTCTTTGTATGCATGATTCAATTGAGCGCATGGGCTTAGTAAGTGCGATGAAAGGTCCCCTATTTGGAGGGGTTAAAACCCTTTACCATTATGCTTTGCCACGCCGATTGGTGTATACTCGATTGGATACGAGATGAGTTCGATCGGATACGTGAGGTCCCACATTGTGGATTTGTTTGTCTATGAATGTGTTGCATGCATCAGGTCTGGTTTCGTTCGAACGCGTTCTCGAATGCCACACAAACGTGAACCTTCTATTTACCGTTCGAACGCATTCTCAAATGCTACGCGAACGCGCACGTATTTTCTTAGTTTGATCATGCATCAGGTCTGGTTCCGTTCGAACGCGTTCTCGAACTCCACACGAATGTGAACCTTCTATTTACCGTTTGAACGCGTTCTCAAACGCTACGCGAACGCTCACGCATTTTCTTAGTTTCATCATACATCAGGTCTGGTTCCGTTCGAACGCATTCTCGAACGCCACATGAACTTGAACCTTCTATTTACCGTTCGAACACGTTCTCAAATGCTACGCGAACGTGCATGCATTTTCTTAGTTTCAAAATTTATCAGGTCAGGTTTCGTTCGAACGCGTTCTCAAACGCCACACAAACGTGAACCTTCTGTTTACCCTTCGAACGTGTTCTCAAACGCTACGCGAACGCACACGCATTTTTTAGTGTTTCATGCATCAGGTCTGGCTCCGTTCGAACGCGTTCTCAAACGCTATACGAACGCGAACCTTCTGTTTACCGTTCGAACGTGTTCTCGAATGCTACGCAAACACGCACCCACTGAACTGAGTCCTTTTCATCAGATTTCATACATAATTGTTCCTAGTAGCTATCCCTTCGTATGATGAATCCGATTGCTTCTCTGTGTTACTCAAGATTGTGTAGGTATCATTCATTTGTATTCCTCACATGTATGAGTACAATGTGTTTAACGTATTACAATTCATATATCCATGTCATGATAGCATTTGAGTATTATTTCTTGTGGTATATCGGATGGAAACCCAGACATAAATTTCGTAGCCGATTCCGAATGGATGGTAGTATAGTCTATACTTGGGATACAATTCCACGTACCACTTGGAAAAGTGTTCACATGTGTGCTTGTGTGGTTAATGCGTGTGCTTGTGTTTTTTTTTAATACAATATGCCAATGAAGTCGTATGTTCGTTGCTACTTTGATGTATTTTCAAGCATACAATCTTAGATGTGAAATATATGTAAATTCATATGTAAGTTTTATTTTTGTGCATATGGATTTAGAAGCATGATACTCTTGGAAATAAGTGTTACTTAAGTTTGATTAAATTATTACACAAATCCTTTCATTACAAGTGACATAAGTAAGGGACCATTCTGAACCCAACGGTTTGAGGTCTTCCCTTGCGAGGGGTGAGTGCGGCCTTAAATCTCATTTTCCCGGTTCACACCAGGTGGCGACTCCATTATTCTCTGGTTTAGTCCCCCGTGGCTACTCCGTACTCCCAATCGGGCCGTGAGCCCGGGACAGCATGCGTCGCCCAGTTTCTGTGTCCCACAGTCTGGCGACTCCACTGGGGATAGAGAATCGGCCCCGAAATATTGTCTTTTGTAATGTTTGGATTTATGTTCTAATTGACTGTGTCTATAGTGGATGAAATGGGGGTTTAATCAAAGGCATTTTTGAGGCTATGTAATGGTTTGGTGTCTTCCTTCATTCACTACCTTTCTAGAAGGAAAAGCTATGAAGGCACCTATATAGACATCTACTCGTAGCCTATTATGATGGACTAATTTGGAGGACTCGTTGTTTATTCCTGACACCAAGCGATAAGAGACTAAGAGGCTTGGGTATTTAAGTGAGTCTCGCTCCACCTTCCCTCTGGGGAATCTACAACGGGAAATCCATTTGACAGTCAGTCACACACCATAGCTCATTGGCACGTACCTTAGTGTATAAAAAAGAATGCGCTCACTTGGTTGGGGAGACCTAGTTGTGGGCCATCCTTCGCCGATGAGAGCCTTTATCTACACTCCTGCCAACCCACCATAGACCGGGATTGTATGGTTAAAGTAACAATTATTTCCTTGAGTATGAGCTTGTGGACCATCCTCATTTGGATGCATTTGGACCATTGTCAGAAATGCGGACTTGCTGGGCCATTTAAACTAGGGCGAGTTCGTACCTTATGACCATTGGACCCAAAGCTTCTGAAATGTTGATGGGCCATTCTATAGAAATTATTGTTTTGTGTTTGCATTATCTTTCTTTTATGCTTGTGTTTGGGAACATCGCCGTTTGGATCCATTTGGACCATATGTCATGGGATATGGGCTTGTTAGGCCATTTAAACTGGGATAAGAACATATTTTATGACGATCGAACCAAAGGCTTCTAAGTGTTGGTGGGCCACTTTGTGCTTGTGTTCGGAACATTACCATTTGGATTTAGTTGGGCTCCTTGCCATGAGATGTGAACTTGTTAGGCCATTTAAACTGGGACGAGTTCACTCATATAGCAGTTAGCCCAAAAGTTTCTGAAATGATAACGGGCCGATTTGTTTGAGAATTTTAGTTGATGTAGTATGTTATATATGTTACATGCATCTCATACACCTCATGCATACATATATCATGTTAACACCCTCTATGTCTCAAAAAGACATCATAGATATCGTTTGGGTTAGAGAATGAACAAGGCTCATTAAAAGAACAGTAACAGTCATGAGTGAATCTGGTAATGAGGTTTCCCGTATGGATCAGTTAGAGAACGGTCTCGCCAAGGTCACTGAACAGTTGTAAGCTTTGACTAGTGTTATGGCTGGTATAGCTGAGTCTCGTGCCGGGGTTAATTCCGGGGATGTGAGGCAAGAGGAACCTCTGAACAGATTGGGGGATGATATCCCCACTTTTGATGATGATATGGCAGAGTATACAGCAAGCAGAGTATCTAGGTCTCAGGCAGAGTTACAGAAACTTCAGGATCAGGTTGAGTCAGTTACCCGTAAGATAAGGGGTAAGAATGAGGACTTGCTGGATTATGACACACTGACTTTCAAGGAATAGTTGCCGGCACTATTCAAGATGCCTGATATGGCTAAGTTTAACGGGAATGGGGATCCAAGGGTGCATCTCTGGCAGTTTGTATCAATCATGAGTTCAGTCAGATTATCTCAGCGCCAAGTGTAGAAAATGTTTGGAATGTCGCTCGAGGGAGCTCTCGTGGTGTGGTACCACAGTTTGGAGAAGAAAGTGAATGAAGATTTGAGGGAGTTGGCTGATGCCTTCCTGAAGCAGTATGTCACTGACCTAGAGATTGATCTGTCACTCCGTGATCTAGAAAATGTTAAGCAGAAATCGGAGGAGAGTTTTAAGGAGTATGTGGACCGGTGGAGGGGTCAGTTGTTGAAGATGCAGACTAGGCCTTCGGAGAAGGATCAGATTAAGATGATTATCAATGGCACCAAGCCCTCCATTTACAGCAAGTTGAGGAGGATGACCTCCATGATTGCAGACTTTCGGCAGTTGAGGGAAACTGTCATGGACATTGAGGAAGAAGAGGCCGAGAATAGAAAATTCTATGGTCTGAACAGGAGGCCCATTGGGGGAATATTGGGAACAAAGCCCGTTTCTGCTGAGATTGCCGCTATCCGGAATCGGAGATTTTCCAACTTGGGAAGACCCCTGTCAAAGGTGCTAGAGAAACTGAAGAGGCAATGGCTCTTAAAAACCTTGGAAGCCAAAACATTACCCAATCCCCTACCATCACATTATAACCTAAGCCTTTACTGTCACTTTCACCAACAAAAGGGCCATGACACTGACAATTGCGCCCGACTCCACCATGAAATCCAAGACCTGATAAGCTCCAAGCAAATACCTGACCCAGAAACAGAACAGCCTGACACACACAGAAACCCCTTACCCAATTACCGTGTCGTACCACCACCAGCCTATATGATCAATTCTGACCTCCCAGAAGACCTTGTCCTAAAATCCTTTCACCCTCAAGCCTTTTTCCTGGGAATCTGGGATAGCACTAGTGAAGATGAGACTGAGCAGGGGAAAAAATTTTGGCTTGATTTCTCTAGCAGTGACGAGGAAGAAGTAAGAGGAATGACGCGCAGCGGTCGTTTTTACAATGATATGGCAGATTAGGGTAAAGAAGTTTTGACAGATGGTAGAGAAGTGGTTGAGACTGCAGAAAATACTGAGGGGGATTTAGTGCTGAGGCAATTGAGGAAGACTAGAGCACAAGTGAGTATCTGGGAACTATTATGTGCATCTCGGGAGCATAGGCAAGCCATGGTTGAGGCTTTGAGCAAGATTGTGGTACCGAAAGACGCCAACCCCGCAATGTTTGTTGGGTCGGTTCAGAAGGAAGCTTTGCAGATATCTTTTTCTGAGGATGAACTCCCAGCAGAGGGGAGGAATCATAACAGGCCTCTATTTATCAAGGCCGAGGTGAGGGGCAAGAGAACTTCGTGTGTAATGGTGGATGATGGTTCGTCCATCAATGTGTGCCCGCTGAAAATTCTGGCAAGATTTGGTATGAAAGCAACAGACTTGGACCCCTCCAGTATGACTATTAAGGCTTATGATGACAGTAAAATGGGAGTTGAGGGTACCTTTGTGGCTATGGTTATGGTAGGACCGATTGAAGATGAGGTTGAGTTCACAGTACTGGACATCCCGGCTACTTTCGCCTTATTGTTGGGAAGGCCTTGGTTTCACAAACTTGGGGGCGTGCCTTCTAATTTACATCAGATGATCAAGTTCCCGTATGAGGGAGAAGTTGTTACTATCCGGGCTGAGTTAGATAATGTCGTGGCTGCCTTGGAGATACAACCTTTCACGAGGTTTCAGGTGTCAGCTACTTTTGAGGAATGGGTGGATCCTAGGGTGGCTAGGATCATGAAAAAAATGAAGTTTGAACCGAGTGAATGTTCAAGATTTCCAGATTTCAGAGGACAGACTACTTGGAAAGGTTTGGGGTACAAATCTGATGAAGAAAAGCCAAAGGTCAAGAAAAAGGGCCTGAAACTGATGGAATGTTTTGTGAAAGCTTCTGGATATCAAGGGGATCCTGAACCTGTGGAAGTTAATGGAATTGTGGTACCTGGGTTTGAGATCTTCCAGGATATGTTGGGTAAGAAGCTGATAGTTGAAGAAATTGTGAAGAAAGAAGAAGAGAATTGAGAGGAGGAACTAATGAAGTTGGAGAGCCTGACTCTGGGAGAGGATGAAAAGTCTGAGGAAGACCTAATTTCAGAGGAAGAAGTGTCTATAGATGATGAAGACATCTACCTTCCTGATTTGTTTGAATGTACTTCCGCATTATCCAATAATAAAGACATTTCTTTTGCTTACTTGCCTGAGTCATTTCCATTTACTCTACACGAATCAAGCATATTTGATATCAGTTCGGCCAGAACTACTGCATTTAACTTGGGTACACTTGAGAACCCCAAAGAAATTCTGATTGCAAGTGAAGTTACCTCTGAAGAGAGGGAGAAACTAGAAGAAGTGTTGGTCAGATATGCCAAAGTGTTTGCTTGGTCCTATAGGGACATGCCTGGGGTAGACAGAAACATTGCCCAACACACAATACCAACTTATCATAATATGAGGCCAGTAAAACAGAAACTCCGACGGATGAGACCAGAATGGGCTGAGAAAGTCAGAGAGGAAGTTAAGAAACATATAGAAGTGGGGTTCCTAGAAGTAGTACAGTATCCTGAGTGGTTGGCTAATAGAGTACCGGTGCCAAAGAAAGATGGGAAGGTCAGAATGTGTGTAGACTACAGAGATCTCAACAAGGCTTGTCCGAATGATGATTTTCCTCTGCCGCATATAGATGTTCTGGTTGATAGTGCGGCATTATCTGCTATATATTCATTTGCAGATGGGTTTTCAGGTTACAATCAGGTTCTCATGGCCGAGGAAGACAAACACAAGACTGCATTTTTTACTGAGTGGGGTACTTATTGTTACAAGGTTATGCCATTTGAGCTTAAGAATGCGGGGGCTACCTATCAGCGGATGGCCATTACACTTTTCCATGACTTGATGCACAAAGAGATTGAGGTGTATGTGGATGACATGATGGTGAAATCGGAGACAAGAGTTGGAAATTTTGAAACACTGGAAAGGTTCCTTCAGAGAGTTGACAGATACAACCTGCGGCTTAATCCCAAGAAATGTGTGTTTGGGGTGACAACAGGGAAATTGCTTGGTCATACAGTGGGAATGGGCGGAATAGAGGTAGACTCCGAAAAGATCAAGGCAATCACATAAATGCCTACACCGAAGACAGAAAAAGAAATCATAGTATTCTTGGGGAAGATTCAGTACATCAGTCGGTTCATCGCCAAGTTGACATCAGTATTTGAGCCTATCTTCAAACTGTTGAGAAAAGATCAGCCAGTGAGATGGAATGAACAATGTCAGACAGCCTTCGACAAAATCAGAGAATACTTGGTAAAGCCTCTTGTATTGAAGCCTCTGAGACCGAGTAGACCTTTGATATTGTATTTGGCTATAGAATCAAAAGCATTTAGGGCAATGATGGTACAGGCAGATGAGACAGGGGTAGAACATGCAGTCTATTATCTAATCAATTTTGAATGATTCTAAATCATTTCTAAGATGAACTTAGCATGTTCAAAACATCAAAACACCAAAAGCACCAAAAATCCCATTTTCTTAATTCTTGGCCGAATGCATCAATTTGGTGCCATTTTGTGCACTTTGTCATTTCATGCTTCAAAACACATCAAGATGTAATCCAATCAACATGAAACTTTATATGCATCATATAAACATCCAAATACACAACATATATGAAAATCCCAAAATTTGGAATTGGTCATGAACCCTAATTTTTCAATTTCATCAAATTGGACAAATTAGACCAAATTGGTTAAATCCAACACTTCAATCATCTTTCTTCCATCCAATCAAAGTCTCAACACAATGAAACAACTCAAGATCAAATCTAGGTCATCTAAGAGTGGGTCAACAACTCTAGATTAGCAACATGGTTTCCAAAAACCTTAAAAGAATGCTTATAACTACAATAGTCACAACCTTCCTTCATCATACATGCTCAACACTTCCATCAAAACTTCCATCAACAAAAACACAAGGAATAAAGAAATAAATAACCTAAGAACATCATATGTTAAAGCCTAGATCCTAAGGAACATTTTCCTTTCTAATAGTAAGTTGAAGAAACTTACTAAAAACCAAGCTTTCTTTGATTTCTTCTTTCTTTCTCACAAGCTTCATTTGTTTTCCATTAATGGAGTTTATGTCAAAGTGAATTAGGTTATCAAATGAAAGTGAAATGAAAACAATTTATACTTAGGACAAAAATTGCCCTTGGCCGAAATTGTGTATACATATATACCAAATTTCATTTCAATTTCATTTAACTTTACATTTGGTCAACTTGCACAAATATCTTAATAACACTTTATTAGATATTTAATTAAGTCAACAAATGCAACTAAGAATAATATAACTCTTATATTTAAATGTATGGCCGAAATTATAAAGAAATAAAGGAAAAAGATATTTTTATTTTTCAAACAATTTTGAACAAATATCTTAAGAAGTCAAAAACAATTTGACAACCTTTTCCTTTAATGTAAAATCAAACATTTACACTTATAATCATTTCCTAACTTTATCATTTGGTGATATATTTATATTTTAATTATATTAATCTTTTAACAATTAACTAATTAATTAATTAATTAAATACAAATATATCAAATATATGTATTATATTTACTTTAAATATCTCAAATACATATATTGATGATATATGTCAAATACCTTTATTTGACTATTTATTAATGTGTATTTAATAATATCATATATTAAATATAAATACGCATTAATTAGGAAATGACGGTTCGGCCCGTTCGCATGTATTTTTCGTTTAACAATTAAACGATTTATAAATAATCATCATTATTCATAAATGTTGCTCTAGTGCTCTACGAGTATGTTTCATTATTGAGACTCTCTAGATTCAGGTATATCCGTCACGAAATCCAATTTCATGTACATAATCTATCCACCCGTAGATTATGACGATCACGGATAATCTCGCTGAATCATACAGGTCGAGATCATTGCATACATATAATCCCTCTGTCACAGGTATCCAGATAATCCCAGAGATATAGATGTGAACGTCAAATCTCTATAGGTATTATCTCGTCGACGTATCCATTAGCAATCTCTAAATAACACTCGGAACTTACTTCCGATGTATACTGTGGCCACAGATTTAACAGACTGCTAATAATATATGGACTACCTATGCTCTATACACAGAACTGACGAATCCTATCTTGACACACACAGGATATCCTGAGGATCGATCCACACCCAACGAACAAGCGGAGGTCTGATCTAAATAGATCGGTGACGTGACTGCCATCTAAGTGTGGAGGATGTCTCATACATCCACAGTGGTGTCTCAAGTCGAAGGACCACTATGCTACTCAACCCAGAAGATTCTTATTGACGTTGGTGTACCATCTATTAAGAATCTTCGGTGAGCCGTTAAGTGTTTATCCACTATAAACACCTACACGTCTATACGAGTCTCATAGACTCATGGTTCATTGGGATAAACCATCGGACCAGGTCTCGATATACGACATGTACTGGTCTCAACGGATTTGACTAACCGACCCGTGTTAGCAAATCTCGACCAGGAACTATGTTTGATAATATATATATTTAGCAGTGAAACTTCCCAATGTCAATTACAAACTAACTTTGTAACTGTGTACTGCATTATATATTATCGGGCCTTTGTCTAATATATACATATCACTAAACCACATTTAGTTTCAATCTAATCGTAATCAGATCGAATACGTATATAAGAACAAGAGGTGCAACCATAAATAAGTAATATTATGGAATAAGGGGATGTTCGTATTCATGAATCAGACATAAATACGGCATGGACTGGCGCTCTGAGCACCAACCCCAACAATTTCTCCCACTTGCTCTAGTGCCAATCCACGGTATCATATACACGTCTCAATATGCATCGTATGCACATGGCCCTCAAAAGCTCACCCAGTACTTAAGAGGTAGGCAACAAAAACAAGTCTGCTGTGACATATTGAGTTTGTCAAACAAACTCCATCGTTTCCCATAGTCAGCATCATTCATATTTTGTAGAATCTAGATTATACATTAATATGACTCTGATGCTACATAGTATTGTGCTACAGCTACTGAGTTGTCTAAGTATTTAAGGATCAAATCCAAAATACTATGAAGACAACCGCAAGCACAATAATAATTCAAAAACTTCTAATTTAAAAGGTCACTATGCAACTTCATAAGTCAATACTTCAAAAGTTGCATCTAACTCTACTCAGTTAGTAGAATTCTTCGTGACACTCCCACTGCATCTTTTGTGACTCTTTATGATGTAGACTGTCTAACGTCATAATTAGTCTCAATGTTAATATGACCCTAATGGTTGCAGACTGTATTCTCCATGAATTAGAAACTCGTTCTTAATATCTCAAAGATCACAAAGAACGTGTTTCAAGATCCATCCTATGGTCTATAGGATATCAAAATAACTTGTAACAATTACGATTAAATCAATATCTTTAATCGCACATTATAAAGTATTTATTATGTCATCATCAAATGATACATAAAATTGATTAGACATTCTAATCAATATCTCTTTCGAAAAAAAGGGATCATCCGTTACGAAAGATGAATACTTTACATAAGACACACAATAACTGTCCAACAGTTATACTAACTGTCATACAGATAGCCTAGTTATGTCCTTTATTAGATCATATCTAATGTACGAATAATAGGAGTATCTCACAAGTCTCTTAGTTTTATATCTTATATAAAACTTTATATCAAATATAACAGAGACTACTCACACTGCTTTCATGGAGTAAAGAAGACTTAGGTAAATCTTTTACCTTACAAACATCTCATTATTACAATAATAACGATAATGTCGTCAGGATATATAACACTAGAAAGTAATATGTACGCTCCCACTAACCCTTTTATCACATATGTATTCTATATACTTTGACAAGATCAGACAATCTGACGATATCAAAAATAGAGAACACATATTTCTGGAAGACTTATCCGAGTCTACAATAGGCTCTATAAGCTAGCACACTAAACTGCAATTTCAGCAAAACACAAACTCTAGGGCCATTCCAGAATGTACTCTTCAAACAAGGAAATCACAAATGATCTCTTATTCGAATAAGTCATCCAAAAATGCCATTTTGCATTCTTTAGCTAAAATATACAGTTTATTATCAACATTAACCAATATATCTTTAATTGTTCATTTAGTGTGACTTAGAGATAAGTTTTCTCAGAATCTACAATAGATTGCTGAGTATAACTTTTCTCACTGTCATACTGTAAAGGTCAAACCTTTAATAAGCTCATAATGCTTTCGCTGCGCAAACAATTAGCACATATCATGAACTAATTCATAATGAAAGCTTAATCAAGTTCAAAACTTGATCGTAGTAAGCTATGAACAATCTTAGATCTAAGGTTCAATGGTGAACTTCCAGAATCGATATCAAATATCGCTTCCATTACAAGTTATAGGATAATTTTTCTTCAATAAGAAAACAACGGAACCATTAAGTATCAAATACTCGTGAATGATTCTGTTATCCTATTTGACTTGTACGAAAGATGTTTAAGGGTTGTTTCATTTTATTAATTACGTAGTTCCATTTATAATTTATCATTCTCACATTTGACTTCAATAAGTCAAGTCTTTTCTAAAATAGTTAACATCTGATGTTACACACCAAGTAATAAAACGATTTTATTACTTAGAATCGTAGGAAGATATTCTATTAAATAGAATACAATATTCTATTAAACAGAATAAATGATAAACTTTTACTTATACCTCTTAGGTGTAAGTAATTTCCATTATATAACTATTATATAAAGAAACATTCAAATCTTAAACTTTTCAAGATTCGGATTTTCTACCTATACATATCATATATGTAACTGTAGAAATTAATGGAACATTAATTAAAGAGATGAATTAGTGTTACTAGAGCATAACCCCAAGAGTATTGAAACTAATTCGGTAACATTCAATATCAGACGAATCAAATCATATAAGATTTGATTGCTCCCACTACTCAATTCCATCAAGATGGAATCGTGGAAGAATAATATTGAATATGAATCATATTCACTGAATAACCTTAGAACTAATTGCTTTAAATTCATATGTTTGATCGTATCAAAGATCTTTGAACAGTTCAAAGACATGTAATGAATTTTGAGGATAGAATTCTCTAAAACCTTTAGATTGAATATATTTGAACAAGTCAAAAATGTTCAATCTACGTTTCATCAGAACGGATTGAAAGTACTTGATACTTTCAAGACTTTCAATATGTTCCTTCATAAACACATAACTAAGTTATGACAATTCATCAACTAAGTTACGAAGTATAGAAAACTACCTTAAGCAATTATTATTCATTAAACTACATACATCCAATGTATCAGTTAAATAAATCTGGTGGTCCAATGACAATCATTGGTTAAACGAGATCTTAATCACTTTCCTGAATACAATATTCATTAAATGGATAAGGATATGTGGTGTGATCTAGTATCAAACCATCCTTCACCATACGGAATAAGCATCCAATGCTTAAGTGATTAAACCCATAAAGCACCGCTCTAAATTATTTACTTTACCGAATAATTTTTCTTAATGTTTATCTCTACGTCAATGACACTACTAGTTATTATAAAATATGTAACAATTGTTTATAAAAAACAAGTGACTATCCAATAGTCGCAAGTTCCGATATCAAATATCAAAACAATCGTTAACCAATATTTCAAATAACTAGACGGGAGATCTGGTATCCAATACCTATAGTTGTAGTATTGTGAAAATCGATATTTTCTATACACAAATATACGTATCTCATTTCTTTAGCTTTACTATTTACATTCAACTATTCACAACAATTGTAAATAACTGATTAGCAAATTGTGTCAGACACATTACCTCTAAAGGTAATTAAAGCTTAGAAACGTCATTGCTAGATAAACAAATACCTAATAGGGCTTTCTAAATGCCAGTCAAGAATCTCGAGACATGAACTAATTCAAGTCAATTCTTACTGCATAAGAAACTATTGTCTCTAAAGTATTATATCCTAAAGGGGATATCTATCTAGATTATCTATCATGACTTAGAAACTAAGTCATTAATCATCTTTATTTTTGAAGAAAATCGGAACAACAGTTCCCGATGGTTTAGACTAATATAATAATATCCTAGTCTATTAGTATCTAGAACCTATTCTAGAATAATTGCAACCAAGAGTCTAGTCAGATAACATATCAAAATATGTGTGCAGTAAATAAAAGTTTAATTCTATCTACTATATAGATAAGGAAACAAACAAGCGATAATTTCCATAATAACATACACTGCCTAAGTTATGGAATATTTTAAACTTAGCAGTGCCTCCCACTATTTTTACGTAATGCCGTAATCCCCAACGGAAAGACGAGAATTCAATAATTAAATCGAATCCATAAGGGAAGAGGACCCCATGAATATATTTCGACTCACAGCAGAGGCACGGTCTCGCCGACGTATATTCACAGGTAGACAACTAATTGTCAATCACTCACTAGTGACTCCAAGGTTCCGGTCCTAGCCGTTTCTCATTGTCGCTGCGAAGGCAGGCCCACAAGGAGACGTACCAAGGTTAAACTTGTCAATGATAAACTCAAGTTACTTGCGTAACCCTGACAGCTAGGGCACGTTCAGGATTCCGCTTTCGCTTGAATTTATCTAGTATCTAATATACATTCGGCATAAATAAATTTCTATCAGCTACACCCTCACAGCAGAGGCACGGTCTCGGATGTAGTCAACGAAAAGATATTTATAAACCGTATTGACAAGACGGACCATAAATAAGTATTCCAAATACTAGTTACTTTAAAACTTTATTAAGCGGGGATATTCCATTAAGTGTCATACACCCTAAATCTAATCAAATTAGATTATAACATGCATGTATAAAGTCAAGAAAACATGATTAAACATTGAATAAAATAAGCTAATCATTTATGAGGCCTAGAATCAGACTCGCTCTGATACCATTTTGTAGGGGTTTTAGGGGAAATCCGGTAACGCAGCGGAAGCGCGGAAGATCAAGTATCTTCCGATTTCAAAAATTTTTCTCGGATTAATTAAATAAACATATTTATTTAATTATCCAATAATCAAATTATGAAATAAAATTCAAATAAATCATATTTAAGTGAATTTACCAAATTGCCCTTATATTGGTATTTTGTCCATTTTAGTCCGAAATTGATCTAATCAATTTTGAATGATTCTAAATCATTTCTAAGATGAACTTAGCATGTTCAAAACATCAAAAAACCAAAAGCACCAAAAATCACATTTTCTTAATTCTTGGCCGAATGCATCCATTTGGTGCCATTTTGTGCACTTTGTCATTTCATGCTTCAAAACACATCAAGATGTAATCCAATCAACATGAAACTTTATATGCATCATATACACATCCAAATACACAACATATATGAAAATCCCAAAATTTGGAATTGGTCATGAACCCTAATTTTTCAATTTCATCAAATTGGACAAATTAGACCAAATTGGTTAAATCCAACACTTCAATCATCTTTCTTCCATCCAATCAAAGTCTCAACACAATGAAACAACTCAAGATCAAATCTAGGTCATCTAAGAGTGGGTCAACAACTCTAGATTAGCAACATGGTTTCCAAAAACCTTAAAAGAATGCTTATAACTACAATAGTCACAACCTTCCTTCAACTTACATGCTCAACACTTCCATCAAAACTTCCATCAACAAAAACACAAGGAATAAAGAAAGAAATAACCTAAGAACATCATATGTTAAAGCCTAGATCCTAAGGAACATTTTCTTTCTAATAGTAAGTTGAAGAAACTTACTAAAAACCAAGCTTTCTTTGATTTCTTCTTTCTTTCTCACAAGCTTCATTTGTTTTCCATTAATGGAGTTTATGTCAAAGTGAATTAGGTTATCAAATGAAAGTGAAATGAAAAAAATTTATACTTAGGACAAAAATTTCCCTTGGCCGAAATTGTGTATACATATATACCAAATTTCATTTCAATTTCATTTAACTTTACATTTGATCAACTTGCACAAATATCTTAATAACACTTTATTAGATAATTAATTAAGTCAACAAATTCAACTAAGAATAATATAACTCTTATATTTAAGTGTATGGCCGAAATTATAAAGAAATAAAGGAAAAAGATATTTTTATTTTTCAAACAATTTTGAACAAATATCTTAAGAAGTCAAAATCAATTTGACAACCTTTTCCTTTAATGTAAAGTCAAATATTTACACTTATAATCATTTCCTAACTTTATCATTTGGTGATATATTTATATTTTAATTATATTAATCATTTAACAATTAATAATTAATTAATTAATTAAATACAAATATATCAAATATATGTATTATATTTACTTTAAATATCTCAAATACATATATTGATGATATATGTCAAATACCTTTATTTGACTATTTATTAATGTGTATTTAATAATATCATATATTAAATACAATACACATTAATTAGGAAATGACGGTTCGGCCCGTTCGCATGTATTTTTCGTTTAACAATTAAACGATTTATAAATAATCATCACTATTCATAAATGTTGCTCTAGTGCTCTACGAGTATGTTTCATTATTGAGACTCTCTATATTCAGGTATATCCGTCACGAAATCCAAATTCATGTACATAATCTATCCACCCGTAGATTATGATGATCACGGATAATCTCGCTGAATCATACAGGTCGAGATCATTGCATACGTATAATCCCTTCGTCACAGGTATCCAGATAATCCCAGAGATATAGATGTGAACGTCAAATCTCTATAGGTATTATCTCGTCGACGTATCCATTAGCAATCTCTAAATAACACTCGGAACTTACTTCCGATGTATACTGTGGCCACAGATTTAACAGACTACTAATAATATATGGATTACCTATGCTCTGTACACAGAACTGACGGATCCTATCTTGACACACACAGGATATCCTGAGGATCGATCCACACCCAACGAACAGGCGGAGGTCTGATCTAAATATATCGGTGACGTGACTGCCATCTAAGTGTGGAGAATGTCTCATACATCCACAGTGGTGTCTCAAGTCGAAGGACCACTATGCCACTCAACCCGAGAAGATTCTTATTGACGTTGGTGTACCATCCATTAAGAATCTTCGGTGAGCATTCAGTGTTTATCCACTATAAACACCTAAACGTCTAAACGAGTCTCATAGACTCATGGTTCATTGGGATAAACCATCGGACCAGGTCTCGATATACGATATGTACTGGTCTCAACGGATTTGACTAACCGACCCGTGTTAGCAAATCTCGACCAGGAACTATGTTTGATAATATATATATTTAGCAGTGACACTTCCCAATGTCAATTACAAACTAACTTTGTAACTGTGTACTGCATTATATATTATCGGGCCTTTGTCTAATATATACATGTCACTAAACCACATTTAGTTTCAATCTAATCGTAATCAGATCGAATACGTATATAAGAACAAGAGGTGCAACCATAAATAAGTAATATTATGGAATAAGGGGATGTTCGTATTCATGAATCAGACATAAATACGGCCCGGACTGGCGCTCTGAGCACCAACTCCAACAGAGCAGTAGCAGAGTTTCTGGCAATGCAACCTATTGAGGGGGATCAGTACAAGTTGGAATTTCCAGATGAAGAGATCCAAGCAATAACAGTTCAGAGATGGAAGATGTATTTTGACGGAGCAGTGAATTACAAGGGAGCCGGAATTGGGATCGTGATAGTGACCCCGATGGAGAGACTTTACATTTGGCCATGAGGTTGACATTCAGAGTGACTAATAACATGGCCGAGTATGAAGCATGTGTTTTCGGTTTGAAAGTATTGATAGCCTTGAAGGCCGGGAGTGTGGAAGTCTACGGAGACTCTATGTTGGTGGTCCAGCAGATGCGAGGAGAATGGGAATTGAAAAAAGAACGGTTGAAACCTTACCTTTTTCACCTCAGAAAGTTGGCACAGGTTATCCCCGAGTGTAAGTTTCAGTACTTACCGAGAGAAGAGAATCAGATGGCAGATGCATTGGCTATACTTGCAGCAACTTGGGAAAATCCAGAAAAGTTAGTGATGAGACCGTTGATACTGACAACAGCGAGCAAACCTGTTTATGAGATAGAAAGAATTCTGGAAGTTGAGATCGACGATGGTAAACCTTGGTATTATGACATTCAGAGGTATCTGGAACATGGTGAACTCCCGGAAGGGGCATGCAGAAAAGACAGAATAGCCATTCAGAAGTTAGCTTCCCAGTATGTGATTTTGAAATGGGAACTGGGTAGAAGCCGAATCATTCCGCAATGTTACAGCAAAACAGATGGCAAAGTTTATAGCTCGAAACCTCATTTGTCGATATGGTATACCGCATTATGTATTGATAGACAACGGAGTTCAGTTTCAAGGAGAGACGAAAGCGATGTTACAGAGGTATGGGATAGGCCACCACAAGTCATCACCGTACAGGCCGCAGGAAAATGGGGCAGTTGAGGCAGCCAACAAGACTATAAAGACGATTTTAGCCAAGATGACAGAGAACTGCAGAGATTGGGCCGAGAAACTACCGTATGCTTTTTGGGGGTACAGAACATCAGTAAGAACGGCAACAGGGGCCACGCCTTACTCTTTGGTCTATGGAATGGAAGCAGTGTTACCAGTGGAAGTGGAAATACAGTCTATGAGGGTCTTAGCAGAAGCAGAATTACCGGAACCAGAATGGTCCGCACAGAGGTTTGATCAGTTAGCACTGTTGGATGAGAGGAGGACGAAGTCTTTGTATCACATGCAGTTGTATCAGAAGAGACTAGCTCGGGCATTCAATAAGAAAGTACGTCCCACCAAGATCAGAAAGGGTGATTTAGTACTTAAGCAGTTGAGACCGTCGATGACAGATTCGAGAAGAAAATTCAGACCTAACTGGGAAGGACCTTACATAGTGCAGAAGGTAATGTGAAATGGGGCAGTGAAGCTATCAAACTTGGAAGGAAATGAGTTCACCAAGCTGATCAATGTGGACAGATTGAAGCAGTACTTTGCCTGAGGGAAAAAAGACCGAGCAGTCACCAAGGGAATTGGCAGAAGACCTAACCCAACGGAGTAGGAAAATCATTCATGCATACACGTAACATTGCATTCTTTCCGTGTTTGTTTTTGTTTTGTGTTCGCAGGTTCGAAGAAAAGAGAAAGCGGCAGAAATGAGCCAAACAGCATCAACGCAGTTTCAGTTTTAGGGATGAGTCCCAAGGGGCGAGGCCCACATCAGTACCAGTCTGGGGGCGAGGCCCACATCAGAAACAGTTTGGGGCGAGGCCCACATTAGTATCAGCTTATGGGCGAGGCCCACTTTGGTCAGCGGTGTTGGGTCGAGGTGCCAAGGGTCGAGGTGCCCCCGTTGTCGGTTGTAGTTCCGGGATGCGTCCCAGGGTCGAGGTGCCCACTATATCATCACTTTGAGGGTGAGGTACCCAGGGTCGAGGCGCCCTCATTGTCGGTTTTAGTTCCGGGATGCGTCCTAGGGTCGAGGTGCCCACTACATCATCAGTTTGAGGGCGAGGTCCCTATTTTCAGCGATGTTGGGTCGAGGTGCCCCCATTGTCGGTTGTAGTTCCGGGATGCGTCCCAGGGTCGAGGTGCCCACTACATCATCAGTTTGAGGGCGAGGTCCCTATTGTCAGCGGTATTGGGTCGAGCTGCCCAGGGTCGAGGTGCCCCCGTTGTCAGGTGCAGTTAGTGGGATGCGTCCCAGGATCGAGGTCCACCGCAGCACCAACTCATCTCGAGGCAGCAGACGAGCCAGGTAAGTGAAAATGCATTGCATAACTTTGATAGGATTGTTCAAAGTCACACACTGCACAAGTCCCATCAAAGTGGGGGCAACTATAGGAATTGCATTTTTGCATGTGAAACCCGATGATGAGTCTCAGATGGAGGCATTACCTTTTAAGTCACGGAAGCCACGGGAAACGGACGTCGGAAAGGGAAATTCAGGATGAGTATGCTATCAGAGTCGTTTCACGTGTTCACTATTTCCGTTCGTGCTGCGTTCTTAAACACGTTCGAACGTCAGGTAGATTACGGGCATTCGTGTTGCGTTCGAATTGGCATTCGAACGGTATCGGTATTTCTGGTTTTGCTGTTAGCCTCATGACCCAAGCCCATTTAGCCTACATGCACCCTAGCCTAGCCCAAGCCCACTTAAAACACACCCAAATTAAATCAAATATTCAGTTAAATATTAATTAGATAATGTAATTAAATAAAATAATTAATTAAGTCATATACAAAATTAAATAAAACAAATAAAATCTAAATAATCACCTACCAAAATAATAAAAAGACTTACACAACATAAAATAAGTATATGCCTAATATAAACTAATCAAATATAATAATTCCTAACTAAATAAGATATTTACCAATCTAAAATATTTGACTTCCTAATCAACACCAATCTAATCTTGTAACTTCCTAATTTATAATATTTTGTCCCCCCTCAATCTTGTGTATGCCATTCTTGAGAAGCCTAAATTAGAAACCAAGATCATATTCCTTGTGAGACAAGGTGAAGCCCTAGCCATTCTCTATATAAACAACCACCACCCAAAGCCTCTCCTCCTCTCTCTAGTTCACGTTTTTCACAAACAAAAAGAAGCCAAAAATTATATCCACTCTCCATGCTCTCAAGTTCACACATACTACAAAGAAATAACACAAAAATTCTCTTCATCTCCTTCCCCTAATCACCGAAAATCATACTTCCATACAGCAGCCATACACGCCCAAAACAGCAGCAAAACGACCTTAAAACAGTAGCCCGAAATCACCTTAAAACATCAGCAAAACAGCCCCTAAATCACCTAAACCAGTAACTAAAAACTTTACTTTTAATCCTTAAAACAGTAACTAAAAAACTGCACTTAAAGCCTTCAAAAACAAAACACCCAAAACAGTCCATTAAAACACCAAAACAGTGACCTGAACAGCAAGTAGAAATACAGAGGAAACAGTAGCAAAGTGGAGGCCAAACAACAGCAAAACGGAAGCCAAACAGGAAGCAAGACAGCAAAACAGTGAGCCAAGATGCTAAACCAGTGAACCAGAGAAGTAGCTGTGTGATAGCCCTTCCGACGGCCGTGAAACGCGAGTTCGAAAGTCGACATAAAAGGTTAGACCTGAGGGTATTTTCCACATTCATTTTCTGTTTTATTTGTATTATTTATTGAATGTTGCTTGCATGATTGTTATGTTGAAATGCATGTTGTGGCCCTTGAGTAGATAAATATGCATGGATTATGAGATATGATATGTTGTGGCTTTGGAATAAAACGAAAGATGTGTCAACTATCGCGGTATATCGGATGGAAACCCGTACATATATTTCATAGCCGATTCTGAATGGACGGTAGTATGATCAGTACTCGAGATACAACTCCACGTACCGCTTGAGTAAACGACACTTTCTTTTGTATTATATTGCTTTGATTTATTTATTTTTTGTCATTTGAATTCTGAATGTTACTTTTGTATGCGTGAATCAATCGAGCGAATGGGCTTAGTAAGTGCGATGAAAGGTCCCCTATTTGGAAGGGTTAAAATCCTTTACCACGATGCTTTGCCGCACCGGTTGATGTGTGTTCGGTTGAATGCAAGATATGTTCAATCGGGCATACTAAGTTTGATATTATTGTTTTTAATTCTTTGTATGCATGATTCAATTGAGCGCATGGGCTTAGTAAGTGCGATGAAAGGTCCCCTATTTGGTGGGGTTAAAACCCTTTACCACGATGCTTTGTCACGCCGATTGATGTATATTCGATTGGATGCGATATGAGTTCGATCGGATACGTGAGGTCCCACAGTGTGGATTTGTTTGTCTATGAATGTGTTGCATGCATCAGGTCTGGTTCCGTTCGAATGCGTTCTCGAACGCCACACGAACATGAACCTTCTGTTTACCGTTCGAACGCGTTCTCAAACGCTACGTGAATGCACACGCATTTTCTTAGTTTCATCATGTATCAGGTCTAGTTCTATTCGAAAGCGTTCTCGAACGCCACACGAACGTGAACCTTCTGTTTACCGTTCGAATGTGTTCTCAAACGCTACGCGAACGCGCACGCATTTTCTTAGTTTCTTCATGCATCAAGTCTGGTTCCGTTCGAATGCGTTCTCGAACGCCACACGAACGTGAACCTTCTGTTTACCGTTCAAACGCGTTCTCAAACGCTACGCGAACGCGCAAGCATTTTCTTAGTTTCATCATGCATCAGGTCCGGTTCCGTTCGAATGCGTTCTCGAATGCCACACGAACTTGAACCTTCTATTTACCGTTCGAACGCGTTCTCAAACGCTACGCGAATACGCACGCATTTTTTAGTGTTTCATGCATCAGGTCTGGCTCCGTTCGAACGCGTTCTCGAACGTTATACGAACGCGAACCTTCTGTTTACCGTTCGAACGCGTTCTCGAACGCTACGCGAACACGCACCCTCTGAACTGAGTCATTTTCATCAGATTTCATACATAATTGTTCCTAGTAGCTATCCCTTCGTATGATGAATCTGATTGCTTCTCTGTGTTACGTAAGATTGTGTTGGTATCATTCATTTGTATTCCTTACATGTATGAGTACAATGTGTTTAACGTATTACAATTCATATATCCATGTCATGATAGCATTTGAGTATTATTTCTCGTGGTATATCGGATGGAAACCCAGAAATAAATTCAGTAGCCGATTCTGAATGGACGGTAGTACGATCTGTACTTGGGATACAATTCCACGTACCACTTGGAAAAGTCTTCACATGTGTGCTTGTGTGGTTAATGTGTGTGCTTGTGTTTTTTTTGAATACAATATGCCAATGAAGTCGTATGTTCGTTGCTACTTTGATGTATTTTCAAGCATGCAATCTTAGATGTGAAATATATGTAAATTCAGGTGTAAGTTTTATTTTTGTGCATATGGATTTAGAAGCATGATACTCTTGGAAATAAGTGTTACTTAAGCTTGATTAAATTATTACACAAATCCTTTCATTACAAGTGACATAAGTAAGGGACCATTCCGAACCCAACGGTTTGAGGTCTTCCCTTACGAGGGGTGAGTGCGGCCTTAAATCTCATTTTCCCGGTTCACACAGGGTGGCGACTCCATTATTCTCCGGTTTAGTCCCCCGTGGCTACTCCGTACTCCCAACCGGGCCGCGAGCCCGGGACAGCATGTGTCACCCAATTTCTGTGTCCCACACGCGGTAAATAAATTAATAATGATATGCGGATGGATATCTCACAGATTGTTCCTAGAACAAATCACTCCATTTCCTCTCCCGGCTAGCACTATTCTAACTTCTACCCAATTACATATTACAATTAAAGAAACCACATTAACATTGAGGGGAATTATGTGAGAAGAGAATTACAAAGAATCGAGAGATAAGGCTGGACACGCAGGTCCAATTTAATAAATTCTAAATTTACAACAATTTCCAAAACTGCACTTTCCCTTATAATATCCATCTGATATACATTATTCATACAACACATCCATGTATTCACACAAAGCATGTTATTCAATCAATCTAATCCAATTAATTAATCTTTGAATAAAGTACGAATTCTTGAATTATATCAAACTACAATTTAAATCTAATTTAATTCGTATTCAATACTAATTATTTATTTGATTCCAAATTAAATAACTACAGATTTAATGCCCATTTACGGCTTAGATTCCAAATCTAATCTAAATGGGTCTCAAAGCCCAATTAACATATGTCATTTAATTAAAGTTCAATGGGCTTTCAATTAATTTCTTAAGGCATGGACTTTAGTCAATATGGGTCAAACCCAAATACCAAAGCCCAATTAAGGAATCACCCTATTTGCCAAGAAACCAAATTAGGCCCATTAGGCCCAATTAAACATTTAAAGGCCCATTCGTTATGTTTGGACTTAATGGAATGGTTTAGGCCCAATTTGGATCCAATCCAATTATCCTAAACCAACTTGGCCCAACCAAGCCCATTAGGCCCAAACACAACATTTTAAGCCCAATTCCAAATAAAGCCCAATTAATCAAATTCTAAAATTCCAAATTTCATAATTTAATTAATTAAAGAGTATTGCACTAATTAATTATCTAAATTAACATTTCCAAAACATCAATTTAATTAATTAATCATGCATTATTATTTTCAACATATGTCCAACATTATTGAAACAAAATCAACTCATTTTCATGATATAAGGCTCACGGCATTTGTAGGGATTTTATATCTGATCCCGATTTCAATCCGATTGAATCACAAATCAATATATCCAAGTCTTTAAACACATCCAATGGTCTTAAAACAAAATATACCATGATTTTAGGGCAATATATGTATTCGGCCAACACATCCAATGTGAGGAAAATTAATCCAATTAATTTTTCATCAATTTGATCATGCATAACTCAAAGTTATCAACATACAAGCATACTCAAACAAACAATTTGATCAAAACATGCTCAAATCAAATTTACCCAAATTTTAGTATATAAACCCTAATCAAATTTCATGCTCAAATAGGCTCCATGATACCATTGTTGGGTTTCTAAGGTGTCCCAAGATCAATTTAAGCAAGAAATCATGTGAATACAAGAAGAAGTATAGCGGAAATATACTTACAACGAACGGATTTTGGATGCGTTGATAACAAAAATTTTGCCTTTAAGAAGTTCCTCCAAGCTCCTCAATGAAGTAGAAATCCAAGCTCCAAGCTTTTAGAATGAATTCCAAGCTCTTGGGAACAGTTTCCCTATCACCTTGAATGATTCTTTGATGTGTGCTAGCACTTGAAAAATTGCTACAATTTTTCTTCTTGTTCTTGCAAACTTTCGGCCAAGCTTGGAACAAGAGAGGGAGAGAAAAAATGGCTCAATGTCGTGAGGGAGAGAGAGTGATGAAGTTGTGTAATTGATTTCTAAAATAAAAAATAAAAGATATACCAAACCAAGTTTAGGTAATAGTCAATCAACTTTTCAAAATGTGTTTTACAAGTCTTCTACACATCATCACCAACTTCACCAAATTCCATCACCAAAAAGTAATAAGAAAGACAAATGATGTGATATGTGATGTGACTTGTGGGTCCCACTTGAATTCAAAATCCGAGTGGGCCCGCAAACACTCCCGGGCTCGGGTTCGTTAATTCTGAATTAACGAACTTTTGTTGCATCGTAATTAAATTAAATTTAATTAAATAATTATGCCTAGCAAAATTACTATTCACATCGCTCGCGAATTAATTCTAAATTAACTCGTTCGCCCGAATTAAAATCTAATTTTAATTTCGTTATGAAATCTAATTTCATTTAATATATTGAATATATTATTTTATCGATTAATTCCAAATTAATCGTTCTCTCTCTTCAAATAGTATTTTATCTTAGATAAAATCTCTCCGCAATTAATCCTAGATTAATTATGTTCGAATCATACGTCATCGGTGAATCTTCGGGAAGCGACCCATGAGATCCCTGGATATGTTGGCAGTAAATCCAGTCGTCAGACTATCCGAACACGTACGTACATCATACTACGTTTTTACCGATTTACGAAATATGGTTGGCTTCTAGCAAAGCATCGTGCCTACCCAATTCTCCAGAAATATTCTTAAAGGAATATTTAATCTATGTCAGGCGTAGTATACATAGTATTGCGTATTACGATCTAGTATCGAATGTCACATGTAAGGCCCGGGGCTGGAATAGTGTATGCCCCGTACGAAGTATATATCGGATCACAAGCAACTAGTCTCTTTAATCGGATAATCATTACCTTGTCATATTATCCCGATGGTTGCAACCAATTAGAGTGCTAGTTCTGTATCCCTACGTGATCATCATCTCCATATGACTGAAGTGATACTTTCATCTTGACATCACACCCAATACATTACGATTCTCAATAAACCCATAAGAGGCGTACACAGAACCTATTAAAGTCCTAGACGACCAAAACCAAAGCGTATTGATTGTCGCAAGTACTATCGATGCAAGTCTCAGGTTAAGACCAAATACACCTACCCTGATGCGGATTCCCATAGACACATAGTCATATTACCAATGGGATTCCAAGGGTCTATGATAAGTGGTAATTATATCAGTATTTCCCACTCATTTAACTTAATATTTTGTATATTTTATTGAGTTTTGTGAATATTTTGATGTGTTTTGTGTTATTTTGAGAATAAATAAAGTTTCAGCACTCTCTGGAGGTGATTTGGAACCAAAACAGTGAAAATTTGACAAAAGGGCATTTTGGTCATTTATCACGTCACGACGCGCAGGCTACGTCGCGACGTCTAACATGCACCGCAAGCTTGCTAACGTGCACCGGGTCCATGCGTCAGAATCTGAGAAGTTTGACTTTACTAACGTGTGTCATGTCACGTGTCACCATCACAACCAATCTACTAACGTGTGATGTGCCACGTGTCATCATCCTATGGTGCCGACAATCGCCATCGCCACGTGTCGTGACGTGTCATCCCACGTGTCAGCCACGTCATCATCCACGTCAGTGTTGGACAATTATGACCCATAGCATCACTATTTGTACAGATCATGGTGTTGTTGTACAAATTAACTATGTGACAAATGAGATTGCACTCTTATCATTTGTGATTAGATCACCTAGATATATAAATGATAGGAGATCCCTGTGATTTTTTCCTGGATTGAGAATGATATGAGACAGTATCAATCCACGAATAATAAATCATTAAATATCCCTAGTCAGAGCATTATCGAGATTGGAGATCGATGAATACGTAAAAGACTAGCATTACACTCGTGCGCGTTGTGAGGGCACAACGGCATAGTTCTCATATATTTGGGTATAGGATACTCATGCAAGTGTAATAGGAGGTTGTGTTTCACCCATGGTACGGGAAACAGCTTCGCTCTGGATAAGACCCCCTCAGAATTCCATTGGTAGTATGACTATGTGTCTATGGAAATCTGAAATCAGGGTAGGTGTATTAACTTGAGACTTGCACCGCTAATACTTGCGACAATCAATATACTTTGGTTGCGGTCGTCCAGGGCTTTAACCGGTTCTGTGAACGCCAATGCTGGGTATATTGAGAATCGTAGTGTGTTGGGTGTGATGTCAAGACGGAAGTGTCACTCCAGTCATATGGATTTGATGATCGGACAGGGATACAGAACTGGTTCTCTATATAAGGTTGCAACCGTCGGGATAATATGACTTGGTCATGATTATCCGATAATAAAGAGACTAGTTACTCGTTATCCGATATATGCTTCGTACGGGGCAGACACTGTACCAGCCCCAGGCCTTGCATGTGATCATCTGATACTGGAAAGAAATACGCAATACTACGTATACTACGCCTGATACAGATCATTTATTCTTGTAAGGATATTTCCGGAGAATTGGGTAGGCATGGCGCTTTTCTAGAGGCCAACCTTGTCTTGTAAATCGGTATAAACGTAGTATGAGGTACTTACATGTTCGGATAGTCCGACGACTTATTTTACTGCCAACATATCCGGGGATCTCATGGGTCGCTTCCCAAAGATTCACCGACGACGTATGACTCACACTTTTAATTAATCTGGGATTAATATGATGAGAGAGAAAATTTATCTGGGATTAATTGCGGAGATATTTTATCTGAGATAAAATATCATTTAAAGAGAGAAAAAGATTAATTTGGAATTAATCGGTTAAATTAAAATATTTGATATATTAAACGAGATTAGATTTCGACGCGGAATTAAAATTAGATTTTAATTCGGGCGAACGAATTAATTTAGAATTAATTCGTTAGCGACGTGAATAGTGACTTCGCTAGGCGTAATCATTTAATTACGTCTCAACGGAAAATTCGTTAATTTGGAATTAACGAATCCAAGCCCGAGATTATTTGCGAGCGCATTCGAATTTTGAATTCGAGTGCGGCACGCAAGTCCAATCAAGCATCAAATCGCTATTCGCATCAAGCGTCAAATCATTAGTAACTTTGAGTGATGTGACAACTTGTCACTTTATTTGATTGATTGATGGATTGATTGATTGATGTTGGTGGTTGGAATTAATTGCCTTGACCTTTTTGGAAAAAGCAAAATCAATTAATTAATTTTGGAAATTAGATTTGTGTATTAGATACACAAAATCCCTCAACCAAATTGATCTCTCTCTTTTTTTTCATTTTGGAGCCAAAACTCTTCTCTCTTCTTCCTCTCATCTCTCACGCCCCTCTTGGGCATTTTCTGGTTTCATTTTTCTGCTAGGCAGAACCGAAATTAAAAGGGAAGCAAGTGTGATTTTGTGGCAAAATTAAGAGTGCTAGCACACTCCGGGATCATGCGAAGGTGATAGAGAAGTCCACCCATGAACTGGTAACCATTTGACGAAGCTTGGAGCTTGGATTCTTAAGCAACAGTGGCCGAAAATTTCCATGAACTGTGACAGTGGACTGACGCCAAAACAGACGGCAGAATTTCGTTTTTGTTGCCTCCGCGTCGCTCAACCGATCGATGTGAGTATTCCGCGACTTCCTTGAATGTATTCACTTGTGTTTCATGCTTGATTTGTGATCCTTGGGACCCTTAGAATCTCCAACATTGGTATCAGAGCATGGTTAAAAGCATGAAAATGTTTAGGGCTTAAAATTGGGCAAACTTGATTTTGAGTGTGATTAATGAAATTGGATGATTTAGAATGCTTAAAATATGTTTAATTGAGGATTGATTGGATCAATTTGTTGAAATTATGTTTGGAACAAATTTCCCCAATTTTTTCATGATGGCCGAATAGGTTGAGCCCTATATGTCTTGGGATTTTTTATTTTTGACAATTGGATGTGTTGGAAATCATTCGGGAATATGATTTAATGTCGATTGTGGAATTAATTGGATTGAATTCGAATCGGACGTAAAATCCCCAAATTGCCGAGAGCATAAGAGCATTTAATTGGGTTTGATTTTTGTTAAAATGTGTTGGATATGTTTTAATGTTAATGGCATGATTAATTAGTGCTAATTGATGTTTTAGAAATGTTTATTGGGTAATTAATCATGTAATGCACCTTAGGTAATTAAATTGGGAATTTGGAATTTGGCAATTTAATTCAATTGGGCTAATTTTGGAAATTGGGCTTGAAATGTTGTAAATGGGCTTATTGGGATTTGTTGTACAAAGTTGGGTTAAGGAAAATTGGATTGGATCCAATTGAGCCCAAAACCGCTTCCATAAAGCCCAAATGCGACTTAATGATCCTTTAAAGTTTAATTGGGCCTAATGGGCCAAGATTGATTTCTAGGCTTATGGGGTAACTCCCGGATTCGATTTTGGTTATTCGATTTGACCTGAGTTGACCAAAAGTCAACGCCTTAAGAAATTAATTAAAAGCCCATTGGACTTTAATTAAATTGACGTTGAACGTTAATCGGGCTTTGAGACCCGTAACGATTAAATTTGGAATTTAAATCGTAAAGGTTCGTAAATTAAAGTGTAATATTTAATTTGGAATTAAATAGTGAATTAGAATTAAATACAAATTGAATTGGATTTAATTGTGTAGTTTAATTTAATTCAAGAATTCGTACTTTGAGTACTTATTCGCAAAAATGAGTTTGACTCAAGCAAAATCAAATCGTTGTTTGAACATTGGATGGTCACTAATTATCAGATTAATTATTTTGATTAGATTGATTGATAACATGCTTGTGTGAATACATGGTTGCGATGCATGAATAATATATATCGGATGGATATTAGATGGGTGAGACAATTTTAGAAATTGTTGTAATAAATTTGATTTATTAATTGGACCTGCGTGTCCAGCCTTATCACCTCCTTATTCTTTGTATTCTCTTCTCACCTATTCCCCTCAATGTCAATGAGGTTTCTTTAGAAGTGTAGTGTAACGGGTAGAAGTAATACATGTGCTAGCGGGAGAGAGAAATGGAGAGATTTGATCTAGGATCAATGTGTAAAGTATCTATCCGCATATCATTTTTATTTATTTATACGCGCTTTATTATGTGTTTAGAATGCATGTTTAAGGGTGTATGATGATGAGACTTTAACAAAGATAATAAATTGGTTGCCAATTTGCACTCAAAAAACCCTCGCAAAATATTAAGCGTCTTTCCTTCCATTGAGTGATTCTCACTCAAGATCCGAGACTGGCATTGGCTTGTTGGCCAAAGTCAAGGCCTTTGTCCGTCGAGGATGTGTTTGAATCACGAGAGCTTTGTTCCATATCAGTGTCTTGTCCAAGTTGTGGTTTGTTGGCCAAAGTCAATACCACTTCTTGTCCATCGACATTGATTACGAAGCTTTCCATGGTCAATGGGTCGCGCTTAATTCGGATCACTAAGTTTGTTGTGCCAAAGCCAAGGCTTAGTTGATTCAGAGGAAAAAGGTTAGGTAATACATTGGATGTATTGGCATATATAAGATATATGTTTCGGACTTGGATGTCCCCCTACCGGATCTAGTAATTGGATTGGATCCAATCGATCTTAGAGATCTACCTAGTTAATTATCATACAATTTGTTGGCCAAAGTCAAGATTGTGTGATATTTAACGGGATCCTAGCCCACTAGGAAACACAGTTTCCCGAGTACTTGACAGAGGGTTAGAGGCTCGCCGAAAAATAGTGGGAGGCAAGAATTGAATTTGCAATATTCGTTTAATTACTTGCCATACGCGCTCAAACAAATATCATTCGTCATATAAATTAAATATTAGTTGGACTAATATTTAAATGTTGTTTTTTAATAAATAGTTGGACTATATTCAAACTATTCATTTATAGTTGATTTTATAATTGGATTATAGTAATCAATATAATTGATTTTAATCTATTAAATTATAGTTGATTAAATAGTTGGACTATTGTAATCATTATAATAAATAGTACCGAAATCGTTGATTAAATAGTTGGACTATTAGAATCAAGATATAAATTGAAAGATTGACATTTAAAACATAATCCTAGGGAAAATGTGTTTAAATGGTTTAATTTTCAAATTGGGAATAATTTCAGGATGGTCCTGGAAAATAATAAGTTACTTTATTTGATAAAATAACATATTAGGCCTAAGCCCGGAGTTAACCAAATAGTAAAGCACAATCTTTGGAAGATTTATGTAATGATAACTTTAGTGCTTAATCCATTTAACTTGTCGCAATAGACTCCTTAATTTCTGAATCAGAACTAAGGATTAGATCCTTAAAGTATGATAATGAAATTGAAGGATATTCATAAATCTATACTTAGATTTTAGAAGTACTAAAATTGCAATAATAATTCTTGGAGAATTCATGACTATTCTCTAGGAGATAAAGTCAAACTTTGCAATTAGGCAAGTAGCGCAAGGCGCACCTTACTTCGATATTCTAGAAACCCAAGGCTTCGCCAAAGGCTTCTGGAATGTGGAAAAGGGCAAAGGCACAATCATTATAATCTTCTAGGAAGATAAAGGACATATCCCAAAATGTCTGCACAATTGTGGCAAACGGGATCGCGGAAGCGTGGCTCTAACTTCAAATATGTTTGTCATAAATATATTCACTACTAGTATTAAAATTGGATTTTAGATACTTAGTGTGATATATATATATATATATATATATATATATTATATATTATATATATATATATATATATTGATGTTCAAAATCTGATGTGAGCAAGATACTGACTTCAGTTGAGATTTATCTCCAAATTGGAAACGGGATGAAAGTCACTATTTTAACAGTAGATACCTAAGTTTAGGAACTACCCTCGGGTATGTACCTAAATTGGGAAACTGTTATAATGTAACTAGCTTGACTAGATACATTATCTCTATATCAGTGTTTAACCCGCTGCGGGTGAACCTTTATATTCTAGAACACTAAAGTGTTTTATTATATAAAGATGATATTGAGATAAACACATTAGATCTGAATAACAGCATTTATATTTTGAATATAAATAAATCTCAAATATATAACATGAAAAACAAATAGCTCAAACTGATTTGATCAGATGAAACTAATTGTGGCATTGTTTTCTGGGACACAATTAAACAAGACTCGTATATCCGCACTTTCGAAGAGTGGGTACTAGGACAAATTTGATTCTAACCAAATAAAGTCTACGAATCTAGTTTATTGGGCAAAGTGCCTAAAACACCTTTACTTGGTAAAAGTGTAAAAGCCACCTATCTGTTAGCCCTAGTTCATAGTGAAGCAAGTGGGCCCATGTCTAGCTAGGCTAGAGGTGGATATGAATATTTCGTGACCTTTACGGATGTGGCATCGTTTTATGGTTATGTGTTTCTATTTAAACACAAATCGGAAACTTTTAAGTTTCGACACAAAATAGACAAACAGATCGGCTAAAGTATTAAACTGTCACGGTAAGACCGTAATGGAAAATACTTAAGCAATAAGTTTCTCATATACTTGAAAGAGTAAAGTATTCTTTCAATGACGACTCCTCCCGGAACACGTCAAGTTTGACGATGTGTCCGAACAGAATAACCAAATTTTGTTGGACATGATAAGGTTAATCATGAGTCACTCTGAGCTACCATTTCCTTCAACGGATAAGCATTAGACAGTGCAGAACATATTTAGAATAAGGTTCCATAATAATCTGTTTGACAGATTCATATTAGATATGAACAGGAAAGAAACCAGGTTTCTCATTCCTGTAAATTTGGGAATGCTAGGCATGTGTTTGGATGATACCAAACTAGAACCCAAATTGGATAAGTGCCAAATGTAGGTTATCCTAGGGATACCATAAGTATAGTACTTATACAACTCACAAGAGAACAATTAGATTGTTGCTCACCATGCGGTTTTCCTAGGAGGAATACTGATATGCAGTGGTAAGTGGGAGGATAGTAAAACTCGATGAAAATCGGAGTAATACTGTTCAAGGCACCGAATCTTAATGGAACACAAATAGTTCATCAAGGATGAAACTATATCATTAATCTTCGAATACACAAGAACCACGTAGTTCGGAGAGAGTCAGAAAACAACCTGGGGTATAGGTTTCTGATCTCACCTTATAAAGATGTATATCTTATTGAGGTAAACTAACTGACTACGTATGAGGAAGTGATACAAGGTATCGACTCCCTATTATGAAAAAGTGTCATGAGTCCGAAATGGATTCCATGTATATCAACAAGTTTGGAAACTAGTTGATGTACCGCAAGGCATTGTGCCTATTGGTACTGTAAAAGTCTTCAAGGAAGACATACATGGAAGGTAACATACCAACCTATAAAGCTAGGCTTTTAGCGGAAAGGTATCGTTATCAACATTGTGTTGATTACGATTCAACCTTTTACCTGTTGCCATGGTAAATCCATTTGGATAATGCTTGCTAAAGCTGCATGTTTCATGTGTGAAATGTGGCAGCTTGACGGGAAAAACGCTTTCCTGAAAAGGAAACCTTTTGGAGGATATTTATAACATCATGTCGGTTTTGTCGTACCATAACTAGCAAACAAGGTTTGTGGGTTAATCGATCCATGTTTGGATTGAAGCAAGCATTAGGTTCTTGGAATTATCGTTTTGATATAATCATAATGGAGTATGATTTAATTCAAAACGAAATGATTCTTGTGTATATATGAGGGTTAGTGGGAGCGCAATGACAGTGGCTGTCCTATAAAATAATGATAATATGTCATTTCTTGGAAATGATATTCCCATAATAACAATCGGTGAAAGCTTGGCTTTCGAGAAAACTCTCCTAGAAACCGTACATTGAAAAATGTACAAGACCTGGTGTCTCATACGCTTTGAGCATATGGATTCACAAACAGGCCAATCCAAGTGATAGTCACTGGATTGAAGTAAGAACATCTGTTAGTTTCTTAGAGAACTTAGGATGCTGTCTTAGTCTATGGAGAAGAAGAACTTGAAGTGACTGGGATCACTGTAGCAAGTTTCCTAAACCGATAAGACGACTAAAAGTCGTAAACGGTACTATACAGTTTGAATAACGAAACAGTGAGATGGAAATCTTCAAAGCAAGATACTGTTACCGAATAAACAACAAATGCGGGTTATTGCTGCAGCTGAAGCAACAATAGAAGCCTTCTGGGTCGATAATAAATCCTAATGGATTAGGAATAGTTCTGTTAGCAGCTGAGCTAGGCTCGAGCACAGGCTAAAGAATTAATGGTCTCATCAACGATCCAGATACATACTTCGATATTCATCTGATTCGTTCGGATCATACATCGTAGCGATGTGATGATCGAATAAATCGCATCAGATAATAATCATGCAAATCCGCTGACGAATGTCTTTCATCAGCAATTTGAGCCAACCGTACATAGTTTCGCTGTAAGACACTCGAGTGACTGGCTATAGGAAAAGTAGGAGATTTTTGGACAATTATGACCCATAGCGTCACTATTTGTACAGATCATGGTGTTGTTGTACAAATTAACTATGTGACAAAGGAGATTGTACTCTTATCATTTGTGATTAGATCACCTAGATATATAAATGATAGGAGGTCCCTGTGATTTGTTCCTGGATTGAGAATGATATGAGACAATATCAATCCACGAAGGATAAATCATTAAATATCCATAGTCAGAGCATTATCGAGATTGGACATCGATGAATGCGTAAAAGACTAGTATTACACTTGTGCGCGTTGTGAGGGCACAACGGCATAGTTCTCATATATTTGGGTATAGGATACTCATGCAAGTGTAATAGGAGGTTGTGTTTCACCGATGGTACGGGAAACAGCTTCGCTCTGGATAAGACCCCCTCAAAATTCCATTGGTAGTATGACTATGTGTCTATGGAAATTCGAAATCAGGGTAGGTGTATTTGGTCTTAACCTGGGACTTGCACCGCTAATACTTGCGACAATCAATATACTTTGGTTGCGGTCGTCCAGGGCTTTAACCGGTTCGGTGAACGCCAATGCTGGGTATATTAAGAATCGTAGTGTATTAGGTGTGATGTCAAGACGGAAGTGTCACTCCAGTCATATGGAGTTGATGATCGCGCAGGGATACAGAACTGGTTCTCTATATAAGGTTGCAACCGTCGAGATAATATGACTTGGTCATGATTATCCGATATTAAATAGACTAGTTGCTCGTTATTCAATATATGCTTCGTATGGGGCAGACACTGTACCAGCCCCAGGCCTTGCATGTGATCATCTGATACTAGACAGAAATACGCAATACTATGTATACTACGCCTGATACAGATCCTTTATTCCTGTAAGGATATTTCTAGAGAATTGGGTAGGCATGGCGCTTTGCTAGAGGCCAACCTTGTCTTGTAAATCGGTATAAACGTAGTACGAGGTACTTACATGTTCGGATAGTCCGACGACAGATTGTACTGCCAACATATCCGGGGATCTCATGGGTCACTTCCCAAAGATTCACCGATGACGTATGACTCGCACTTTTAATTAATCTGGGATTAATATGATGAGAGAGAAAATTTATGGGGATTAATGCGGAGATATTTTATCTGGGATAAAATATCATTTAAAGAGAGAAAAAGATTAATTTGGAATAATCGGTTAAATTAATATATTTGATATAATAAACGAGATTAGATTTCGACACGGAATTAAAATTAGATTTTAATTCGGGCGAACGAATTAATTTAGAATTAATTCGTTAGCGACATGAATAGTGACTTCGCTAGGCGTAATCATTTAATTACGTCGCAACGAAAATTCGTTAATTTGGAATTAGCGAACCCGAGCCCGAGATTATTTGCGAGCGCATTCGCATTTCGAATTCGAGTGCGTCAAATCGCTAGTCAAATCAAGCGTCAAATCGCTAGTCGCATCAAGCGTCAAATCATTAGTAACTTTGAGTGATGTGACAACTTGTCACTTGATTTGATTGATTGATGGATTGATTGATTGATGTTGGTAGTTGGAATTAATTGCCTTGACCTTTTTGGAAAAAGTAAAATCAATTAATTAATTTTGGAAATTAGATTTGTGTATTAGATACACAAAATCCCTCAACCAAATCGATCTCTTTTTTTTTTCATTTTGGAGCCAAAACTCTTCTCTCTCTTCTTCCTCTCATCTCTCATGCCCCTCTTGGGCATTTTCTGGTTTCATTTTCCTGCTGGGCAGAACCGAAATTAGAAGGGAAGCAAGTGTGATTTTGTGGCAAATTTAAGAGTGCTAGCACACTCCGGGATCATGCGTAGGTGATAGGGAAGTCCACCCATGAGCCGGGAACCATTTGACGAAGCTTGGAGCTTGGATTCTTGAGCAACAATGGCTGAAAATTTCCATGAACTGTGACAGTGGACTGACGCCAAAACAGATGGCAGAATTTCATTTTTGTTCCCTCTGCGTCGCTCAACTGATCATTGTGAGTATTCTGCGACTTCCTCGAATGTATTCACTTGTGTTTCATGCTTGATTTGTGATCCTTGGGACCCTTAGAATCTCCAACAGTCTGTAGAAGACCGAGTCAACCTGCCACGTGTTAGCCACGTCATCATTAGCCAATCACAGCGTGCCACATGTCGTAATTCTATGGTGCCGACAATCGTTTGCCACGTGTCGCCACATCAGTGCCACGTCAGCTCAATTATTGACTCATTTATCCAAATTTCCACGTGTTAGATAAGAATCTGAAATAGACCAATCAGAAGCTGCCACGTCAGCGCGTCGCGAAGCGTGGCACTTATGGACGCCTATAAATAGAGCTCGAAATTTCAGTTTCAGATGTACCTTCCTCTCTGAATTCTTTTATGTAAATTGGGAGTTTTCTATCTAGTTTCTTTTAAATTTTAGTTTTGTAATAAATTTTAATTAAGTTCTGTAATAATAGTAATTTACATTCTTTATTTTTACAGTTTTTACTATTCAACCTTGAGAGGGTAACTTCCCCTGCTAGGGTGAAAGGTAATTCTTTTACTATTACTATTTAGATTAATCTCCCTTAAATATAATATATTCACTATTTAAAATTTGACTTAAAAAGGATACCGCTATATTGGTCAGTTGGTAATTCATTTTAAACTGATTTAAACCTGACTAAGCAAGGATACTGCCAGATTGGTCAGTTGGTAATTAAATTTTCTTACCGCCTATATGGCAAGTTTATTTTGGTTCCACCTTTATGGCTGGTTAGACTTAATTTGACTTAATCAGGTTACCGCCTATATGGATGGTTGGAAAAATTATCACAAGTTAATATATTATATTAAGGGAGATATCTAAATAGTAAACAGTAGAAGTTGATCCTTTTACCTTAGCATTTTATTTTATCGTAATTTACTTTTCAGCTTTTACTTTACCGCAATTACTTTTCATCATTTTTACTTTATGTCTTTTATTTTACTAGCCCTAGTTATGTGTTGTAACTAAATTAGTTATCTAGGGTTGTGATGAAGTCTAATATCACCGGTTTATAAGGGGTTATTTTGTAGTTTGGGTAATTTAAAGGTTTACTTATTAAGTCTTAAGCTTAATGCGTTTTTTTAATTGGCTACTAATAAGATTGATCTAGTAAATCTAAAATAAACTTGACAAAGGAATTTTAGGTTTCAGCCTTAGACTTAATAGCCCACGATCTTCCTTGAGGATATATAACCATTTAATATATTTCCTTACAGGATAGATATATACCTGTCGGGCAGGGGTAGCCATAATTGGAACTTAAACTTAATGAATCCAGGTAATTTGGTTGACATAGACATATGGTTCAATTGGGTTAAATTGGGTATTTGCGTCTGACCATCGACAAAGGCTTTCGTATAATTTCGTGTTCCAGGTTAGTAAACCGATAAATTACACAAACATAAAATAACCACTTCATCTTTAAAATGATATTGGAATAAATCACAACCCTAGATAGTTCCTTAATATTGAATTTTCTTAAACCTACTTTCGTGCAATTTTATTTACTTGTTTTTAAATTTAGAATCTTCACCATTTCAAATCAATCAAAAAAACCTGTTAGATACTAGTAATCATTTGACCTCATAAAATCAATAGATTAGGTATTAAGTCCTCGTGGGATCGATACTTTTTATACTACTTGAACGATATGTGCGCTTGCGTTATACGAGTGTGTGTAAGCACCGGTCAAGTTTTTGGCGCCGTTGCCGGGGACTTATTTATCTTTCACTATTATTTTTAAGGTTAGATACCTTTACTTGTATCTAATTTCTTTTTACTTATTGTTTTTGTTTTCTTGTGTTTCAAGTTCTCAGAAACTTTATGAGACGAACCAGAAGCTTTGAACTCCGACCGTTTGACCCAGAAATTGAAAGAACCATCAGACAGTTGAGAAGGGAAAGGGGAGAAGGCCAAGAAGCTTTAGTCAACATGGAACCTGAACCTTTGGAAGTTGCACCACCAATACCCATTCGAGACAGAACCATTCCGGTGGTTGACAGACTCATTTCTTGTATTGTACTTCCTCTCTTACCGGCAAATACGGGTGACATCAAAACATGCATTCAGATGATTCAGCAGTCAATGCAGTTTGGGGGGAAAGCAACTGAAGATCCTAATACCCACATCACCAACTTCCTGGAAGTTTGCGGTACTTTCAATTACAACCGAGAAGCTGAAGAAGCAATGAGACTGCGTGTTTTTCCATACTCCTTGATAGATAGAGCTAAAGCTTGGCTACATTCACTACCAGTAGGTTCCATCACAACTCGGACACTTTAGCCACCAAATTTCTTGCAAAGTACTTTCCACCAGCCAGAACTGGAAAGCCGAGGAATGACATCACATCCTTTGTACAACAAGACTCGGAAACTCTCTACGAAGCTTGGGAAACATACAAAGATTTGCTCCGGAAATGTCCTCACCATGAGATTCTAAAATGGCTTCAAGTCCAAACTTTCTATAATGGACTTTCTGGACTGATGAGAACCACAATCGATGTTGCTGCTAGAGGATCTTTAATGGAAAAAGGAGAAGATCAAGCATGGAACCTAATCGAAGAAATGGCTAACAACAATTCATTGTGGCCAACAGAAATGAGCATGATCCAAAGAATTGCAGGAATTTATGAAAGTGGAGCCAATACAGCAGTCAACGCCAAGCTGGATCAGATATGCAAATTTATGTAAACTCTTACCACTGGATCCACAAATTCACCATATGGAGGAGAACCAGAACCAAACCAACTTGAAGAAATGGTGAATTATGTCAACAATTTCAACAGACAGGGGAACAATCCATATTCCAACACCTACAACCCAGGGTGGGTGAATCATCCTAATTTTTCATGGAGCAACAATTCAAGGCAAAAGAATAATCCACCATCTGGCAACATAACAAAGGCCAGGAGCAGACAAATAAACAGGAATAGCATAAGTGTGACTCAGTTAAAAAAGTACGATGCTATGTTTCAGAGCCAATCAGTTTCCATCAAAGCACTGGAGAATCAAATCGGACAACTGGCTAATGATCAGAGTTACAGACCGCCAGGTAATCTTCCCAGCAAGACAGAACCAAATCCAAGGAACCGAGGGAAGGAGCAATGTCAAGCCATTACCTTAAAAAGTGGTACTAAGATCAACAAAGATGTTGGAATCAAGGCAACAATTGAGGAAGTTCCAAAAGATGCAGTTCCATAGATGGAGGAAAAAGAAGCAAAGGAAAAAGAAAAAGATCAGATCACTCCACCTCGATTCTTAGAGGTGTTCAAAAAGCTGCATATCAACATTCCATTTGCAGAAGCCTTGGAAGAAATGCCCAGTTATGTCAAATTCATGAAAGACATTCTTTCATGAAAATGGAGATTGGGAGACTACGAGACAGTAATATTAACGGAAGAATGCAGCGCCATCATTCAGAAGAAGCTTCCCCCGAAGTTGAAAGATCCTGGCAGTTTCACTATCCCATGCACCATTGGAGAACATTACATCGGTAAGGCTTTATGTGATTTAGGAGCCAGTGTTAACTTGATGCCTTTTTCTATTTATAGGAAACTACAAATCGAGAAGCAATGCCTACCTCAGTCTCGTTGCAACTTGCTGATCGAACACTTGCAATTCCAAGAGGTGTTGTTGAAGATATGCTAGTCAAAGTCGAAAAACTCATTCTTCCAGCATATTTCATTATCCTTGACATGGAAGAAGACAAAGAAGTACCTATCATTCTTGGGAGACCATTCTTGGCTACAGGTAAAATTGTGATTGATGTGAAAAGAGAAGAACTGACCATGAAAGTGCAGGACCGAGAAGTTACCTTTAATGTTTTCAAAGCCATGAAATTCTCGAGCGATGAAAAGGAAGAAGAATGCTTCAGAGTTGATATTGTTGATAGTATCGGTCAGGATACTGAGCCAAATCCCACGGATACACTTGAAGCTTGCATCACCAACATGACTGACAGCGAGCTAGATACTGAAATCCTGGAATGTATCAACTAAATTGACGAACCATTCCGATTCAAATCGACACCACAAGTGGAAAGCCTGGAATGTCAAAGAAAGATTGAATCAAGCCTTCGATTGAAGAACCACCACAGTTGGAACTGAAGTTACTTCCGAGCCATCTCAGGTACGCATTTCTTGGAAACTCTTCTGAATTACCTGTTATTGTTTCTTCTTCACTAACATTGGAGCAGGAAGAAAAGCTACTAAGAGTATTACGAGAACACAAAAGAGCCATTGGCTGGACTATAGCAGACATTCGAGGCATTAGTCTATCATTTTGCATGCACAAGATTCTGATGAATGATGAGTACAAACCCACAGTGGAGAATCAATGGAGACTCAATCCAATCATGAAGGAGGTCGTAAAGAATTAAATCATCAAATGGTTGGATGTTGGCATCATTTATCCCATCTCAGATAGTACTTGGTGATGAGTGGTATTTATATCACTATTTCTCACTCATTTAACCTAATGTTTTGTATTGTTTCTCGAGTTTTATGAACGTTTTGATGTGTTTTATTTTTATTTTGCAGATAAATAAAGTTTGGACATCATTGGAGGCAATTTGGGGCAAAACCGGAAAAAAATGCGTCAACAGGAATATTTTCGTCTTTTGCGCGTCGCGACGCTGGATCATTGCGCGCCGCGACGCCCAGCGTGCACCGGTTTTGCTAAAGTGCGCCGGGTCAACGGGTCAGAATCTGAAAAGTTGACTTTGCTAACTTACGTCGTGCCACGTGTCACCATCACAGAAGACTTGCTAACGTGCGCCTGCCACGTGTCATCATCCTACGGTGCCGACAATCATCATCTATGCTATCTTGCGCCATGCCACGTGTCGACATCTCAACAGACTTGCTAAAATGCGCCACTGCCACGTGTCACGATCTGACGCTGCCGACAATCGCACCTCAGAGTGACGTAAGCAATGACGTCATGAACAGTGCCACGTCATCGGATAAGAATCTGAGCCGGTGAATCAGCAAGTGACACGTGTCACTGTAGCGGGCATCGTGACGCGCAACCCTTTAGCGTCGCGACGCTGGACCCCCATCCGCGCCTATAAATAGAGCTCGAGATTTCAGTTTTTGTTGTTCCATTTCCTCTCACTAATTCGATGTAATTATGGAGTTCTTCTCTCTCTAAGTTCTTTTAATTTCGTTTTGTAATTTTTAATTACGTTCTGTAATAATAATAAGTTACTTTGTTTATTTTACAGTTTTTACTATTCATCCATGAGGAGGTAACTTCCCTCTGCTAGGGTAAAAGGTAATTCTTTTACTATTGCTTCTTAGATCATTCTCCCATAATTATAATATATTTAAAGTTTTAAATTGGACTTAATAAGGATACCGCCAGACTGGTCGGTTGGTAATTTTAATTCTGCCTTTATGGCTGGTAATTTTAATTTCACCTTTATGGCTGGTTGTTTTCATTCCGCCTTTATGGCTGGTTATTTTAATTCCACCTTTATGGCTGGTTGTTTTCATTCCGCCTATATGGCTGGTTATTTTGATTCCGCCTTTATGGCTGGTTTATATTAAAATGATTCCGCCTTTATGGCTGGTTGTTTTTAAATTGATTAAATCAAGATACCGCCTATATGGCTGGTTGGAAATGTTTTGCAAAGCTTATATTATATTATGGGAGAAATCTAATTAGTATATAGTAGAAGTAATTCATTTTACCTTAGCAATTTTATTTTAATTCACTTTCAGCATTTATTTTACCGCATTTACTTAATGCAATTTTATTTTAAGTCTTTTAAGTTTTTAGCCCTAATTATGTGTCGTAGCTAAGTTAGTTATCTAGGGTTGTGATGAATTTCAATTTAACCGGTTTATAAGGGTTAGATTATAGTTTGGGTAATTTAAAGATTTATTTATTGAGTCTTAATCTTAAAGCCTTTTTATTAACTGGCCATTAATAAAATTGATTAGGTAAACTTAAAATGAACTAGACATAGGGATTTTAAGTTTAAGACCTTAGACTCAATAGCCCACGATCTTCCTTGAGGATAGATAACCCTTTAATAGATTTCCTTACAGGATAGGAATATACCTGTCGGGCGGGGGTAGCCATAATTGGAACTTAAACTTAATGAATCTAGGTAATTTGGTTGACATAGACATATGGTTCAATTGGATTATACTAGGTATTTGTAATTGACCATCGGAAGAGGCTTTTATATAATTTAGTGTTCCGGGTTATTAAATTGATATATTACCCAGCTATAAAATAACTACTTCATCTTTTAAATAATATTGAAATAAGTCACAACCCTGGATAGTTTTTATAAATTGAATTTTTCATCATTTCACTTAAGTAAAAAATTTATTTACTTGTTTTAAATTTAGAATCATCGCCTTTTTCCAACCAAATCAAATCAATCTGTTAGATACCAGTAAACAGTTAAACTCATAAAAATTAATAGATAAGGTTTTAAGTCCTCGTGGGATCGATACTTTTTATACTACTTGAACGATACGTACGCTTGCGTTATACGTGTGTAAGTTTATGCCGGTCACTTGGGTGAGTCCTATGCAGTGTGTGCCAAAGATAGGAGAAATTACTGTGGTCACCAATAAAAAGAACGAGCTGATTCCAACAAGAACGGTGACTAGATGGAGAGTATGCATGGACTACCGAAAGCTGAACAAAGCCACGAGAAATGACCATTTTCCGCTGCCATTCATTGATCAAATGTTAGACAGACTGGCGAGACATGAGTTCTATTGCTTTCTGGACGTATATTCAGGGTACAATCAGATTGACATCGCACCAGAAGTTCAGGAGAAAACTACATTTACATGTCTTTATGGTACTTTTGCTTTCCGCAGAATGCCATTTGGATTATGTAATGCCTCCGCTACATTTCAGCGTTGCATGATGGCTATCTTCTCAGACATGCTGGAGAAGAGTATGGAGGTATTCATGGATGACTTTTCTGTGTTTGGAGACTCTTTTGACCACTGCTTGTAAAATTTGGAACATGTGTTACAAAGGTGCGAAGATACAAACCTGGTACTCAATTGGGAGAAATCTCATTTCATGGTACAGGAAGGCGTTGTTCTTAGACACCGAATCTCACAAAAAGGAATTGAGGTAGACAAAGCAAAGATTGAAATAATTGAAAAACTACATCCACCAACATCTGTCAAAGGGATTCGATGCTTTCTCGGACGTGTAGGTTTTTACATGAGATTTATCAAAGACATTTCCAAGATTGCTAAACCTCTATGCAATCTTCTGGAGAAGGATGTACCTTTCAACTACACCAAAGAATGCAATGAAGCTTTCGAGATCTTAAAATAGAAGCTGATTTCTTCCCCCATCCTAGTAGCACCAGACTGGACCCTTCCATTTGAAGTGATGTGCGATGCTAGTGATTTTGCTGTAGGTGCAATTTTGGGACAACGCAAAGCAAAGATTTTTCACACCATTTACTACTCCAGCAGAACTTTAAATGAAGCTCAACTCAACTACACAACCACCGAAAAGGAGTTGCTCGTAGTTGTGTACGCTTTTGACAAATTATGCTCCTATCTGCTGGGTCCCAAAGTGGTGGTCTACACAGATCATTCAGCAATCAAATACTTGATCACGAAGAAAGATGAAAAACCCAGATTATTCTGTTGGATACTTCTTCTGCAAGAATTTGACATGGAAATTCGAGACAGGAAATGGACAGAGAATCAGGTGGCAGATCATCTATCGAGACTTGAGAATGGAGAAACAGCTGGCAAAGATCTGACAATCAAAGAAACTTTTCCAGATGAATAGTTATTTCCTATGAAACAGCAGGATGTCCCTTGGTATGCTGACTATGCCAACTTCATTGTATCAGGAAAATGGCCATTGGAATGGACAACTCAGCAAAGGAAGAAGTTCTTCAAAGAAGTCAAGCACTATGTTTGGGATGAGCCGTACCTGTTCAAACGCTGTGATGATCAATTATTGAGACGGTGTGTTCCACATGAGGAGGTCAACAGTGTTTTACAGCACTTTCATTCATCACCATATGGCTGACACTTCAGCGGAAATAAAACTGCAGTAAAAGTTCTTCAATCAGGTTTTCTCTTGCCCACTCTTTTTAAAGATGTTTATCTTTTTGCTTTTCAATGTGACAGGTGCCAGAGAACGCGAAATATTTCGAGGAGAAATGAAGGACCGTTGCAAAATATTCTGGAAGTGGAGATATTCGATGTGTGGGGTATTGATTTCATGGGACCCTTTGTTCCATCATTCGGAAACATGTACATCATGGTTGCTGTAGACTACGTCTCCAAATGGGTCGAAGCAATTGCACTGCCATCCAATGATTCAAAAGTGGTGATCAAATTCCTGAAAAATAACATTTTCACTCGGTTCGGAACACCTCGGGAAATTATTAATGATGATGGCTCACATTTCTACAACAGATACTTTGATGCACTCCTATCCAAATACGGAGTTACTCACAAGGTTGCCACTGCTTATTATCCACAGTCAAATGGACAGGTTGAAGTTTCAAACATGGAGATCAAAAGAATCCTAGAGAGAACCGTTGGATCAACAAGGAAAGATTGGTCAATAAAATTGGATGACGCATTATGGGCCTACCGAACAGCTTACAAGACACCCATTGGTATGTCCCCATATCGATTGGTGTTTGGGAAAGCTTGCCATCTGCCAGTTGAGCTTGAGCACAAGGCGTACTGGGCACTGAAGAAGTTGAATCTTGATTCATAAGCTGCAGGAGAGAAACGACTTCACCAACTCAATGAATTGGAGGAATTTCATCTACATGCTTATGAGAATTCCAGATTGTACAAAGAAAATACCAAGAAATGGCATGACCGAAAAATAGTGCACATACAGTTGGAACCAAAGCAGCAGATGTTATTGTACAACTCATGGTTGAAACTTTTCCCTATAAAGTTGAAATCAAGGTGGTCAGGTCTTTTTGTGATCACTCAGGTTTTACCTTATGGACCTGTTGAGTTACTGGATCCCAACACCAACAACACATTCAAGGTTAATAGTCAGCGTGTCAAGCACTACTGGGAAGAATGATTTGAGTGACAAAAAGAAAGTGTCACACTTTCATATCCAGCCTAACATCCGAGAAGTCACGTCTAACTGACGACGTTAAACTTAGCGCTCGTATGGAGGCAACCCATGCAATTTTTGTATATATTGTGATTTATTGTGATTTAATTTTGTGTGTTTAGTTTTTACAGTTTAAGTCATTTCTAGATTGAATAAGCTCTCGCAAATCTTCACAATTACTTTCCTTCTCTCCCTCAAAATCTCTGATGAAAGTTTACTAAGCTCGCTTGGAACGGATGAGACTACTAACAATCCATGGTGTTCCTAATGACATTCGTTGGGTAATTGAAGCACGGGTCCGACTGGCAGGTGAGTCTTCTAACTCTTTTATTTCACATCTGCCTGGTTTTGGAAGAAGCACATATGCAAAGAAACATAGAGCTAAGCAAATGAGTGTTTGTTACAAATATGCACGCTGGAATTGCAATACTCGTTGTCGTTCTTTAGGAATGGTGTCTGATAATCGCGAAGACAGAATTAAATTCATTAGGGATGGCTTTAGTAAGGAGTCTTTAGATGATATATCTTCGACTCTTGAGACGCATCCTAGTGGATATGTTCACATAGCCTTTCGCAAATTACATACACAATTTCAAAAAGAAAGACAACAATTAAGTCTTGGGAATCTGACTCAAAAAGACCATGTTTGCCAATTTATAAGAAAAGTGGATGGGAAGCTTGTCCCTGGCGCATAGACATCAATCAAGCCGCTACATTTCTTGTACATATTTTATCTCTTTGTCTTTTCCTAATAATTGTGATTTGTTTTGTTGTTTTCTTTTATTTTCTCCGACAGAATCCATACCTTTTTTACTATCATGATTTATTTTACTATTTAACTAATAATTTTCATTTGGCAGGTACTAGTGCTATTATTTTACTCACTCTTTTCAGGTATTATAAATTCAACTCACCATTGCACATTTGAAGACATCCAGAGTAAAACATGGAAGCCATTTCAAGAAGACGAGTTGAAAACATCTGTGTGTTTTGCGGTACTAGTGTTGGTGTTAAGCCATAATACGTAGAAGCCGTACAGGAATTGGGTCGAGTCTTAGCTGCAAGGAATATGCACTTAGTATATGGCGGAGGCAATCTTGGACTTATGGGATCGTTTCAAAAGTTGTATAGGAATGAGGCAGTCACATTTTGGGAATCATCCCAAAACCCTTGGCAGAAGCAAATCTTATTGGACCATCAAACGAAGAAGTGCTAATTGTGTCAGGTATGTCTGAACGATTGGTAGAAATGATTAACCGTACTGATGCTTTTATTGCTTTTCCAGGTGGCTTGGGTACATTGGAGGAAATTTTTATAGTGTTATCTTGGGCAAACTTGAACATACGCCAAAAACCGCTTGGACTGTACAATGTTGAAGGATTTTATGATTTTCTTTGTGTATTTCTTGATGATGCCCGGAGAAATGGGTTCATGTTAAAACCTTTAAAAGAACTCCTCTTTACTGCCAGAACTGCTCCGGATCTAATTGACCAAATCTTAGCCTATGAACCACAAATTGACCTTATCCTTTCAAAGATAAATTGGTCCGAGGACGATCGTGGTAAGAGGCGTATGATTAATCTTGATCTTAACCTTTAACTTTTCGTGTAGAATTTCAGCTAACCATGTACTATCTTCTAAACTCTTATTCTACTGTTTAAGACATTGGGGACAATGTCTCATTTAGGTTTGGGGGAGGGAATTAGTTGATCAGTATCTTGTTTTTAATTGTGTGTTATTTTTATTTTTAGTAAAAAAAAATTTCAAAAAATACAAAAAAAATTGAAAATTTTTCAAAAATTACAAAAATATTTTGCGTTTTTGTGTTTTTATTTTGACTAAAAAGGTGAAATTGGTAAGAGATAGTTGTGTAAGGAGTTTCCACTCCTGAGACGTATTTCAACTCTATTTCGGAACAAGTTAATTTTTGTTTATTTCCTTTTGAATTATTTAATTTGTGAATTCTCCATAATACTGACTAAAATGGATCATCATATGCTCTGTTGGCAGGTATTATCAACATACATAGTAACATACGGACATATTTAGTGCTCTAGTTTAATTGGAGGAAGCATCTCAAAAAAGTGATGGAGTAAAAAAAAAAGTGTGAGATCCGAGTTATTAAGTCTGTAAGGGTGTTTTAACACCTAGTGCCCTAAAGCCAACTAGATTGGGAGTCACTGGCCCAAAGCTCGCTACATGGATCAAGGATGTTGCAAAAATATATATATATCTGAAGTCTGAGTAATTAAGTCCGTAAGGGTGTCTTAACACCTGGTACCTTAAAGCCAACTGGTTTGGGAGCCGCCGACCCAACACTCGCTACATAGACGGAAGGTATTGTATATAAATAAAAAAAAATCAAAGAAAAAATCAGAAATATCAGAAAAATTATTCCATTGCTGCAAAAAGGTGTGAATTCTGATAAACCTTTAGGACAAAAATATTACTCTCTTATCAACTGCACTTGTGACTGTTGTGGGCAAAAATGAGCTGATTAATATTTTGTTGGCTGTGTATATGGAGAATGGTAAATATAATCGGAGAATTTACTTATTCGGTAATTTAGAAAGAAAGAAAACAACTAGTAACTTGGAGTAGAAGTTTCACATGATTAGTCATTAACTTCTTTATTCTCTTTTCTTTTGTCTTTTTGCTTTTGTGTGCACTAGTTTTACTACATCTTTACTTTTGTAAAATGTTTGTGGGTATCATTGATGTAAACCCTAATGAGACTACAACTCGTCCACTATGGACACCTAGGGGTTTAAAGGCTTGTTGCATACGCTAAATGCAACCGTGATCCCTACGAAAGTGGCTTAGTTAAAATTTATTTTAAAGATGTTTATGTTATTTTATTCTATGTTTTGCTCGAGGACTAGCAAAATGCTAGGTTTGGGGGTGTGATGAGTGGTAATTATATCAATATTTCCCACTCATTTAACTTAATGTTTTGTATAGTTTCTTCCGTTTTGTGAATATTTTGATGTGTTGTGTGTTATTTTGTAGATAAATAAAGTTTCAGGACTCTCTGGAGGTGATTTGGAGCCAAAACAGTGAAAATTGGACAAAATGGCATTTTGGTCATTTGTCGCGTCACGACGCGCAGGCTGCGTCGCGAGGTCTAACATACGCCATAAGGTTGCTAACGTGCGCCGGGTCCACGTGTCAGAATCTGAGAAGTTTTACTTTGCTAACATGCGTCGGACTTTGCTAACGTGCGCCGTGCCACGTGTCACCATCACAGCCGATCTGCTAACGTGCGTCGTGCCACGTGTCATCATCATATGGTGCCGAAAATTGCTATCGCCATATGTCGACACGTGTCATCATATATGCCAGCCATGTCATCATCCACGTCAGCAGATGACCGACTCAACCTGCCACGTGTCTGCCACGTCATCATCAGCCAATCACAGCGTGCCACGTGTCACAATTCTATGGTGCCGACAATCACTTTCACCACGTGTCGCCACGTCAGTGCCATGTCATCGCCACGTCAGCTCAATTATTGACTCATTTATCCGAATTGCCACGTGTCAGATAAGAATCTAAAATGGAACAATCAGAAGCTGTTACGTCAGCGCGTCGCGACGCGTGGCACTTATGGACACCTATAAATAGAGCTCAAAATTTCAGTTTCAGATGTACCTTCCTCTCTGAATTCTCTTATGTAAATAGGGAGTTTTCTATCTAGTTTCTTTTAAATTTTAGTTTTGTAATAAATTTTAATTACGTTCTGTAATAATAGTAATTTACTTTCTTTATTTTTACAGTTTTTACTATTCAACCATGAGAAGGTAACTTCCCCCTGCTAGGGTGAAAGGTAATTCTTTTACTATTTCTATTTAAATTAATCTTCCTTAAATATAATATATTCACTATTTAAAATTTAAATTAAAAAGAATATCGTTATATTGGTCGGTTGGTAATTCATTTTAAACTGATTTAAACCTGACTAAGCAAGGATACCGCCAGATTGGTCGGTTGGTAATTAATTTTCTTACCGCCTATATGGCAGGTTTATTTTGGTTCCGCATTTATGGCTGGTTGGACTTAATTTGACTTAATCTAGTTACCGCCTATATGGCTGGTTGGTAAAATTATCACAAGTTAATCTATTATATTAAGGGAGATATCTAAATAGTAAATAGTAGAAGTTGATCCTTTTACCTTAGCATTTTATTTTATCGTAATTTACTTTTCAGCTTTTACTTTACCGCAATTACTTTTTAGCATTTTTACTTTATGTCTTTTATTTTACTAGCCCGAGTTATGTGTTGTAACTAAATTAGTTATCTAGGGTTGTGATAAAGTCTAATATCACCGGTTTATAAGGGGTTATTTTATAGTTTGGGTAATTTAAATGTTTACTTATTAAGTCTTAAGCTTAATGCGTTTTGTTAATTGGCCACTAATAAGATTGATCTGGTAAATCTAAAATAAACTTGACAAAGGAATTTTAGGTTTCAGCCTTAGACTTAATAGCCCACGATCTTCCTTGAGGATAGATAACCCTTTAATAGATTTCCTTACAGGATAGACATATACCTGTCGCCATAATTGGAACTTAAACTTAATGAATCCAGGTAATTTGTTTGACATAGACATATGGTTCAATTGGGTTAAACTGGATATTTGCGTCTGACCATGGACAGAGGCTTTCGCATAATTTCGTATTTCATGTTAGTAAACCGATAAATTACACAAACATAAAATAATCACTTCATCTTTAAAATGATATTGGAAGAAATCACAACCCTAGATAGTTCCTTAATATTGAATTTTCTTAAACCTACTTTCTTGCAATTTTATTTACTTGTTTTTAAATTTAGAATCATCACCATTTCAAATCAATCAAACAACATGTTAGATACTATTAATCATTTGACCTCATAATATTAATAGATTAGGTATCAAGTCCTCGTAGGATCGATACTTTTTATACTACTTGAACGATACATGCGCTTGCGTTATACGCGTGTGTGTAAGCACCGGTCAGTCTATCCAGAGCGAAGCTGTTTCCGTACCATCGGTAAACACAACCTCCTATCACACTTGCATAAGTATCCAATACTTAAATATATGAGAACTATGTTGTTACGCTTCCATAAGACTCACAAGTGCAATACTAGTCTATTCCGCATTATCGATGTCCAGTCTTGATAATACTACGACTAGGGATATTTAATGATTAAACCTTTATGGATTGATATTATCTCATATCTAATAATCCGGAACTAATCATAAGGACTTTTATCATTTATATATTTAAGTAATCAAATTACAAAATGATAAAATGCAATTTACATTGTCACATAGTTAATTTTTACAAAAACACAATGTCTTTTACAAATAGTGACGCTATGGGTCATAATTGTCCAACAACCATTCCCATTGAGTTTGGAATCAAAGATCAAGCTTGGAGCTAAATCAAACATACAATCAAAGGAGATCTTGGAGCACTTCTAAAGGAGGAAAATTTTGATATTCTCTACATCTACTCAACCGATCATTGTAAGTATTTTTCCGCAATCTTACTTCGAGTATTCACATCTTTTATGCTTAAATGATCATAGGCATGTTCTTAGAGAACCCAACATATCTTCCTTAAGGGTTGATTTAGTACTTGAGCAATTAGAGCGCTCAAGTCTTTCTATTATGAATAGGAAGATTAATTTTCATAATAGTTATTAATAAATCGATTATAAGAGAATCAGTGGTACTTACGATATAAAATATGTAGAAGGGTATAACAGACATTATGACCCGATTCTAATTATGAGAAACTCATGGAGGGAATATGTATGCAGTGATAATATTAGTGGACGTCGATGAGTTTCGATATAAAATATATTTGTAGTAACAAGAGTGCAACTTTGGATTTATAGTGGAATAAGTTAAAGTTAATAATTCAGAATATTTGATTAAAGAGTTTTAATTAATATACCAACATTATTGGAGTTCGGAACTTTAGGTCCATTTAGTCCCCATGTTAGCTTGTTACATTGTAGAAATCCATAGGATAATTGGATAGTCCAATTATGAACTCACTAGAAAGTTATTAAATTTTTTAGTTAAATTTGATTTAATTCAAAATCAAATGTGTAATTTATATCATGATATAATTTAGGTTTTAAATTTTAATATCAAATTAAATGATATTTGATATTATATTCAATTTTTGAAATTAATAATTTTATTGTGAAAAAAAATGCCATTTGTAAAAAATTAGTAATTATTTTAGGGATATGGTTAATTTTGTACAAGCACAACTTTAACCTAAACTCTAGATATAAATACAAAGTGTTTCTCTTGAAAATACTAACCCGAGCTATTTTTCATCTTTTCAATGAGATTGAAAAGAGAGAAAACAAGGGAAAACAAAAGGAACAAATTTCTCAAGAAAATTTTTCTTCAAGTGAGTTGATCTGAGCCCACCCTTACGGATTTATGGTGGTGAGTCATAACACGGAAGATTGATTGGTAGATCCGATCCTTATCAATTAACAAACGGCATCATCATGAAATAGCAAGACACATCATGAAAAAAGTGTGTATGGTGCATGGGAGACCTAAGGTCACTGCATTTGGTGGCTGCGTGCGTGACTGGACCTGCTGGCTGCGTGCTTGACTGGATCTGCTTCATGGCTCGTGTGTGACGATTGACCGTGGCTATGTTGGATGCGTGATTAAGCTTGTGGTTAATGGCTCATCATGGCTCAAGCATGCTGATTGAATGAAATTACAAGGTGTCGCACATTAATACAAAAGGCAGCAGGCATGACATGAGTCATCATCAAGTTAAATAATCCATTCATGCAATCTAAGCCTTGATCACGCTAAGGCACTAAAGAGAAACACATTGATGCACACTGTTTGTGTTTTTACAATTCAAAACAATTGTATTTTGCTGCATAGTGGCTTAAACAAATTTAAAGCAATTATATATGTTGGTATTGTTCACGTCACTTGGATCATTATTTTGCATTATGTATGCATGTCTTTGGAAACCAAAAGGTCACAACATATCTCTTGAAATTTGTTTCGGCCAAACAGAGGCACTTGTACCATGTCTCAGTAGCAACTACAAAAGAGAATGGAGAAAAAAAATTTCAAAATGTCAATCTCGGTGCCTAGATGCGTTTCCGTTGTGCTAGAAATTGGTTCCTACAGTAGAGATGGTCAAGAGACATGACATTTATTTGACTCTTTTTCAAAAATATTGATGAGATGACGCAAGTAAAAAGAAAAAGAGAAAGAGAAAAATTTTGTTCCAGGAGGAATAGCCTCTCATCATATTGCAGCAGGGACATTGGGCATATTAGCAGGCTTATTCCATCTTAGTGTCCGCCCACCTCAACGCACGAATTAATAGGGAGCCGCCGAATACACCAGCAGACAGTTAGATGCAGTACCTGACTGAGCAAGAGTAGCCGTGGATGGGGGAATGGCCGGCTAAAAACTGAGCATACTCATCTCTCGGTATAGCAATCATATCAGAATCAAGTGCCTGGCCAGGGGTAGAAGATGGTCCAGATGATGAAGAGATATCCTCCTCAATTTTGAAAAAAAAAAAAAAACAAACTTGTTAATCCCCGTTCCCAGATTTTCAAAAAGAATAGATTCTCTATTTTTATACTACATATCCGATTTTGGCATCAAGAAATGAAGTTCTTTTTAGAATTTCGATTCTAGAATCTATAAATTAGAAAAATCCTTTTGTAGCGAATCATTTATTAAGAAAAATTGACGAAACGTTATTAAGAATTATGTACAAAAAAATATGAGAATATCCTTCGGTGTTGAGGGAATTGCTCGGATAGAGATTCAAAAAAGAATTGATTACCGACTCAATTAAGGTATTAGTGTTTGTTCTATTAGACAACAAAGAGCGCATTAGTGCAAAAGAAAAGTGGAAAACGAAAAGAAAGAAAAAGATGAATCCCATGAAAACTGGGGAATGGCTACCATCCTTTCACACTATCTCCTTTATCTCCTTTTAAGGATTATGATTAAGTCAAGATAAATCCAATGGTCATTATCTTGACAACATAAAAGCCACTCATCAAATTCATTAATGTGTTGTCAAGATAATAGCCATTGGATTTATCTTGGTTAAATCTTAATCATTAAAAGGAGATAAAGAAGATTGGAGTGAAAGGATAGTAGCCCAACCCTGAAAACTGCTTCGCTGTTACCAGGAGTATCGTGAACCTCACAGGTATTTTTGCGTCAAATGAAAACTCAAATATTGAGTATGCAAAGTAACTTAAGTTGGTGAAATTATTGAGTAATCAGGGGCTCGTATCACAAATGTGGAGTCTTTGCATCAAAAGATAATTTGACGAATTATAAAAGCTAGGGATGAGCCGTACGAAAAATAAATCATAAATTTTTTTTATTAATCCTTAACTTGGAGTTAGATTACCTTAGCAGAGGAAAATATAAGATAAACTAAAGTGTTATCATCGATTTACACTTGGCACCAGCATAAACCAATCCGTGTGTATACTATAAAGTAGACAAATTCAAAACAAAACTAAATAAACGTACACACACAAAACATATTAAAATATAAACAACATGGACCATTTTTAACATAGCCTACAACAATTGACGGACATACAAATCAAATAATAATAATAATAATAATAATAATAATAATAATAATAATAATAATAATAATAATAATAATAATAATAATAATAATTCAAATAATAATAATAATAATAATAATAATAATAATAATATTTATTATCCTCATCTCCAACATGTGTCACGACTCATGCACTCCTACAAGCCGAGGAGCGGCCACACAGCTAAAGATTATTTGCACACATGCATACATACAACTAACATTATTCAAACAAAGCAAGCCCCCAAGAGTTGGAGCAAGATAATAACAGCTCAGTTGTAATCAAAAGTTTAAGCCTCCAATGTTGGTTTATTCTAAGGTCCCAAGATCAAATCAAGACATGAAAAACATGCGTGAATACACCAACGAAGATAGCGGAATACTTACATTGATCGGTTATGTCGATTTGAAGACGAATCATGCCCAAAAACGCACTGCCTTTGTAAGCTTACTGCATGCAGTCCACTGCCCTGCAAAACAGAAATTTAAGTGAAGAAACGGAGCTCCTAGCTACGTCGGATGGGTCCCGTCTCATGGTCGAACCTCCCTACCACCTTCGCAAGACTCGTAGTGTGCTAGCACTTGCGGTTTTTCACCATGAAAACCCAACTCTTGGCTTCCCTTGCTCACGATTTTTCTGGTTCAAAACCAGTCCAAAGTTTCTGTTTTGGGCGTGAGGTGAGAAGAGAGAATGAGAGAGTTGAATTGTGTATTAAGTTAAAATGATTTACCAAAAATCAATTTATATTTATGCCATAATATTTATTAAATTAATAATAAATTTATGACACAAAACATGCAATGGCTTAGAGTGTCAAACACTCAAACTCCATGCAATGACATTGAGTGCAATGTACACAATCTACATGCAAAGCATTAGAATGACATGTGTCATGTGGGCCCCACACGTTTCCAAATGAAAGTGGGCCCACGTGCACTCACGCGTTCGGGTTCGATATTTCTGAAATACCGAGCTTACGTCGCGACGTTAATTCAATCGAATTTAAATAAATAATTGCGCCTGGCGAAATTATTATTTACGTCGCTAACGAATTAATTCTAAATTAACTCGTTTGCCCGAATTAAAATCTAATTTTAATTCCGCGTCGAAATCTAATTTCGTCTAATATATCGAATATATTAATACATCGATTAATTCCGAATTAATCGTTCTCTCTCTTTAGACGACATTTTATCCCGATAAAATATCTCCGTAATTAATCCTAGATTAATTTTCTCTCTCTTCTATATAATCCCAGATTATTCAAGAGTGCGAGTTGTGCGTCATCGGTGGATTATCGGGAAGCGACCCATGAGATCCCCGGATAATCTGGCAGTAAATACGGTCGTCGGAGTATCCGAATCACGTACGTACCAAGTACTACGTTCTACCGATTTACGAGACAAGGTCGACTCCTAGCAAAGCACCAAGTCTACCTAATTCTCCGGACATATCAATAAAAGAATATTAAGATCTGTATCAAGCGTAGTATACTAATGTATTGTGCATATCGGCCCAGTATCGGATAATCACGTGCTAGGGCTGGGGCTGGATAAGTGTCTGCCCCGTCCGAAACACATATTGGATGTCTGGTAACTAGTCTCTATAATCGGATATTCATGACCTGGTCATAATATCACGATTGGATGCGCATCACTTTAAGAGCACTAATACCGTATCCTGCGTGACATCATCTCCATTATGACTGGAGTGACACTTCCGTCTTGACATCACATCCAATACACTACGATTCTCTGATAAACCCAGAAGAGGTGAACACAGAACCAGTTAAGATTCCCCACCACCAAAACCAAAGTTTACCGATTGTCGTAAGTATTAGCGATGTAAGTCTCAGGTTAAGACTATACACACCTACCTTGATTTCGGCCTCCTATAGACACCTAGTCATAATACCAATGGGATTCCGAAGGGTCTATCCAGAGCGAAGCTGTTTCCCGTACCATCGGTGAAACACGACCTCCTATCGCACTTGCACAAGTATCCAATACTATATATATGAGAACTATGCCGTTGTGCCCTCACAACGCGCACAAGTGCAATACTAGCCTATTCCGCATTATCGATGTCCAGTCTCGATAATACTACGGCTAGGGATATTTAATGATTAATCCTTCGTGGACTGATACTGTCTCATATCATCTCAATCCAGGAACTAATCATAGGGACCTCTCTTCATTTATATATCTATGGTGATCTAATCACAAATGATGAGAGTGCAATTTCCTTATTACATAGTTAATTTGCTACAACAACACAATGATCTGTGCAAATAGTGACGCTATGGGTCATATTATCCAACAATCTCCCACTTGGCACGTAGCGAGTCACTCAAGTGTCCTACACTCGAACTATGTAAGGTTCGCTCAAATTGCTGAGAAAAGGTTTTCGTCAGCGGATTTGCTTAATTATCATCTGACGCGATTTACACGATCATCACATCGCCACGATGTATGATCCGAACGAATCAGATGATATAGAAGTATATATCTGGATCGTCGATGAGACCTTTAATTCCTTAGCCTATGCTGACGCCTAGCTCAGCTGCTAACAGAACTTTATCTAATCTTATTAGATTTATTTTCGACCCAGATGGTCTTCTATTGCTGCCTCAGCTGCAACAATAATCCGCATTTGTTGTTTATTCGGCAACAGTTATCTTGCTAGGAAGATTTCCAGCTCACTGTCCCGTTATTCAAACTTTATAGTACTGTAGTATTTTAATTGTTTGGAAACTTGCAGTAGTGATCCCAGTCACTTCAAGTTCTCCATCTCCATAGTTTAAGACAACATCTTTAGTTCTCTCCGATACTAACAGATGTTCTGAATCTTTAATCCAGTGACTATCACTTGGATTAACTTGATCGTGACTCCATATGCTCGAAGCGTATGAGACACCCTATCAAGTACATTTTAAATGTACAATTTCCCAGAGAGTGTTAACAAACTCCAAATCTATCCCAGTAGATCTTTATTCCTTGAATAAAGGTTGTTACTCCCCAGAATTCTACGGAGAATTTCTATGAAAGAATATTTATGAAAGCCAAGCTTTCACCAATTGCTTTATGGGAATTTCACTGTTAGTGCAATCTCCCACTAACCTCCTTATATACACAAGAATTATTTCGTTTTGAGTCAAATCATAAACCATTATGATTATTTCAAAACGACAGTTCCAAGAACCTTATGCTTGCATTGATCCAAACATGGATCGAATAACCTGCAAACCTTGTTTGTCGGTTATATAAAATCGTCAGGATGTTGTAAACATTCTCCAAAAGGTTTCCTTTTCAGGAAATCGATTTTGATTTATAACTGACATATTTCATAAATGAAATATATAGTTATTTTCAAGCATTTTCAAAATGGATTTACCATGGCAACAGGTAAAAGGTTGAACCGTTATTAACACAATGTTGATAACGATACCTTTCCGTCAAAAGCCTAGCTTTGTACGTTGGTATGTTGCCATCCATGTATGTCTTCCTTGAAGACGTTAATGTACCATAGGCACAATGCCTTGTGGTACAACAACTAGTATCCAAAATAGTTGTTATACATGGAATCCATTTCGGATTCATGGCACTTTGCCATAACATGGAGTCGATACCTCGTATCACTTCCTCTAAACGTAGTCGGATGGTACACCACCATAAGATTGACATCTTTATGAGGTGAGATCAGAAACCCATACCCTAGGTTGTTTTCTGACTCTATCCGATCTACTAGGTTCTTGTGTATTTGAAGATTAATGGTATAGTTTCATCATTGATGAACTGTTTGTGTTCCATTACGGACCTTGTGCCTAGAACAGTATTACTTCGATTTTCATCGAGTATCACTATCCTCCCACTGACCACTGCATATCGGTATTCCTCTTAGGAAAACCGCATGGTGAGCAACAATCACATTGTTCTCATGTGAGATTTATAAGTACTATACTTATGGTTTCCCTTAGGATAACCTATATTGGCACTTATCCAATTTGGGTCCTTAGTTTGGTATCATCCAAACGCTATACCTGGCATACCCAAATTATCAGGAATGAGAAACCTCGTTTCTTCCCTGTTCATATCCTATATGATATCTGTCAAACATATTTATATGGAACCTTATTCTAAATAAGTTTTGCACTGTTAATACATATCCTGTTGAAGGAAACAGTAGCTCAGAGCGACTCGCGAAAAACCTAATCATGTCCAACAAAACTTGGTTTTTAGTTCTGACACATCATCAATTGACGTGTCTCGGGAGGAGTCCTCATATGAAAGACTACCGTACTCTTTCATGTACATATGAAACTTACTGCTTAAGTATTTACCATACGGTCTTACCGCAGCGGCATAATACTACAGCCGATCTGTTTGTATACTTCGTGTCGAAACTCAAAGTTTCGTATTTGTGTTCTTCAAAAGAAACACATAACCATAACGTGATGCACATCCGTTAAGGTCACGAAATATTCATGTACACATCTAGCCAAGCTAGATATGGGCCCACTTACTTCACCATGAATAGGGTTTACAGATCGGTGGCCTTTACACTATTACCTAGTAAATAGTATTTTAGGTACTTTACCTAGTAAACTAGATTCGTAGACCTTATTTGAATAGTCAAATCAGTCCTAGTACCCACTCTTCAAAAGTGTGGATATACGAGTCTTGTTTAATTGTGTCCCAGACAAAAATGCCACAAATAAGTCTCTATTGATCAAATCAATTTGAGCTATTTATTTGTCATTTATATGTTTGAGATTTAATTTATATTCAAAATATAAATTATGTTTATTTACATCTAATGTATTTGTCTCAGTATCATCTTTATATAATGAAACACTTTAGTGCTTTAGAATATAAAGGTTTTATCCGCATCGGATTAAAAACTGATATAGAGATAATGTCTCTAGTCTAACTAGTTACATTATAACATTTCCTAATTTAAGTACATACCCAAATGGTAGTTCCTAAATTTAGGTATCTACGGTCGAAACAGCGACTTTCGTCCCGTTTCCAATTCGCAGAGAAATCTCGGCTTGAAGCCATATCCAGCTCACAGCGGATTCTGAACGTCAATACATATATGTATTATGTACCACACTAAGTATTTAAATCCAATTTTAATACTAGTAGTAAACATAACTTTGACAAATATTTTTAAAGTTAGAGCCTCTCCCTATCTTTAATTCCTTCGTGTCTTCCATATCCAAATGGTAGTCACTTTGGGATATGTCAATTACCTTTTCAATATTTCACAAAACCTTGGCCAAGCCTTGGGTTTTAGAATAATCGAAATGATGTGCACCTTGTGCTACATGCCCAATTGCAAACTTTGACTTTTCTCCACTAGAATAGTCAATTAATTCTCCAAGAATTATTAATTGCAATTTTAATACTTTTAATCTAAAGATAGATTCATTGTAAGTATATTAATTAAGCACTAAAGTCATCATCACATAAATCTTCCAAAGACTTTATGCTCTACTATTTGCTTAATTATGGGCTTAGTCATAATAAGTTATTTTATCAATAAATTAACCTATTATTAATTCCCAATTGAAAATTAAATCATTTAAAACATTTAATCCAAGGATTATATATTTTTAAATATTCAACCTTTCAATTCTTTCTTGATTTCAAGAGTCCAACTATTTAATCAATTATTAAGGTACTATTTATTATAATGATTACAATAATCCAATTATTTAATCAACTATAATTTTAATATTGATTACTATAATCCCATTATAAAATCAACTATCATTTAATAGTCATTATATTGATTACTATAATCAATTATAAAATCAACTATAATTTTAATATTGATTACTATAATCCCATTAAAATCAACTAATCATTTAATTCAATGATATTGATTACTATATCCAATTATAAAATCAACTATATATTGAATGAGTTTGTATATAGTCCAACTATATATATATTTAAAACAACATAAAATATTAGTCCAACTATACTTTTAATAAATATGACGAGTAAAATAAAAAATGAGCGTGTTTAGCGAGTATTCGAACGAATGTTGCAAATTCAATACTTGCCTCCCACTATTTTTCGTCGAGTCTCTAAACCTCTGTGGAGTACTCGGGAAACCGTGTTTCCTAGTGGGCTAGGATCCTATTAAATAACACACAACCCCTGACTTTGTCAATAAAAAGATGTATGCTATTTAACTAGGTAGATCTCACAGATCAATTGGATCTCATCCAATTCTAGATCCGGTTAGGTGGACATCCAAGTCCGAAACATATGTATAATGTCAATGTATCCAATACATTTTCCTAACCATATCCTCCGAATCATCTAGGCCTTGGCTTTGGCCAAAAACAAACCTAATGATTCCAGTTAAGCAGTACTCATTGACGAGG